>JBBPCY010000018.1:7321986-7340126 GCA_037974405.1 Brachyalestes nurse
CAGTCTCTCCTCAACATCCTCCTCCCAACACACTCAGTCTCTCCTCAGCATCCTCCTCCCAACACACTCAGTCTCTCATCAGCATCCTCCTCCCAACACACTCAGTCTCTCCTCAGTGTTCTTCTCCCAACACACTCAGTCTCTTCTCAGCGTCCTTCTCCCAACACACTCAGTCTCTCCTCAATATCCTCCTCCCACCACACTCAGTCTCTCCTCAACATCCTTCTCCGAACACACTCAGTCTCTCCTCAGCATCCTCCTCCCAACACACTCAGACTTTTCTTCCAAAAGGTCCAAATCAATCTGTCCTTCTAATAAACTCATTCCTGATCCCTTCCATCCTAGTCAGTCCCAATGCAAATCTTACCATCTTCAGCTCTGCCACCTCCAGCTCTGCTTTCTGTCTTTTCGTCAGTGCCATTGTCTCCAAACCATCAAACTAGACAACGTTGTTGCACTACCATCTTGTACACCTCTGAAACACTGACAGTATGATATATACACCGCTGGGTGTAACATAAAGCCACTATTGCTGTCAGTGGTCGGTTGTGATAAAAATGTAAAACTGTGATCACTGTGGAGATCACTGGCCTACTGGCCTATCACACCTATGCTCATGCTCATCGTTTTCACAAGATGAAAACAATGTCACAGAATTACTGAAAGTAATAAATACAGTCTGATGTACACTCATGATACCCGCTATAACAAAATACACTAGGAATAAATGTTCTTTAGTGAGCAGTAATATCCCACAACATGTCTGTGACTGAGAGTCTAGAATTGTTTTCCTTATGCCTGAAGTGCATTATTGTCTTACATGGCTGCTTTCTGTCCTTGCTGCAGCTTCTGCCAATCCTCCTTCAACGTTCTTATTGTGTGCCAGGCTTGGCCACATGTTCGTCTTTGAGGACTGTAGGCCAATATTCGCTTAGGCTCCGTCTCTGACACATAATGATGAACACATATCAGAGTTTAGCGATTACAGCTATGTACAAACAACAACAACAACAAAAGCTAGCACAAACAAGAACAGCTAGAAATGTGTGAACAGTGACTCACGGACATATCGGATGTTTTCAGGAAGGATTCGTGGGCTGAATTGGGGTTCGTAGTTACAGCAAGATCGATCGAATAAGAAGACAAGTGGAACATCAGCGCGACGACCATCAACCACCTAAAAAGCACACGTTTAGGAGATCAAATTTGTCCATATTTAGAACAGTGCTAAGAAAGCAACTGACATTTAATGTAAATAATTATATTTACATTCTGTAAAGACAAGTTTAAGTTTTAAATGAATAAAAATGTGGAGGTTGGAGGCTGGAGACCTCTGTTCTGAATGGCTGACCTGTATTGTCTTTATTCAAAAAAGCAGTCCAGCCTTAAAAACTCCTTATAACTATAAGGCTGAATAGGCAGATATATGCAAATATGTTGTTTTTTGTGACATCATGGAACAATTCATTTAAAACAAGCTATTTTTGTTTCCATATGTGGACCATGTGAACTGGGGAACACATGGTCTGGTTTGACATTAAACTGTTTTATTTTAAAAACTGAGGAACACTTAGTTTTCCAGGATGTGGATCCTTTAAAATAAAACTACAACGTGCTTTTGTTTTTTTTTTGGTTCTTCACTCACAGCATAATCCACAGCACACTGCATGACATCATTGTGTGGCTCCAGTGCGAGTCCTGCCTCCATAAGCAGCTCCTGATTGGCAGGAGGGATGTGTGTGTCTCGGGCGATTCGCTCCTGCAGAGATGCCACAGTCTCTCCAGGCTGCACTGAGTAGGTACAAATCTCTGCTGAGGTCATGTTCAGTACGTGGACCAGCTGGAGCGATGGAGACGAGAAAAAACATTAGATCTCTCAAGCTTTCAAATGACCTAACCTTAGTTCTTCTGCAGATTAGTCATGCTCTTGATGATCACTGCACCTTCAGGTCTAGGATCCGCTCTAGTTCCTCAAAACAGCTACTGCGTCCGCTCTGAGAATCCCTCCCTCCTTCATGGGATTTTCTGCCCTTTTCCTCCGCATTGTTATCATCAAGGCTCTCTTTAGAGCTCTGCTTAGTGTCTTTACCTCTCTCCTGAGGTGACCACCTCAGCATCAACTGCAGCCAGCGCTCCAGCCTGCCAGCTAAAAATCTGAAACACAAGCACAAAAGCACAGGGCAGATAAACAACACATGATAAAAGTAATATCAAAACAGCCCGGAAATTCTGAAAGGGGTGTCAAGAATTAGTTAACGCTAGACCCACAAGAAAGCCTCCTGGTTCAATGAGGGAAACAAGAGCTTGGCTATAACACCCCTGTGGGCCTTTAAATAATGGGTGTCAACCACACAATGTAAGAAGAAAGTATGTGACTCATGGGTCATACGAGAACTCTTAAGCATAAAGTAAAAATAAATGACCTATAAATATGTCATTTAAAATTCCTGACTTTGTTGTAAAATACGTAAGTTTAGTATGTCAACAAACAATACATGGATATCCGAATACAGATTCTTAACTCATACTCTGCTTTGAAGATTTGCTTCAATTGAATGCATAATGTGAAAGGACAGGCTCTTGTAGCTGTTGAATGGCATGAACAGTGTTTTGTACAGGTAATATTTAAAGCTGAGCTGAACATAATTAACACATAATTGCACAGTGAGCTGGCTGATTAGTTATTAACCTAATTAACCAGCTCTGTGACATATTAACCACTGTGTTCCCTCATAGAAGCACTCACTTGTTGAGGTTGTGGGGCTGTGGGAGGTGTTTGGAGAAGTGCACCTCACCATTCAAATCCTCATAGACCACAATGTCATCCTCATGCTTCTGTTTCAGCTTATTATGCCTGGACAAAGAGAATGTTTGTAAACGTGTGAAGATTTATTTTACCTAGAGCTTATAAGATATATACACTGGCGCCAGCATTGGTTTCCCAATCATTTGGAGAGATTATAGTTTAATTTTATTGGTTAAAAAATATTGTATTACAGCCAACTATATTAAAAATAATCCTAGAAATAATATACATCACAAAAGCAGGATATTCAAGCCGTATTATCGCAGCTCAAAGTCATGGAAAACAGGATGTAAAAAACAATAAAAGACCATAGGGGCATATGCATTCCCTATTTTCAAGAACAAGTAAAAGCTTTATTTTAATTTTACTTTGGAAGTGGGTGGCCTGGAACATGATTCTTTGTTACTCTAGGTGTTTCCTGTCTGTCTGACGTAATATGTGACTGACATGTGTATGGAAATTTCCTGTGCTTCTAAGACCTTTTTACCAAAATCAAGGTCTTAACAACAGAAAAGTTCACGCATGGGCGTAGGCCTCTGAGAGACAAAGTGGGAATGGCTTTCCTGAAAATTAGGTTCTGACAAGGTGTTGTTGGAGTAAACGGTACCAGGGTACAGGCTGCCAGGTGGGCAGAAATGGTCTGAAGCCAGTGATGCACTCAAACACCAAGGTCCCGAAACTCCAGTAATCCACTGTGACTGTGTACTTCTGCTGTTCCAGCAACTCTGGAGCCTGTTACAAAGCGTGTGTGTAGGAGGCAGAGGGAGACAGAGAGAGAGAAAGTAGGTGGAGACCGAGAATGTTCAAGCAAATAAATATGTTACAGCATTTTTTATTTTATCATGGTTAAAGAGAAAACCTCTATGTTCAAAATATCTGCATGATTAAATGATTAAGATGTGAAGTAATTCAGAGTGGTTTGATGTGAAATACTTTACAGTTCTGCAGAAGCTTACAGAGTCTGACTTAATAAGATTTTAATGGTTTTAATTACTTTTATTGCATCACATGTGTGTATATTTTATGGTCTAAATATGCCAATCAGATTTTTACAAGATGGAGTGTAGAACTCACCAGATATTGTAGGGTCCCTACAAATGATGTGCATAGACTGCTCTGGTCCAACTCCTTAGCATAGCCCAAGTCAATGATTTTATGAATCAGCTGGAAGAAAAGAATGGTAGGGATATGTAGGAAACTTATAGAGATGAGAGGTCAAATAAACTGATTTGAAACTATAATGTATTCTACATATGCTCATAGGTGACAATTATGGGGATAACTGGGTCAATGGCACCCCTACACCTAAAGTTAAGGGCCACTCATCTACCCTGTACACCTGTTACCTGTGGGTTTTCAGAACTTATTTCAACTAACATAATGAATTTCCACATTTTCCCACATCATGATCTGCTCATAACAATACTAGCAGTTTCCAAGCACTTTGTTAGTAACTTGAATATACTTTGTTTGTTGGTTGAAGCTTTGATTCCTGCTGCTAAGACGACAATTACATTTGTTTTGGTCAAAATATACAGTCCATTTAGTAGGACAAATGGAGAAAATGTCAACATTTAATTTTAACCCCTGCAATTCTTGTTTACGCATTTAAATGTCATGCACTTACACACATATACACACATAAACATGATAACGCACAAACGTCACACAAACACACACACATGTGTAACAAACCCTTTTTTCTCCCTGTTGGAGCACAATGTTCTCTGGCTTGAGGTCCCTGTGAATTATCCTCTTATTGTGAAGGTACGTGAGTGCAGAGGCTGAAACGAGATACCAAGGAGGTCGTTTAATCATCAGCCCACACAAGCACATACCTATAAACATCTCAGCACAGAATGTTTATTAAACCGGGTTATACACCCCCATTAAGATAGAAATCTCATTTTCCAGGTTGACCATCCAGTGTTTATTGAAGTGTGCATTCTTTTAACATCTTCCTCCTGGTTACGAAAGCGTATGAGGTCACTAGTGCAGTCAAGCGTAACGGAAAGCACACCTTAAAAGGGCTTTAAAGGGAAATTTCACAATTTTTCAAAAAACACTCTTTATAATTGAATCAATGAAGTGTAAATAACGTCATTCAGAGATTTGGTGTATGGTTTGAGGCATGGCATTCATATGGTTTTATGTAGAATTATGTAGAATGACAAATAACAAATTCATACATTTTATTTTATTTTCAAAACCAACATTTGTCCTCTGAATGTTTATATGTAATGTTAGGGAAGGTAAAATATTGATAAATCTGAAAAAGTAAGTTTTCTTTGGGGTTAATTTTGCCTCACAACAGCCTGCATGTATTTCTTCCACGAACTGATTTAAAAATATGTTTAAGACCAAAAACTTCTGTTAAAGACTATTATACAACAATGTCCCAGACATTAGGCAGCATACACTTACATTTAGAGCATTTAGCAGACGCATTTATCCAAAGCAACTTCCATTCCCTAACTACATTCCCTAACCCTGACTACAGCATATTTATAACAATTTTATTGTACTAACTTTCTGTGGGATTTTAGATGTCTGCTTACTATCACTATTACTGTCACAACTATACATTTCATATTAAACCAATTTAATTTTGAAAGTTTGAAAAAATGGTGGAATTCCAGCATTCTGTAGACAAATACAGTGCTCAGTCCATAAATATTTAAGCAATAAACATAAGTCTTTCTTAGAGAACATTACATAACTTATGGAATCAGGTTATATTACTGAAATGAAAATAACTGCCCAAGAATACTTCTACAATTTCCAAAACAAGAGGAAACGGATTTGGTGATGAGTTCATTCTCACAATACAGAATCTTTCCAAGTGATGTCAGTGTGGTGTGGTTCTGGTAGCCTGCAACATGCGTTGCATTGCTGTACAGAACGTGACCTTCTCTAAGACAATTGCAGCCTCATTAAGTCTGTCTTGTACTGTGTATGTGTGTGTGCATTTGAGACAGGGAGAGATAGAGAGAGCGGGTGAGAGAGAGGAAGTAAAGAAAATTAACGGTGGCCACAACCATGAGGTCATATTCATAATGGATAACTCATTTCAGGCGGAAGAGCACTGTGTGAAGATGTGTGTCTGTTAGAGAACCGCCGCAATGACTAAGACTCGTGGGTTAATGGTCATTTGAAATGTGTGTGTGTGTGTGTGTGTGTGTGTGTGTGAGCCTGACCTTGGCATGGTCAACTACTTTGTGTCACGTGCCACACCCATAACCTGCATCCTTTAGGAAATAAATCATTTGCACAGGATGCATGCTCCCCAAGGGAACACCAGATACATTGCACTGTATACAGTAGTACTCTGCAAAAGTCAAGGATCACCCTTTGGTGTACTTTATTTCCAGGCCGAATGACTATTAAATAAAGTGATTCATTTTTCAACATTAGTAAAAATAAGGAAGAGGCACTGAAACACACTTACACACACCATTACTAAAACGCAGTGGTAATGACCAAATATTCTGTAGTAAAATGACCAGATTAGTGAATCAGTTTTTTTAGCGACAACCACCATAAATATGGTAGAATCTGATCTAAGATTAGTGCTCTCCAGAACTGGACTGATCATGGATTAGATTGTACGGTATTTATGATGCTTATTGCTACAAAAACTGATTCACTAATCTGGTCATCACTGCAGGTCATTACAGAATATTTTGCCATTACCACTACATTTCAGTTAGAGACTAGAACAGCACTTTCATTCCTAAAGTGGTTTGTTCGGCTAGCCAGTGATTTGTGTTCATTTTTGCAGCTTATAGTATTTCATACTGTGCCCTACACCACATCCAAACGACTGCTTCACCTTATTGAAGAGCTTGATGTGTTTTGAGCAGGCTGAGAGAAGTTTTATGGATTTATTTCAGAAAAGGACTGAGTTGACCACTGACTTCTAGTGTTTGTTAGCACTCTTAATTTTATAGTTTAACAAAAAGTTTACAAAAAAAGTCAAATTTGGACAATTACATGTGAGATGATCTACAACATTCTGGGTTTTCACCAAAACATTCCTTTAATTGCTGTTTTGACTGGAAATTAAATAAATGAAAGGTTCGGCACTGTATGTAGGTGTCACTTCAAAGTGAATCATGCTTGCCATTCTTTTCCATTCTTTTGGAAAACTAAAGTGTGTTAAACACGTAAACATGAGTATGACATACAGTCAGATTGTTCTCCCAGTAAAAATGACAAATGCACTAATCTGGTCATTACTGCGGGTTACTACAAACTCTTTGGTCATTACCACTTCATTTCAGTCATTCTGTTTGTTTAGCTTGTTTTTCCTTTCCTTATGATCTGCTGTCTGTCACTCTGGTCCTGGTTTTACTTCATCTACATGCACACACCATTTACGTGAGACGTCTTGTGAGTGGGAGTCACACTGGTGTGTTGTCACATGGGAAAATACCATCAGAAGCAATACTTTTCATTCTTAATGTTGAATATTTAGCCATTCTGAGCTCTCTTTACGTCATGTCTGCTTTTACAGATTTAACAGCCTGAAATCTTCACGTTAAGATTTCCAGGGTGTTTTCTTTCGCTGAAAAAGTCAAAGAAATGGATTCATCACAAGTATATACTACACATGTCTAACCCCACTGGCTGATATATAAAGTAAATCTGGGTGTGTGTGTGTGACGTGTCTGTGGATACGCACATATATCTCGCAGCAGGATCAGAATGGACCCTTCTCTCATTCCACAGCAGTTCTCCAGCAGATTGAGATACTGCACACAGAAAAGAGGAGGTTTCATCTGCTTAGTCTCAAACACATGTCATCACGGCTTTATCACACAAACTTCACATCAGTGCACCTTGCGGAGGTCTCCTCCTTGGCAGTACTCCATGGCCAGCAGAGGCAGGTCATTAGTGGCTAGTTTCTGCAGCTCCTCTGGAACCTCTCTCGCTGCCACTACGTTTTCATGAGTCAGCCTGAGAGGAGGAATGTATGAGGTTATCATCACAGATAACAAAAGTATGCTGCAATTTCATTAGAATTATTTTTCGATGGTTTACTGAAATAAGCCGATACGGTCCTGCTGAAATTCTGTTTAAAGAATTTCGGAAATGCTTTGCATGACAACTCCATTGATCAGGTGATTCATCTGGGAGTATATTCACATTGATTCCTGAGTTCTGTGAATAAACTGCTGCTAATAATTTTTTATCATTTTTAAACTAAATTGTTTACAGTGTGTTCTGACTCTGCCCCCCTCACTTGTCAGACCAAACGTGTAGCCCTGTTTTACAATCTGGTAAATTCTTTACATTACTGCCATGTTTGTGAAAGTGACACAAATGAAAAAATGCTAAACAACTTGAAACTATCAATGCAGAAAGTAAACGGCAGGGAAACTACAATTACATAAATAAGTAAGTAACTACTGGTGTAATTATACAATTATATTTAAAGAATGTAGCAAAGTGGTTACGATAACTCTAGATTTCTAAAGCATAATTTAGATTACAGATGATAATCTCACGAGACACAAATACACACACAAACATAAACACATGATCCAAGCAGGAAACATAAAAAAGCAGCCTAGCTGGTTCACACACCTCTGTTCCAACCCTTCCTTCGAGCACACACTGGGGTTGCGCAACTTTTTATTAAAATGTTTAATACACAGACCTCTGGCCAACCCCACCTTAGATTAAATTCCAATAAAACAGATAGAACAAATGCAAATAGAAGCAATGCACTTGAGACCAGCCCTGTAATGGAAAACGTCAGCAAAAACAAGCTCCTAGAGTTATCATCTGTGAAAATAAAAGGCTCATATGGTCTGACCAAGGGAACACCTCTGAAATAATTGCTGGAATAACAAAAGTTAGGCGTTAACTGATGTGCCCCAACTGTGCAATACTGGTTTGTTTAAAGGGAAAATTCCATTATATGTTCAGGATTTTGGCATAAATAGATTAACAAAGTCAATCAGACCAGTCTTATGTGAAATGCCCTTTTTAGAGAGACGTACCCTGTTAAAACAGTTGACAGTGATGGTGATAGGAACCAGATGTCTGGTGTCAGATTTTACAGTATTTTACCATCACCAACACTACATATAAACACTCAGAACATACATGTAGGTTCACTTTAGGTTTTGAATATAGAATCAAGAAACAAAAATAAATTGATTCAGTTGTTTTTGCTTTTGTACAAGTCTTGTGTAGATACTGTAATCTCTCATTCCTATCACTGCTACTCTAAAGAAGCTCAAGTAAGCAAGTTCCTCACATCAAACCACTCTGAATAACCACTGAGGCATGCAGAAATGGAGAAAAATGCTTTTTTCTTGTCTTTTTTAAAGTCTAACCATTCTGCACACTCCTCATGTCAACAGCTAAAATAATACCGACTTGCACCGACCCACTCGGCCTGGTTGTGTCTGCGGCTCTTGGCAGAGGTTGGATTCACTGCTGGTCATTACAGGTTGCGTATTTTAACAAGGATGGTGAAATGATGTGTAAGAGTGACCAGTTTGAGGTTATCATGAAATGACTCCTTTTGGAAAACTACCGACGCACAGCATTCATCCCAAACGTATGTTATTACTACGTAGCACCCTGCTGTCTCCGTAAGGTCTACATGCGTCACTTTTCATGATTCCACGCTCTTTTACGCAGTCTCATATTTGGATAATTCATTACTTTCACTATCATGATTAAAGAAAATAAAGTTGAACTAACATTTGAGGTCATGGGGAAATTCTTGTGAGTCCTTGTGTTCTAACAGCTGGAATGTAAATAACGCCAACGCCAATTTTAGAAAGTGATTCATGTTTTGTTTCGGAAATCTTAGCGTTTCACTGCACTTTTCTGCACATGGAAAGAAATGTGTGCCTGAGATAGCATGATAGCACTTTTTAGCACTTCTTTGATGATAGTGATATTGAAACTTGACAGTTCAGTTCACTTTAGTTCAGTGTAATCTATATAGTACTATCACAAGGTGAACCGTCACAGATGTCTGGGTCCAGGCCCCTAGTGAGCACTCTCAAAAGAAAGAGAGGAACGCAAAAAGGAAACCCATCCTTCTCTGGACAACATTAATTAATAAATAAATAAATAGTAATTACTGTCCGTAGACCCCAGGATAGGCTCCTGGTACCCTAGTAAGGATTAAGAGGTTACAGAAAATGGATGAATGAATAATTAATAATGAACTTAAACATCAGATGACTTCAGGATAATCAGTAAAAAAAACAATGACTAATGAGGCCTATCAGAAGTTATCTAAAAGAAAGAGGATAAGAAATAAATCTGTGATTGCTGTGAGGAAGACAGCATGAGCATGTAAAGAACTCCGTATAGTGTGACACAGGTGTACAGTGTCTAGAACAAAGTAGATTCAGAGTCTGTGGGGGGTCAGACGTCACCTGCACAAACATTATCCATCCCAAGCAGACGTTCGAGGGGACGTGACTAAAGTCTGTATGACATCTAGGCATCAACCTCATCACTTGCAGGTGAGGTTCTCTAAGTTAGGTGGCTTGGTTAGTTGGTTGTACATACAAGTTTACATCAGTTCTTGCTAAAAAACAAACTTAAAGACAGCAGCTGTGGTGATGTGACATTTTATTTGTGTGCAACCACTCTGCAATTTTTGATCCAGCTTTTTTCCACCAGCTTGTGTGGAATAACTCTGGTGAGGCTCAAAGTACTGTGTGTGTCTGTGTGTGTGTTTTGTGGCTTGGCTCTGAGAGTGGGTGTAGGCTTTAGGTCTGTGGTTTAAACCAAGTCTGGGGGCAGACAGCTATAAATTGTGACCTAAATAACAAACTATTACCCCTTACCCAACATCTCTCCCCTCATTATACGCAGACGCACACATACATTCACTCACTTAATGCTGCAACAAAACACATATAATGGTCAATTTTGTTATATTGAGCTGTAAAAATCACACATAGAAAAAATAGAAAATAGACGTTCACACATGCACATATGCTCTAATAGTCCATTTAAATACAAATCAGGAGGTCATGTAAGTTAAATCACCTTCTTTAGAGGCCAGGTTTAAGATTTCTCCTTCTCTTTCCTGACCAATTCTGCTGTAATATCTCCTGGTACACTGCTGCGTTAATGTGTAATGCCCTAGTACTGTTTGCAAAGAAGCAGCGCTGTATCATGATGCTACCACCTCCATACACCCCCAGTGTAGGTACGGTGTTCTTAGAACCATGCACACAACTCTTCTCTTCTCGCTCTAAACTTATTGGGAAAGAGTAGAGTACATTGGTACATCCCTGTGCTTCATTTTTAGAGTTTTGCACGGAATGTAGGAATGGAGATGATTGTAGCGCAAGTTTCTTATGGTGTTACTATTCCTGTGACTGCTGGCTTCTCTCTTGCCTTCCCTATCATTAGTCTGATCTGGCACACCTGTCCCAGGATGATGATTCAAATATGATAAGATATGGTTCCATTTGCATATTATCAAATACATTAGCAAATCTTTTTAATTTTACACTGTCACCATAATTGCTACTTATTGTGTAAAATGTTCCAAACCAAAATAGGGCTGGGTAGATGGATGATGGCTGACAGTGATCAAGGTGGGTGAAGTGTTCAATGAAAAGGTGGATCTTCAGCGAAGTAGCTTAGCAAAAATTATTTTGCAGGGAACTAAAGTCTTTTTATGATTTCAATTAACAGTCAAGAGTTACTTTCGTTTGTTATACTAATTAAGTATAAATGTGTTATCTTCATAATTATATGGATTATGCAATGAATTCCCTTTCCATTAGATATCCACATGATATCAGAATCGTAACAGTATTAGCAGAGATTTCCTTAAAGAAATACATGGGGAACAGATGTTTAGATTTCAAACAGATGTTTAGATGTTTCAGACAGATGTTTGGATGTCTCAAACCAGTATTTGCGGCATTTATTGTACTCTAGAAGCGCAGAAAACTTAGGTGATGTTGGGCTACTTACTAAAATGTCTGTTTAAGTCAGTGGTTCCCAAACTTTCTCTGCAGGGCCCCCTTTTCTAGATTAGAACATTAATGAGCCCCCCGCACAATTCAAACTACACAGGTTATCCCATTCATGCGCCCCTGTGCAATACCTCTGCGCCCCCCCCAGTTTGGGAACCACTGGTTCAAGTCATTTTACTGTAACTTTAACCCTTTTAGAAATAAGTGTTATGATGTTTTGATGTGAAGAAATGAGGCATAAAACATAAGGAACATTCTTTTTTTCTGCAAAACAAGACACACAGACAAATAAAATATCTTTGTATTGCACTTCCGACAGAAATCTCTTCCTTCTATAAAGCTACGAGTGAGGAAGAATTCCTATGAAATGACAGCACGCTTCCGTCATCACTGTCAATAACGACGGCATCTAAGAGTTAATTATGTGTGCCAAAAAGTTGCAACACAGCACAGGTTCTGCGTCACAAAGGCATACTTTGACTAATGTACACTGGCTCAGAAAGCAGGGCCTGCCAGAGGAATTGTGATGGAACTAAAAAGAAGATAGTGGGCATGGGGGTGGTTCCCAAGCATTGTTGCAACAGTTTTTACAGTGTCATAAATCTGTGCCTCTTTGTTTTTTCCCCTTGGCCTCCGTTCTCAAAACATGTATAAATAGCTGAATAACAACAGTAGGTTTAGCCTAAGCTCAGTAAACAGAAAGGATTTGAAACTTTAGCATGAAGTGGGCAGCAGATGGAAAAAAGAATGACACTGACCATGATACCAAACGTCTGCACGCTACATTGTCACATTTTCTTCCAAAGGCGTTCAGACAGTCCTTGTTTAGACGGTGGCAAAACAAGCACTAAGAAATATTACCCACAAAATGGGATATTTCAGGCTGGAATTACTCTGCAGGAACAATATCTCTAGAAGGAATGAAAACACACTTGCGAAAACCAATGAAAGCCCAAGATACTATCAGCTTCATGCACTGTCGAACACACTCTTCACTGTAAGCCGAGTGATGAGTGTACTCAAAAGGAAATATAATGGCATGTTATTTCAGCCTACTGTTGTGTCTGAAGGGTGACCACATTGGTTGTGTCTGGTGATTGAGGGAAAGTGCATAACAGTTCTGACCTCTTCATAATCTGGATCTCCAAACACCATCGCTCCTTATTCTTGGAACTCAGCTCTTGCCGGCACTGCTTTATAGCAATCTGATCGCTGGTGTCCTGCATACAGACACACACACACACACACACACACACACACACACACACACACACACACACATAAGCAGGGACAAATAAAAGAAGATATTTGTTACAAAATACAAGCAGCATATAAAACGTTTACAGCTGATGAAACTGTCTGAGTAGAATAATAAGAGCACAGTTACGTAAGTCTCACCAAATATTATTGTAACAGCTGCTTTAGAGGCCTTGACCTAGGAGACTTAAACTACGTCCATGAGCGACTCTGAAAACACATTTATGAGTGAGCATGTACCCAAATATCATAAATGTCACTACTTATTCCAAACCTAAACTGCTGTGGGCTGAATGTTTGTCAGTCTGCTCATATCCAGCAACAGTTCTGCTATTTTTATTCTTTTCAAAATTGTGGTCAACCATGACCATTAAAGCTAGGCTTTAGATTGGGCAATAAACATCAACAAGTCTTTAAGATTTCTAATAGCATGCTAGTGCTGAGCTAATGATGGCACACATTAACGTTTTGGTATGTTCTAGATTAAACAGACATTTGAAGCTTGTAAAAGACAAGTTTTATTTCAAGCTTTTACAAGACATTAATATATCTTCAAAGTAATCATTTTATAGGAAAAGGAAAATTGGTCCAGAATAGTGTTGGGTACAGCCTGAATTTGATCAATTCTGATTCAGATTTTGTTTCTGTTTATCGATTCAGGCTTTTATTGAAACCCTATATAGATTCCATACAAGTAAAAAAGGAAGACAAATGTTTAGATAACAAAAAATATGTTCTGTATTGATTTTGTATGTTCTCATGCCTGGGTTCCCACCAGGAGTTTACTCCCAAAGAAATCTGAAAATGGTCTCTGTGCCTGACCTGCGATGGACTGGCAAAAAATGAAATTATTTAGATAGTGACAGGTGGAGGTGTTTCTCTACTTTTTGCATGAAAAGCACTAGGATAGGCTTCAGCACCCCTGGTTAATTTAAATGCCTCAGATAATAAATTAATGTTGCTTTTTCCTTCCCTACACTTACTTGAATGTCAAAATAAGTCAGACTGCACATCCTTTATTGTATCTGGCCTTTCATCAAGCAATACGAGTTTGAACGGAACTTGGCAAAAGTGTTACATTGCTCAAGGATTAAATTACAAAAAAATATTAAGAGGAAATCAAAAGGACAACACAGCAGTGAACTTGACATTGTCAACGCCTTTATCAAATTTCTTTCCTGGATCATTCCCTGTTGGATGGACAGAGATAAAGGGAATAGAGAGAACTGGTCACAGTGTCCAGTGAGTAAGAGTAATTAAGGCTGAGTGTCAGCGTATGAGGGAGTGTGAGCACTGATACAGTAATTCTGTGGGCCATGACGCCATTACTAACGGTTAGTGAGGTCAGTGCTTTGAGTGGCAGTACTCGACTTGACCGTAGCTCTGTCGTGATTTAGCACTAAAGAATTTGATTTCCTTTTGCTTGTACGGTCTACCATGCTCCTGGCCAACGCCCCAAATTATGGCCATATTACAAAAACATGATGTCATTACTGTGACAGGCCTGAAGGTGACTGTGCCAGAGTGTTTATGTCTTTACACATCCTGTGCTGCTAGGCAGCTACTTGATCTCTCATTTTTGCTGTATGAATTGCGAAATTAAGAAAAAGATCAAGTCACAGTGCCTCTTAACGTAAAGGGATGGTTTTCAAAGCAGGGATGAAGCCTGGTCCTCGACTACACAGCATCCTGAACGAAAATACTAGATGGAAGGAACAATTAAGTTTTCCCTGTCCAGGAAACTGACCCAACGGGTGGTGATAGCTCCCATCTGCTCAACTGTGGAAGCCGCTCGTTTTAAGTAGCAGTAAAACTAATAAAACCAGACTGAAACAAACCGCTGCCAGTAATAGTAACATGGTACTGTGTTTGAAGCTGTACACAATGTGTAATTAACAAATAACAAAATATATTAAGTTTAAAGTTTTCATGTGCTGCTATAAGTAGTATTCATTTACGTAAATGAAAACATAGCCACAGTATTTCAGCAGATAAATAAATGAAACGTGTGATTTCTGCATGTTCATAATGATACGCCAAAAAATGACCCACACACAGTCCTGTTAATAGTATTAGTATTAGTTAATAATATTATTCCAATATCTAGTATAAAATATTATATAATATAATATAAAATCCGATAGCTCCCACTTCAGCAGTTCAGCTCCCAATACTGTCTTTATCCACTTAGAAGTAAGTTCTGTGATGTTGTAACATTGATTTGTCCTATACGGTAATCAGATTGCCCTGGGAGATGGGTTACAACACTAGAGTGTGTTAACAAAAACGTATGGAAATAGCTGACATATTAAACCACTGTTTATCACTGCTCTCATAGCAAAACATTTCTTTTTCTTTTTTGCACACTTTGAAAGCTCCAGCTACCAATGACACTATGTGAACATTCCATGATGAATGGACCAGTGAAAAAGACCAGAACTGTTCCCTTCTCCTGTAAAGTTTCAATGCTGAGAGGATTTGTTATGACAAATTACTATTT
Source organism: Brachyalestes nurse (assembly GCA_037974405.1). Taxonomy (NCBI): domain Eukaryota; kingdom Metazoa; phylum Chordata; class Actinopteri; order Characiformes; family Alestidae; genus Brachyalestes; species Brachyalestes nurse. The sequence continues at coordinate 7,337,525 of JBBPCY010000018.1, forward strand.
TTACTGTTTTAAGTTCTTCCAGCATAAACAGATTTGCAAACCCCTTGTCCTAGACTTTCTCTAAAATAGTGCAGTAGATATACTATAAACGTGTGAGTGCATGAGTGTGTGTGTGTGTGTGTGTGTGTGTGTGTTTTCTTTGTGTGTAAGTAGCTGCGAGAGTGAGGCAGGCAGTGACTTGGTATGAGGTCACTCAGAAGAGGATGCTCATATAGGATGCACTGAGCAGGGTAAAGGCCTCATACTTCCTGTAGTTTTAAGCACCTTATTGTTAGGCATGGTGTGCTGTGAAGAATCAATAGTGGGAATCTCAGGTAGCTCTTTTTATAATCTCTTACTTTTTGTAAATGGAAGGGTGGGGCGGTGCTGACTCAGTGCGCTACTTCTTTAACCATAAACAAGAATATCAGACAGGGGTTAAAAGGAGCATTAAGGAATTAAACTGAGTAAGAAACTGCTTCACAACGGTGGGTGTTTGTTGCTATAAATACATGTGTATAAATACTCTTTACTCCAACTGAGAACAGACAGGAAGTTACGTGATATTTCCTTCTCGGTCTATCTATCTCTCTATCTCTTTATCTGTCTATCCAACCTCTCTTCAGAGGTGGGAGATACTAAAACCATGCAGAGTAAAAAGTATTTTTACATTTATATAATATACTCTTATTTCGGTATACACGTCTACTCTGATAACATTACTTTTAAAAATGTTGCAAAATCTCATTATTCTCTTATTCACAGTGGAAATGGAAAAGGAAGTCACCAAGAAGACTTCTGTACATAAAAATATTCAAATAGTCATTACAACATTAAACACTGAAAGGTTTATGATACTATCAAAAATATATATTTTCATTTGTTTCTAAGCCACCACTACCCCACTCCCTGCTTGATCACACTCCACCTACTCACTAGCTCTGGTGCAATTAGATATTTTTTCCAAATTGTTCAGCCCTACAGGTGAGGGCAAAATACTATTTTAGCATGTATGATACATTTAGTAAGATTGCATGATAAAGTTATCGCGTATGTGACTTGGGTGCAGGACACATATTGGTCATTTCTTCTGTCAAAATGTACTTTTCAGGGTTGTTCTTTAACATGACTACTGATATGGCTCGGCTTTTAATCACCAATTCAGATTTTGCTAGATGAACCTTAGAATGGTTTGCTTCCAGCCAGTCTGTAAAGTATTTCACGGCCCATCTTGTTATTCTGGTATTCTGTCCATTTTCAGCTAAATATAGCTGATTTAGTTGACAGCTCATAACTAAAAAGTTTACCTAGGTACAACGAACGGTCGCAGAATTTCAAGCCTGCTGTCACTAACAGATGCATTCAAGAGAATGTATTTATCTGCATGTGCTAAAGTAGAAATCTGCCAGTGGTCAGCTGTAAAAAGCGAGACGTTACTTTGCAACTTGTGCTCAACAGAAGGATAAAGTTATCACGAAAAAAGAACATTTCTCAGCTTTTTATCAGATTGTATGGTCAATATTCAAGATTCAAAATTCAAGATCTTGAGATCACACAATCAGAAGAAATAGGTAGAAAAAACAAACTATTGCATTCGCAGGAGAGTACTTGAATACTTGAATACCTGAATACCAAATACTTGAACACTTACAACCAATCAGATTTGGTGAAGTAATTGTTGCATAAAGGTCAACCAATCACATGCAATTATGTGTATTATAGATGTAGTGTAGAAGTTATTACATGTAATAATAACTTCTCTGTAAAGTGAGTTTATCAACCAATAATCTTCAACCAATAAACTGTTCCAGTAACCAAAGGGGTAACAACAGCAATGCTGCAACTATTTTCAACGTTATACTTTATATTTTTAAGAAAGTTAAAGACAGTTACCTTGTTCTGCCAGCGAGTTACATTGCCAAATCCTCCAGTTCCAAGCCTCTCCTTCAGCTCCCAAGGGCCACAGTTCTGAGGCTGCATGGGGGGAGCTCGGCTCATACTGACCCTTCACCTTCAGATCCAGGTCTCACAGTTCTAGAGGGAAGCAGACACAAAGAAGTGTCAACTAAAAAATGTTTCATGTATCACATATGGTCACAAGTTAAACATTAAAACCCTCTGAATAAAATATGGCACATCAAAGAAACTGATGTCTTCTGGTTGGCTCTTTAATGCACTTTTTATTCACTTTAATCATGTAAATTCAGCTTTGAGGTAAATACTGCATTCTCCTTCCACCTGTTGTTAAATCTCTCTGTTTATGACTAAACTTATGAAGTCTGCGGGTGGTTGTTTCACTCAAATTTTGCTTTCCCTCAGTCTTGTTAATAAAAAAACTTAATTTTCCTTGTTTTAAGCCACCGCCACCTCAGCCGTTGCTAGCTTACACTCCACCTGTTCAATATCTCGACTGCAATTAGATATTTTCTCCAAATCGTTCAGTCCCACTGGTGAGGGCAAAATATTGTTTTAGCAGGTATGATACATTTTGTAAGGTTGCATGATAAAGTTGTATGAAAAATGACTATCAATAGAACATAACAGGGAGTGTGACACATACACACACACACACACACACACACATATATATATATATATATATATATATATACAGTAGAGGAAA
>JBBPCY010000018.1:7343198-7390347 GCA_037974405.1 Brachyalestes nurse
ATGTGTATGTGTATGTGTATGTGTGTGTGTGTGTGTGTGTGTGTGACTCGCCCATCACCAACACAAGACAGTTATGGACAGCACAATATATATCGTCTGTTAATTGTTACGACAATATCCATCTCTGTAATACTGATATCGTAGAAAACTACAATATGCAATATGCACCTCTAACCAGGTGACCGGTCACAACTCCAGGGGGCTTGTGAACCAAAAACGTAATTCATAATTCATCATAACTTATTCTTTCATGACCGTTTTCCAACCTCTAGTTAGAATTAAACTGGGTGCTTTTGGCTGACCTGTATTGCAGCTCGTTCAAAAGGCAGCACAGGGCTGAAAAACTGGGATTTAGAAACTTTAATGATATTTACAGACTTCAAGCCTTTTTAATTCCAGAAATGTGTTGAAATTGCCCTTTATTATATTGAAAGGCACCACAATATGTAGCAGTAGTAAAATTCGGAATACTATTATTTTGTACATATTCTGCAGCTCTTAATTCTGTACAGTTCTTCGCAATGTAATTAGAGTCCTTAATATGACTCTGTGTGTCTCCTGTCTAGTATACAGAGGAGAAACTGGGCCAGGCAGAGAAGACTGAGTTGGATGCTCACTTTGAGAGCTTGCTCGCCAGAGCTGATTGCACCAAGAACTGGACTGAGAAGATCTACAGGCAGACAGAAGTTCTTCTACAGCCAAACCCAAGTATGTAGTTCTCTTTTGTTCAGTGTGTGTTGATTAGGGTTCACCTTCTGGCTTTTCTTCTGCCTTTTTCTTCTGACAATATGTCACAATAGATTGAGTTAATGTTTGATTTGTTGTATTTTGTCCTACTCACATTACAGGTCTATCCACCTGTGAATAGTAGTATGGGGACCTGGATTATATTTTTCACAATGTAGTGAATATTACCTTATCTATGAATAGAAGAGCGTGGAGCTTAACTAATTTTGGGTAAAATGTAGCAGAGACTTTTTGTTGTAGTTCAAACAGAACATGCGGTTCCTCAAATTCCAATAGCAACCTTATATTTCACAGCCAGTTTTCCACAGCAATCAGACAGCTATTTCTCGGAACCCTGTATCGTGTGTAGTAGGATGTGTGAGAGGGGCAGTGACCTCTAACTTCTTACTTTCTGACCCTTCCCATGCCACAGTTGACCACACTGGTAAGTTTACCGCCTTTTTAAAAGAGCCCCAGCTAAACTGAGGGCTGTTTCTTCACACATGCTGTCTGAGGATGACATATTACATGTTTATTTCATTTCAGTGGAACCTAAAACCATCTCTGTCTGGAGAATAATGAACTTTTAAACATATCAGTGTTATAACCGCACCTTACAACTCCTTATCAGGATCAGGAGCCTCTGTTTTGCTGTGAATGTGTATCTGGTCATTTCATAGAGCCATATTTGGACTGTCACAATTGATTTAAAAGAGAAATTGATTTAAACGTACCTGCTTGATGAGTCATTGGTGATTACCTGTCAGTTTGTTTGATGTCAATGGAATTTCTTTTTTAATTCTCTTCTATAGAGCCTCATAGACACACCCATTCATATGCAATTTTTGCAAGTATAAAAACTTGTTTTTATATGAAGCTGTTTTTAAAGACTTCCTAGCATATATTTTTCCAGTAGTTGTTTGGAATTTGTGCATGGTTTGTTATTGTTCAGTTAAATCTGATAGGTTACTGATAATCAATAGTGACAGTCCATGTCCATGTGGTTAAAATGTTGAATATTAACCATAATGTAAAAAACTGAAAGTTTAGCCTCAGACTCTCAAGTCTTTGGTGTTCCGTGTGGGGCCGGATTCACTGGTGCTCTCAGTGGTACACGTGCATGGTGTACTCTGTATAACCTGAAACTGTGGACTTCTGAAGCTGCAGAAGTGAATCAGGTCCTGTATGTGTGTGTTTGACATGTTTTAGCATGTTCTCATCACTCAGATCCTCATTGCCTGATCTGAGACAAAACATGTGTATCAGGAGCCTCATTTATAAAACATACTGAAGTCTGGTACTAAATTTGTTCTTGAGAAAATATTCTCAGCATTTGACTACAAATTGTGTATAAAGATGATTAGAAACTTAAAATACACTTAAAATCTGGACATTCATTCTTTATTATCATTCCAGTCTTTCTGTTATGCAGGTTCTCAGATATTTACAGCTCTATTTATTATTCTGGACACATATGACATTTCCTTTTACATCCTTTTACAATTTTTCTATTAGTATTTTAAGCCACTGAAGGAATTGCACACTAGAATCATTTTATATAACAAAATTTCTTTTATATAATTAAAGTGATTGGTTTCAGACTTTTGAACAGGAGTATGTACATCGATCAGCCATAACATAAAAGCCACTTGCCTAATATTGTGTAGGTCCCCCTCATCCTGTCACAACAGCTCTGACAAGACCTTCACAGGTTCACGGTATTTATCAGGGGCCAAGACAATAACAGCATTTCCTGTGCTTGCCTTTTTTCCATAGTGCAGCCATGTAAAAGTCCACATGATGTAAAAGACACTATTATCAGACCACCACACCTTCGTCTATTGCTCTGTGGTCCAGTTCTGATGTTCAGGTTCCCATTGTAGGCACTTTCAGCGGTGAACAGGGGTTGGTCAGGGCACTCTGACTAGTCTGCAGCTACGTCATATATCTTTCTTTAATGAAAGGTGTCTTTTTCAGTAATCTGTGCTACAGTAGCTCCTCTATGAAATTGGACCAGACAGGCTGGATGGCATCAGTGAGCCTTGGGTGACCATGACCTGTTGGTGGATGATCAGCTGTTCTTCCATGGACCCCGCAAGACCTGCCGTGTCAGAGATAATATCTGATATCTAGCCATCACAATTTGGCCCTCGTCAATATCCCTTCTAATGTTTGTGCACTTTTCCTGCATGCTTGTCCACTTCACTTGTTGCCTACCATATGTTGTGACCGGTGCCATTGTAACATAATGAATGGTTTTCACTTTACATTTTTGTGGTTTTAATGTTGTGGCTGATTGTTGTTAGTAAGCTGAGTGGGGTCTGGGAGGATGACATGGGCTCACGTCAACATTACGTACTAAGCATGTTGCGTTTTCTTCATAATGCTTAACCAGCTAGATCCTCCACAAATCAAATGGAGCAGCTGCCGATTAGTCAATTTCTGGGTCTTTTGTACCATATTATAGATACAATCACATGCTGAAATAAAACATGATTGGAAAGACAACTAACAATACGACATTTTCATATAAATGTTTTGATATTATTAGCTGTTAAACATTTCTGAAATCTGGGGGAGCTACAGCCCCCTCTGCATCCCCACTTCCTGCGTCTAGAACAGCCCCGTCTAAAGATTTCCGCTCTAGGCCAGATCCCAGTACATCAGGTATGAATGTGGAGCTGTCTGGTGGACACAGGAACTTGGCTGAGAAACCCTGATCTATGAGTAGTTCGTTGTAATTGTGTTTATTCTAAAGCCTGCTACACACTTGCAGTGCTACTGTGAAAAGCTTGTCAGGTTGGAACCTTTTGTTGATTTATGCATATTCTCCCATTAAATTAGTATTTTAGTATTAAGTAAGTATTAGTATTAAATTAGTATCATATTTTGAACCTGATTTTTCACACAAAATCAAATCTGTGTGGATAGATGTTTTATAAATGAGACCCCACCCCACTGGGGAGAGGCATGTCGTATTGTTATTGGAATAAGTGCCTTGCACACAGGCGCAACATCATTAATAAGGAATTAGCTACAACGTTATAATGACAGACATTGTTTCCCTGATACACTGTCAATAATCTCAACTAGATGATTTCAGATGGTCATATGCTTGGCATTAATTGATTTTATTTTCTGATAACTCAGGAAATACACAATTGCACAACACAAATGAACAGTTTTTGAACAGTTTTTACAGCTTCTTAAGTTATATCTGATAAACCTGTACCTTTGACGAATGTATTTAAGAGCACAGTAGGTATTTGAAGCGACTGTGAAGCGTCCTCAGATAAGTTATATGATAGCTGACTTTGACAGGAATGTCTGTAAAGACGTTATGTGATGTGTTTTAATTACAGGGTTCAAATGTTGTTTTTCTGCCAGGTGCCAGGATTGAGGAATTCCTTTATGAAAAACTGGATCGGAAAGTTCCATATCGGGCCACCAATGGAGAAATACTGGGGCAGTATATGCTTGAGGCAGCTAAAGAGTTTGGAGCAGGAACACCCTATGGTAATAGTGAACACACTAATCTAAAAATAGGATAATCAGAGTCAGATGCAAACACTGCAACTGTTTTTATGACCCATGTAAGTCACATGTAGTCATGAAGTCAAGTGAATTATTACTGCTGTTTTTCAAAACGCAGTCATTTTAGCCTTCACAGATAAGCAGGATTTTCTCTCAGTATATATTATAAGTATTTTTTCAGAATAGCAAAAATCACATGAAATGTGTGACATCGTCATCCCTCTTAAAGAGAGCATCATTGTGTGTGCATTAGTGTTTTCACTGGTGAAAAAGTCCAACTGCATATTTTTGGTATTCATTTGGAAAATGAAAAGGAGTCATGGTGTAGCTGGATAGACACCAGCAATGAAGTGGGTACGTTTAGAGGAATGAATGAGGCAGAATTCTGGTTACAGATGCATGATATGAACAAAGAATATAGCTGTGAGATACACCCTTCAATATACTGATAAATGAGCCCATGATGTGGCATTATTTCTGACTAAAACTACTTTGGCTGTAGTAATTAATATACCATGCAGTTCTGGTATACATGATCTTTAGAATGCAGATACAGAAATGAGGACAAAACTAATGAGATATGACTACACAGACTGCCACTAATGCCACTGTGCTCTGCTATAAGGTCCAGTGTTAGCACAAAGAGCAAAAGCAGAACATGTGGGATTTTGTGAATGTGATCAGATTGATTCCTGTGTCTGTGTTGCTCTGTTCTTTCCTCCAGGCTGTCCGTATACAGCCAGAGCAGTAATTCTCATCGCCTGCTCTTTCTCTCCACTGCCTGATGGATCAATAGTGCTTTATTCAGAGGTCACATGCCATTCAATTTGCTGCCTTGCACTGGCCAGCATTTATTCAGCCAGACCTCCAGCACTGATTAGACAACCAAAAAATCATCAATCTGAATGATCGGTACATTTTTGTATTGATTTTTAGCCTTTGTGAGAAGACACTGCGCCTCATATTCTGTCGCTTTCAGCCTCAAGCATTGCTTCCATTAGATTGTTTTTCATAGAAAAAGAGGAACTTCCAGCAGCTTAGAGTAGACTGGCCATCTGCCAACACTGATATTAGTATTTTTTGTGAAAAACTACTGAGCTTTGTAATCAAATCAGTGTTTAAGGGCAGGTTAAATGAGCATCTAAAAGTAGGCTATCCTGCTTAAACTAGCCAACCACTTTACTACCCCACAGGAGGAAACACACATCACATCACACAGTGTGAGTAGATGCTGTTTCAAAATAGATACAGGAGTGGATCTGATTCATTCTGTTTTTCCCCTTCAAAATAACCCATCTTCCACTGATCAGATCAGTGCCATCTTTAATGCGAAATAAATGATTGGTTTATGCATGAAAATGTAAAACTTAACTGCATATATAATAGAAAACAATAGTGGACAGAGGTCTTTAATGTATGTGTACTTTATGAACAATAGAGCTATTGTTGTATTGCAAATTCTTAGGTAAGTACCAGCATATTGTCTTTGGTTGTTATGGCAACTGAAAACATGTATATTACTTTTGATCATTTTATCGTATTCAGTATGCCGAACATGATCTAAATAATGACAGACAAAACAGATAAGCCAGTGCGTGGTGTTCACTTCGTTTGCCTGTTCTCTCAAGCTGAAGTGCACTTAGGAGCAGTAAATGTCTCATTAATCATGTGTGGCTGAGTGGTTGCTTTCAGTTCAGTCTCTTGTGTCTGTCAGTGGAAATGTAGGCTGTCCTTTGGTGGGCCCTGTTAATAGCACTTCAGAATGTAGAAAACCTCAAAGTATCCATGTAGAAAATGGAAATAAATATCTGACCCTGAGCTAGTCAGGTTTTGCAATTTGCTTGGTTAAAATTTCTTAAAAATGTGAATGACATACTACAGTAAGAATAAAAACATCTTAAAGCACTTTACCAGTGGATAGCTACGGTTTTCCTGCTATGGTGTTGAAACTAACATATTTAATAATAATAATAATAATAATAATAATAATGTTTGTAAATGTATTTTAATATATGATACAACATATCTAATAAAAGCAATAATAATCATCTTCATTGTAATCTGCATTTTTTTAATATTTCTATGAAATATGTTGTATTATATGTTAAAATATTGCAAATATTGTATTACTATTATTATAAGTATTCTGTACTGTAATAATAGCACACAGAGGATTCTGTACACACTATTCTACGTATATTTCACTTTATATTGTACAGGCATAACAAACTGGCAGCTTGTTTAATGCAAATGACAGGTTTTCATGCGACAAGTAGTTAAATTGTCTTCCCTCTAGCTAAACTGTTAATAATACCTGCTGTGATTTGATACATCATCCTTTATCCTCAAGCTTTTACACAAATATAGATCAGCTCTATGTAACCAGAGCCACACTCTGCTCCACAGAATAGTATTATTAGTAAGGTGTGTGTGTGTGTGTGTGTGTGTGTGGAAACGAGTATTAGCAGAGCTTTGAAGCTGCACATATTTTTCTTCTTTAAATCAATCCAGGGTTTGGGAGTTTAGTTTCAGAATGAACTGGTGAATTGAAGTGAATATAGAAATGGCAGTGCCTGTTTTTATTATTATGGTTTAGAGTTAAATACAAAGTGATGGTAGCATTTAGTTTTAAATGAAAAGAAGGCTGTTTTGAGTCGTCGTTAACTCTTGTCCTCCTGTGTAGGAAGCACCCTGATTCAGGTGGGTGACTGTCAGAGGAGGTTGGGTGGAGCTGAGAGAGAGTTTCTGCAAACATCGTCTATTAGCTTCCTCACACCCCTGCGGAACTTTCTGGAGGGGGACTGGAGAACCATAACAGTGAGTCTGGGTTTTTACATTTCTTTTTATGGTGAAAAGGCTGTAAGGCTGTAAATCCCAGGGCTGTAACGACACACCAAACCCACGATTCGGATCGTTTTGTGATGTTTGACTCACGATTCGCTTCGTATCACGATTCATTTGCGGTGGAGGAGAGGAGAAATTCTGAGGTGCCCTTTTGTTTGGAGACACCTTATTTTTACCACAAAATTATAAACCAATAAACACTTAAATACCGCTTCCTTTCCATTCATACTGAGGACAAGGCTTCGGTGAACCGCACGAGGAGTCGAGTTGGAGGAGTCAACTCGTCTCTGTTGGTTCACCGCTCCGTTCAAACAAAAAAAAAAACGCTCCGCCCAGCTGCCCGGAGGCCACAAAACTCACTCAAAACACAATAAAACAAGCAGTTTTATCACAACCCAGCAGCTTATAAACACTTTTAAGCCCAGTGTCGCATGTACTCACAGCGAATCAATTCAGCAAACAAAGAGTCTGTCCGTGCTTGTATGTTTGTCTTGTTATTATTACGTTTTCAAAATTACTATCTCAGCCCTAGTGTTTGAAGAGCGTGTGTTTCCTATCAGTACCATATTTAGCCTGCGAATTGTGCGAGAAAGGAAATAAACAAAGTCTTTGTTGTCTGTTGATTTCACACACAACTCTCACCGTTTTAAAAACTGGTCAAAAAATGGGTCATTGAACAATTAAGCTTCAAAGAAGTCGAAATCTGAATTAGCCATTAACATTCATTAGTGGTGCCCTCTGGTCATAACAGAGAATTGTCCTCCAGGCAGAAGAACACTAATTTTAGTGCTTTATTTCAGGAAAAAAACATCATCATATGACTGTGTGTTGACAGTCTAAACTCTCTCTCCTTGCAGAAAGAGAGAAGGCTCTTGGAGAACAGGCGCTTGGATCTAGATGCCTCTAAAGCCAGGTTAAAGAAGGCCAAAGCAGCAGAAGCCAAAGCAGCTGTAAGCTCCTCTGTAGTTGCTCTGTGCTTCTTTTCTTTCCTCTGGACTTTTATCTGTTCCTCTCTGCTCTGGCCTCCATATGGACTGTAGGCTGTGCTATTAATTCTTCTTTAACCTTCTGTCTTTCTTTCAACCTCGCAGTGTGAGGGAGAAGTGAGTATTGGGGTGAATTTTCCACTCGAGTCAGCATCTCTCTCTTTCTTTATTCATTTCGGTGCTCGTTTGTATTCCTTTATATTGATTTTTCATGCCCAATTATTGCTTTTTATGACAGCAGCTTTATAGATAGATTTTCTATTTTATATGAGGGAATTGTTGATGCACTGGCTTAAATTTCTTTGAAATCCACAGCATGTTTGCTGTCAGTGTGAAAAAATAGCTATAGACCTCTGACAGTAACCTCAGGCTGCAGTGTTTGTGCTTCTGCCACACGGTTGTCTAAACACGGATGCCAGGTAAATGGTTGCTAGGACAAACAGAATCTAATTATTCCCCTTGTACGTCCCCAGTGGTCAGGACCTGAGCATCAATTTAATCAGCAGTCCAAGTGACTCCACATCTAAAGCATGAGAACAGTGATATTTGTTTGATCATGACAGTGAATACTGTGAGGCTGTGCACTGTACAGTGTCATTTATTAATTATGCAAAACACTGCAGGGAGAGCATGTTTACACTGTTTCAACTTTTCTTTTTTTATTTCTTTTGAAGGTTAACGGTCAGACATGAGAAAAGTGAGCTTGTCATACTTCTAAATTTCAGGGAAATTCGGGAAAAGGATGGATTTGTTTGGCTTGTAAATAAAGTGTGACAGACTGGTTTAATGTGAGATTGTTTTAACTTACAATTGTGGTGTTGAGAACCAGGGTTTGATGTTTAGAACACAACTACTATAGCCCTTTTATTTACAGTCCAAAACCACTAATGAACCTACATGTGACTTTGACAGAAGCCAGAACCTTATTATATGTGAGGGAGCTTTCAGAGGCAGTAAACTCTCCACACAGTTCCCATCACTACCACTGTGAACAAATCTGCCTCAATCAGAACTGAACAAATATTTTCTTTGAAACTTTTTTTGCTTCAAAACTCCTTGCATGTACCTCCCGTTAATGTATTTCAGTAAATATGTTTTATACCAAAACGTATTTTAAAACTGTAGTCAAACAGTTTCCCAGGCATCAGGCAACATGTTTATAATCTGTGAGGGAGCGATTAAAGTCATTTAACTCCTCAGACGTCTGGTTCCTATCACCACGACTGTGCACAATTCTTCTGAGTTTCTCTAGAACCAAGTATTTCACATCAAACCACTCTGCATCACTTTATGTCCTAATGAGTTAATTATACTGAATTCTGAGGAACCTATAGAATTTCCATCTGAGTCATTAATTGCTTTCACAAGAATACATTTGATGCCGACTCTCTGATCCTTAAACCTTTCTGGATATGGTTTACAGATGCATGACATTTCAAAATCTTTTGTTAATGCATACATATCAGTCAAGATTATCACTCAAATATTAGCACAGTCAAACTTAATGGCATGCCCACTTTATAATCCTCATGCGTGAATATTCACTGAAAAATCAATGAACATCTGTTTTAACCCTTAGAAGCCATAGTTAATGCTGGCGGTCACAAAAGCTTGGTGAATGTAAATGTAATTTATTATGCAGTTAATCACCTACTTGAATTGTATATGCAAAGCGAAAACAACAGCTCTCCACTTCTAAGGGTTAATGATGCGAACTGAATGCAGCTTCGTATGTGTGAAAATGGTTCAAGTATAGTTACTCTGACTGGCATTAGTTGTAACATTTCAAGGAATTGTTAATCCCAGTGGTATTTTTCAGTTAACTTGCGAGATTTTCTTGCCTTGTTGCCTTCTGGGCTGATGTTATATAAAGTTTTGTTCCTGTCTGGTTCTAGGCGGTGCCAGACTTCCAGGAGACCAGACCACGTAATTACGTGCTGTCTGCCAGCGCTTCAGCCGTGAGTGACTTGCACACTGCCCTCTCACTCATGATCTGCACAATAACAGTTATTACAGAGAGCAGAAAGAGAGCAGAAGGTACACTGGCGTTTATGGACGCTTTGGCCTCAGACCTGATGGTGTACCATTTCAACGCCACCAAGTTCTTTTTAAAAACAGAGCCTTCGACAATAAAGCAATCATTGCAGGCTGTGGTTTTCACTGTCAGGTCCACTTTTGTGTTCTCTGGCCTCTGTGTTATAATTTTTAAAACAGTTTTGATAACTGCTGAAGGACTATACGTCCTGTACACGCTTTTCTCAGTACATTTTGAAAGTTCACAGGCAAGTCAGATTTTATTCCCTGAGAAATGAAAGCCCTGAACAGATGACTGGTGCTGATTCATTCAAGCTTTGCTGCTCAGTATTTAGTGGTTGTGTCCGTTCTTCATGCTCGGTCCCATGACAAGCCTGGGTTAGTGATGGCTGAAAGAGCAGCACACCAATTTGCTAAATAAAGGAGTGTGTACGTGCACTAGTTTGGCAGTGGTTTTAGGTGTGTGTGCATTTTACAGGTCTTGAAAGTCAAATGGTTTACACCACTGTTCAGAGTTCGGAAGCACTTGTCATATTAGCAATTTTAGTTATTTTTAATAAAATGGTGACATATACAGTACGAATTTAATGAATTTACATGAATTTACATGAAGTATAAAGACAGTTTGCGTTTGGAAGCCTAGGTTTTGTACATAGATTATTTTAGGGGGGTTAATAAAAGGAGGTTTTACAAAGTGAAAACCAAGCAGCTTGTAACACATCACTTCGTCTTCGATGGCACATTTTTCTTTCAAAATTTATTTATTGTTTCTACATTCTAAAGTGTACTATTGTATACTATGTGCAGCTGATTAAGAAAATATATCGTGTGTCTGTATGTTTTTGTGTGTGGGGGATACCAGTTGTTAATGTTTAGTGTTGTTATGTAGGATGTAATCAGAGTCTTTTCGTGCTCCTCCTCTAACAAATGGCCTCACTGTCTAACCCAGGATGATGTAGTGTGTGTTTAAACAGAGCCTTTGTCAACACTTCTGTGTTTAACTGTCAGCATCTCTGACATGTGTGTTTCTCTTCCATGTGTGCTGATCAGCTCTGGAGCGAGGAGGTGGAGAAAGTAAGTGTGACATTATTAACAGTAACACCTTGCATGAAGTAGTGTTTTTTTTTTTAATTTTTTTTTTTATATGGCTTCAGTGGAATTCAGTGTCAAGTCAAGTAGAGCTTTATTGTCATCCCAGTCTTGTACATTAAGTGCACAGTGAGACAAATATTGTCCTCCTGGACCACAGAAGAAACATACAACACAACACAACACAACGGTGACACACTCAGATAGATAAACAGTGAGCGTAAAAAGTGGGAATTAATTATAATTAAACCTATATATTTAAATACATCTCTGATCAGTGGAATGTATTAACACATGTATTCTGTAATTGATGTTATTTTCATATTTATGACACTTTATTTCTTATGTAAATTGGAGTTAGGTTTTTCATTACAACTATTATTTTGCCCATATTGTTCATCCATGACCATGATGTCACTGTCCCTGCAATTCTAGGAGTCTGTTTTACTAGGGATCTGTGTGTTTGTGTATTTTTTCCGGAAGGCAGAGCAGGAGCTGCGGGTGGCTCAGACAGAATTCGACAGACAGGCTGAGGTCACAAGGCTGCTGCTGGAGGGCATTAGTAGCACACATGTGAGACATGTTTGCACCATTTTGCCTTCCACCCTCATCCACAGTACACACCTGACAGATGGATATACAACCAAGGCTTGTGGAAACAAACCCCTGTAAATCTCTGTTAAAATTTAGAATGTTTCCCTGATTCTGTGATCATTAACTTCTTCTCAAAAATGGAAATTCCCACATGGTATACTGACTGTGTCATACTTCCTATTCTTGGAAAACAGAAGCTGTCGTTCAATAATAAAGTTCGCTCAGCTGTTCTCTCGGTTTATAGGTGCTCTACACCGGTGGAATATTTCACAAATATGTCATAACTGTTTCATACTGTGTTCTTTTCTCGAAATTGCATAAAAGTGAAACTTACACAGTACTTTGATTGTTAAACAGAAAGAAAGCACCTTTACAGAAAAATGTTTGTTTAGAGATTTTTAAACTGTTCTTTCTAAACAATCTGAAGTAACCAATGAATTATACATACATGACAGTTAACTGTCACGTCCTATTACAATGCACAAAATATTATTTATATGTTTAAAAAGCTGTAATCTTCCTAATGTAAATCAAATGTATCTGCTCAGGTGAATCACTTGCGATGTTTGCATGAGTTTGTGGAAGCGCAGGCCGCTTATTACAGCCAGTGTCACCACTTCATGCAGGAGCTACAGAAAGAACTGTCCAGGTGGGTTCTACAGACACCAAGCCATTGGAGAACTAGATATTGTATGAATGTTCTTGCCACAACAGCCTGTTAAAGGCCTTTTGATTTGTAATATGTGGCTTTTTTACTTTTCCTTCACGCTCACAGTGCTAATGGAGATGTGTGAGTATGCCTAGAAAAGGGGTGTCAAGCTTTGGTCCTGGAGGGCCGGTGTCCAGCACAGTTTGATGGTTCTTCTCCTCAAACACATTCACTAAACCTGACTCACTAAAACTGGTGAGGTGAACCAGGTGCTTCTGAGCAGGAAAATCACCAAAACGTGCTGGACCACGGACACCCATGGCCTTAAGAATGGAGATACTTCACTAATGGAACAGTTGAATTTGTTAACTGGCATAGGACCTAATTTCTAATGTCTTAAAATTTTTCTCTCTCTTTCAGAAGGTACCCAAACTCATTTGTGGTGAACCCCAGGTCAGTCAGAAGCCCTTCAAATGATCCCTCCTCCACTGTGCCCACAAACTCTTTAAGTCCGGAGACAGAGGTCTTTCAGATTGAAGAGGTGCAGCCCCCTGCTAGTGGCACACGCAAAGCTAAAGTCCTTTATGACTACGACGCCGCCGACACCAGTGAACTCTCACTTTTGGCAGATGAGGTAAGGGAGCATTTATCTATAATCAGAAGTGAAAGCAGTTGTGTAAAATACAACAAATAATTGCACTGAATTTTCTTGATTTAAATGCGTAAATCATTTCCACACGAATAAATTACATCAACACAATATTTTACTTTCAAGTTAAAAGTTAAAAACTGAGAAAAGAAACCTCTTTATAGTAATGCTAATTTCTGCCTTTATGTGGTTTCTAGAAGTATGTTCACCACTAAACTAATGCTAGTGCACATGAACAGTTTCCTCCTCCTCTAGTTTGAACATTTGAAAAAAGCTAAAGACACTCCATATGTTTTATTTGAAGCTTGTAACAGACATTACAATGTAGGTGTATTCAGTAAATATCTCTAAAATAGAGCTCCTGCCACAGTTTTCCGTTTCTAAAAATATATTAGACTTTGGGTAGCCTTCAGTGACATATCCAGAACATATCACAAAATTGGTCCCACCTGTCAGTTCCTCTGTTGCTCTTGGTATTTAGTCTAACATGTAGACCTGTCCACACCTATGAGAGAGCATGATTGGCTGTATCTATTTAGAATCTACAGGGGAACAATCTTGGCTGGGTACTTTTCTATAGTTAGATTTTAACCATTTTGTATCTAACCAAAACTTAACAATGAAGTACGTGTATTTCTATAAAACTTACAGAAATAGTGTTTAAAGACAAGCATGATGATACTCTTGAAAGTAAATAAATCAGTTAAAATTCTTTATGTATTTTTAGTTCCCAGAAATCATTAGACCTTCTCTGAGGGCTTAGACAACCAGGGTTCCTCATCATATTTTGTTAAAGTGAAAATTATGTACATATATAACCGTTTTTCATATCTTGTAACCTTTTCTTATTTGTAACTTTCTCTTTGCTTTGATCTATCCAGCTCATTACAGTGTACACGGTGCCAGGCATGGACTCCGATTGGCTGATTGGAGAACGGGGAAATCAGAAAGGGAAAGTTCCCGTCACATACCTGGAGCTTTTGAGCTAAAGGAGCTAGATTATACACAGTTATACACAGCTACATGCACTAACATAGTTCTGAACAGATCCAGTCTCGAAGAAATTTTGAAACCAAGAATTTTTGGTTTGTGCCCTGAAGGTTTGATGTATATGTTTTTATGTCAGATTTGGTTTCCTAACTCGCAACAGCAATGACGAAACATGTCTGGAGAACCTCATAGGTTAAGATGTCATCCCATGATCATGGAATAGTGACATCATAAACCAATCAGGGTTTTTCACTCAAAATCCTCTGTTGGAATATTTGCCATGTCCACTAACAGAATGTCTGTGATAGATGTCAGCATTTCCACTCAGATTCCACTATTTAAGATAATATCATCACCAAAATGCTACTGCAACCAAAACGTCTATGAAAGCCAACACTTATGCCATGCCAAATGCTTGAACTTGCAACCTCCAGATCTAGATATGTGCCTGCCTGCAAATTTATCTATTAGAAATTTAATCACTCACATCCCTGCTTCTTCCCTGTACACTTAAAGGAGAATTCCACTCTTTGACCAATCTTTGACATTTAATAATTTGGTATTTGAAATTTAGAGTGGTTTGATGTGAGAGAATTTATTGTAGAGAAAGCAGCCAACTCAAATTTATTTACAGAGGTGATGATGAGTTGTGATGTCTATAGTCCAAATATAGCAATATTATTTATTATTAAGAAAGACCAGTGAACCTACAATTAATATGTAATTCTAATATGTAATGTTGATGATGGTAAAACAGTGGTAAATCTGAAAAGAACAGTTTCTTTGACAATTTCTCCTCACACTTACCTCTCCACCATGAGTGGATTGAAAAAACAGGTTTAAGAATAAAACCGTCAAAACTATGCTAAAACAAAATTTCATGTTTTAATTTCCTTTGAGGGAGCTTTGAGTCATTAAAACTCTTCTGACGTCTGGTTCCATTTACTACCACAAGTTTCTCTAGAATGAAGCGTTTCACACCAAGCCACTCTGAATGACTTTGTTTACATATATCTACATACTAACCATTTAAATATTATTTATTATTACTTAATTTAGAACAAATGTGGGATTCCCCTTTAGCTCACTTTAAAATTCTTCCACTAAAGAGCACTGAATGTGGGAGAGTCATAGGGCAGTTCCAGCGTATAAATTCTTGTCTGTTTGCACTGCGTGGTGACTCAGCATTATAGAACACGTGCCAGTGGCTCTCTTATCTCTCTTAGCCTTAAAATGTCCTCACAGAATGTAGCAAACTTTCTGTAACTCGGCACAAACATAGTTTGCACTGGCAGTCCTAGCAGCTTTTCAGAAATGTTATCAGCTTGTTCCAGTGTTTAGTGTAGCCCCTGAGTCTGTTTAGGAAATCTTTTTAATTTTGTCCCTTTGAAATGAAGATGGGGCCCCAACCTTGCATTCTTTTAAATGTATGTGCGTGAGGCTGTCACTTAGCCTAGGAAGTCTGTGAATTCTCCCTCTGACCAGTGTTTCAGTTGACTGAGGAAGACCAGGGTTGCTGTTGGAGAGATGTTCTGAATAGATCAACCAGAAAGTAGTAATAGGGTATATGCTGGCAGCTGACAAATAAAAAATAAGTGCCGGAGATAAGAGAGTTTACAAAATAGCTTTGAATTGTTTGCTAAATTAATCAGTAGTTGTTACAGAATTTGTAGCAAAACCACACTCGACTCACTACAAGTAATGGTGGTTACTTCAGATCACAGTAGCAACCAAGGCAATGGGATAAACAGGCGATGGGGTGAACAAGCAAACAGAAACTCAATGACCCATATGGAAAAACAATATATATGTATTTGTCAAATGCATTCAAAATGGCCAAACATGTATTTTTGTTTAATGTACTCTACTGTTTGGAATGTACTTTGGAATGAAACAGTGCATTTGAAACTGATCTCAAGTACATGCATAATATTTTTTTCCATATGAGAAGTGCTGAAATAAAAGTGATTTAATAACCTTGACAGAAGACTTTCAAATGCCTTTTGAAAAAACCTGTTCATTAGCTGTAATTCTAAACTATGTGAACAGTGGAATGCAGAGAGTGAGTCTGCGTTTATTTTGAAGTTATGTTTGTTAGTAGGTTTATTACAGATGCCAGGTCTAGTTTTGAAACAACTTTCAATGTTGCTTGAAACATTCTGTTGAAATTTCGACACGGTCTACAATTAGGCTAATCCTTCTGGACAGTTGGAAGAATTTAAAAAACATGGTATTTATTTAAAATGACATTACAGACTTAATGATGAATATTTGATATTCCAAACATGCTTTTTTTCTGAGAAATAGCCATTCTTTCATTGAAATAGCCATCAGCAAATATGCCAAGTAACCACCAAAAATTGCTAAATGCTAAAAGCCAGCATGCAGCCTGTAGCTACCTTACCGTCACGAAATCCTTATCACTCACTTTTACGTGCTCACTGAATGTTAACGTTGTGGTTTGGATTGGTTCGAAATGTATAGTGCTACATTCCATTTTTATTGTTTTTATTCATTTGTTGAATTATTATTTTGCACTGTCTCTAAAGCAGCTGTTGCAGGTTTTCCATGACTCTAGGTGTTGATTTTACTGTGACTGATTAGAAAGCAGAGTCATTTGAAGTAGACAGGTATCATTAAGCACATGTGCTGCTTAACTACATGAAGTCTTTCTGCATCAATGGGGTTTTTAGTCCAGCAGGGAAGTCTGAAGCTGTGAGCCACTAAGATTTGTACATACAATGTCTTGACACAAATAGCCTTTTTAATGGATGACATGCCTTGAGAACCTGACACTCCTTATTGTTGTGCACATTTTAGAATAAAAGTGACATCAAAAACAAGTAGCCCCTATTTGGCTTAATGGAGCTTTAAATAGTCTTAAGCAGCTTCACGAGGGCCCACCTGGATTGCTTTTCCAGATGTTCCATGTATTGTCATTGTCAGAACTCTTATATCTTCATTTTTTTATGATTTGTTCAAATTTTACAGAATTATAAAATGTCAGTTGCCACTGTTTCTTTTAAATGGGCCAATAGAAATGGTACAAAATGACTAAAATGAAGAAACTGTCTTTAACTTGCAATAATGATAATCTGACCTCTTGGCTGCTGAAAGCAGTGTTCTGCAGGGCATTAAAAAATAATTTAATTACATTTTAATTTTAAATGATTAAGGGCTTTATTGGCATTTGGTTCACATCACTTTTACTTGTATTTATTGTCACTTTTAATGCTCATATTCTGTGGCCAAAACAAATGTCTTCTTGCATAACAATGCATTTGCAGCTGTTTCTTAATCTGCTTGTTTCTCAGATGTGGTTGTGAGAGTGTAAGGTATACTGGATGGAGGAAAGTGGTGTTGGGTTACTGAGAGCCATTGGTGCCTGTCTGCTGTGCTGCTAACTCACTCCCTCTATTGGTTACTTTCTGTTTTTCTTTTTGTTTATGTTGTTGCCTTTCTCGCCACCTGTATTTATTGCCTGCTCACTCTGCCATGTGGCGAGGGGATAAAAGCTTAATGGAATGTAATAAAAGTACTCTGTGTTGATAAATCATTTGGTAAGCATGCACTGATATTTATTTACACACTATACAGTCATAACACGTATACATTTCTTCTGGAAATGTTCATCTTAGACAATAAGCCATTATCTGATCATGGCAAAATACTTATAATTAATATTCATAAAGCAGTAGAAAGTATACTAATAGAAAATACTGACATTTGACAATGAAATTACAAACTTAAATGAAAAGTAACCTGTCCAGAAATGCTTACTCCAATTTACTGAAAAAAAGAAATGAAACTTTTATGGATGTACAACCTTTCAGAATTCACAGAGGAATGATAAATCACATTTTAAGGCAGCAAATACTTTTAGATACAATATGTATGTACAGTTCAAACACAGAGATACTTATTTAGATCACATGCAGCCTCTCCTCATCTAATGAAACTGAAAGAAGGTGACACCACACTAAAAGGGGAAGTCATCTTATTTTTCAGGAATTCTCCATAATTAAATGAATTCATTTAGAGAGGTCTGATAAGAAATACTCAGTTCTGCAGAAACTTAGAGTCTGAATTGTATACTGGTGGTGATGGGAACCAGGCTTCTGGAAAATATCTAAAAGCTCCCTCTCATAAAATTATTACATTACATAAAGTGGCTGTATTTGTACTATTGACATCATGACCCCTGGTTTCCATCACCACCACAGTAAAGAAATACGTTTTGCCATTTCATACCTAACTACTCGGAATGACAGCATCTCTGAATGCAAATTATGGTGACATTTAGGAAAGTCTGGAATTTGTTTCTAAAACTTCAGTATAAGAGCATGATTTTACATATTTAAAATCAAACCATGGAGGCAATAGTGCTCTTTTCCCCTGTTTTCTGTGCAAATATATATATTTTTAATTTATGAAAGCTCTCTATACAAAATTAGAAGAATGATAGCTCGCATTTTTGGTTCTACTAGGCACAAACAGCTATAACCACATATACAATCCAGCCCACAAACACAAAGACGCCGAACATTAGACTGAACATCACCAGCAGACGGGCTTTCTGTGATGTCCTCTCGGCCTCTCGGATATCTCCCCGGGCCAGCGCCGCACGAGTCTGCAACAACAGAGTCCACAGGTCATGAAGTTTGTAGCAGCACCGCACATAAAAGTACAAGACAATATTCTAAATTACTTACTTCATAAGAGTACATGACTGCAACCAGGCCACTCATGAGACAGCAGAAGATGGTTACTAGTAGAGACTCCACTAGATAGTCTTTGGGTAAAGGTGGCTGCTCCTCACCAAGTGGAGGACCATTCATGTACTGAATCACAAAAACAGAATTATGGTCTGCCGGCCACTATATTAGAAACTCCTTCATTATAGGTCTAAATTGCAGTGTGTTGTTATATTCAATGCTATAATTCACAATTTGTTGCATTCTAGCCCTTTCTCAGTGTCTGGCCACAGAACTGTTCTTGGATTGTTACTTTAGAATTTTAAGTATGTATGTAACTGATGTATCTAAAAACCTCAGCAAAACAACTGTACCTGATATACTTCAACCAGCAAGATAGATATTCATTATTTGTCACATGCATAGTCAGATAAGTACACTGATTGCAGGGCCAACGCCCTAACCATTAGGCCATCCAGCTGACCAGTGATACCTCTGTGCTGAGTAATGGGCCACCACTCAAATAATATCTGGTCAACAGTGGTCCTGTGGCTAGAAACTGACCAAAGACTGGGGTAGAAGGGGACTCATATGTTCTGCACTTTAATAGTTGACATATCACGTATGGTGGAGCTCATAAAGTGTCCAGGGAGTGGGAGCACACAAGGGATTTATAATAAAGTGGTCAATGAGTGTACAATGTATCGGTTTCTAATAAAGATGATGGTCAGTGTATGATATGTGTGAGACAAATGAAAGTATTTAAAGAATATCTTTTATAAATGTAGGGCACCTGGTGGCCTGGTGGTTAGGAATATGCCTTTGTTATTAAATGGTTGTGCGTTCGAATCCCAGGACTACCAGTGCGGTGTCGCTGGCGGCCATTGGTGAATGGGTTAAACGCAGACTGTGTGCTGTGTTCACTTGTGACTTTAAGGGCCACTTTATATGTGGTAGGTGTACCTAATAAACTGACAACACAATGCATATTGCTTGATAAACATAGTGGGATTGAAAAAAATAAAATAATTACAACTGGTCAAATGTGACATCATGCATGTGTTTTTATGTTTGTTGGTGAAAGACTCGAGCCTCTTACTATAGCGTAGGAGGGGTAGGTGGAGGGTGGCAGGAAAGAAGGCTGGTAGAATGCAGGCTGATTGGCTCCAGGCTGGCAGGCTATAACCGGCTGGTTGGAGTAGTGGGGCAGTGGAGGAGGGTAGATGAGGTACGTCATTTTAGGGTCTGGAGGGCTGTAGGGTGGAGGTTCTTCAGAAGGGTTCACTGCAGTACTGCTGCTGGAAGCTTCTGGGCCTGCTGCCCCATCTGCAGCCATGTGCTCCAGGACGTAGGCGGGGTGCAGGGCGCGGGTACTGTCCGTGTCATACGCTGGATTTAGAGTCCGGTTGCTGTCTGTATCATAATTGAAATGGGCAGTTTGAGTGCTGTCTGTGTCGTATGTTGGAGGAGCAGTCTGAATGCTGTCACAATCGGTTGCCGGATGGCCTGCGTGAACACTGTCCGTGTCATTGACGGGCCCTACGGTCAGGATGCTGACTGAGTCGTACGCTGGTGGACCGGAGTGAGCTGGTGCGGTTCTAGGCCCTGGCGGCTGAGGAGGTTCCTGAACTCTAGCTGGGTGCATTTCAGGATCATCAGGGATGTTTGGTGGACTGACTGGGGAAGAGAAGAGTGAGCGATTGAGTGCAACCTGACGATTGCATGAATATCTCAATTTAAAAATAATTCTCAGTTTAAATAGAACACATTAAAAACAGAGAAAAGTGTGAGGCATAATTACAAGCAGTAAGGGTAGAATGCTTAACACCTAAATTATGTCTGTAATTTCAAAAATAAACAAAAAAACACTGTCAGGTTTGAGATAAGGGTACTGTCAATTTAACCATTAACCCCTTCAGACGCTGCGTCCACTGGAATGGACATGACATGATTTCTCGATTTAAATACTGCTTGGCCACTGATTGGTCCCTAATTATTCAATTACAATGAAATTGAGACTATTTGTTTGATCAGAGGGAAATTCAGCCATCAGACAAAACAAGCATGACTCACCGGCTAGATAAGAGTAGGAGTAAGCACCTTTTCAACCTCATAAATATTTATTCATGTTCATGGTAATCAATTTGCATGTAATGCAATTTCTACTTTATGAAATTATAGTATTTAAAGTAAATTGTAATATATTTCAAAATTGTAAAGCACAGGATTTTTGTACAATTTTATGTCCATCACAAGGGACATCAGTTGCTGAAAGACATTAGCAGACACTTGACTATCTAGTGTCAGTATGCCAGATTACTTCCATAGGCCATTCACTACCATAGTCAACACTTTCTTTGAGAATCTTGCCATCAGTGTGGCACATACTTTGAGACCATATGAATACTTCAAACAGTGTATACCAGATGAGATCTTTGATTTCATGACACAACACCAACATTTACGCCATGCAAAGTAGCACACTAGGGTTCAAAAACACTATTACAGGAGAAATCAGATCTCCAGCTGGTCTCCATCTAGTTATGGGAGTGATGAAATTGCCAAGAGTGTCCGTGTACTGGGAGGCAGGAATGGACACTGGCATGGTTAGAAACACCATGTCATGTGTCAGATTCTTCCAGCTCCGATCACATTTGCATTTGGTCAACAATTTGGAAAAGCAGCTAAAAACCTTGAGGTGTTCTTTAAAGTACGTCCACTCTATAATGCCATTACGATGACAACAAAGAAGCCAACAGGTGCAAGAGGCTACTCAGTACAGGCTACACTTTTGTGACAAACGCAATATTTATGCCACACTAAAACTGCTTCAAAGCAGCCCATCAGAAATGGAATAAATACGTACATCATAATACAAACAAACTATTCAACATGCACAGAGACCTCTACACATAATCATTCATCATTGAGATGTTCGCATGCAGACAGACGTGCACATGCTGTTAAAATGTTCAGATTATGTATTATATTTGTTACATAATTACTATATTAAACATGGCAATTGATCCTGAAATTTTAATGGTATTTTACATTCATTTAGTCATGGTGTCCAATGTAATGGACATGTGGAAAAAACATGAGTTAGCAATAAAAACAAATCATGACTCTATTTCTTTTTTGGAGAACAGTAAATATCAACTGGGTAAAAGTAAGCAGAAAAAAATCGGGTCTATATGGGGTTAACTACCTGGTGGCTGGTTTAAACTGTCCTTCATCAATGTCATAGCCACATACTTTGCATAGTTATTTCAGTAGTTTATGAATGATTCCTAGTAGTTACTGTACAATATTTTCAGATTAATGGTTTGGTAGTTTGGTATTTGCTATAAATGCATAAACTATGTAAACGTGCCTGTTCTGTACAGTGAAAGTGGCCATCGCCCCAGTGGTTAGTAGTAAAGCAGGTATCTTTGATACAGTAGCGGGTGACTGGCCCACTTTTTCCATTCTGCAGTGAAGGAGACATGGGACTGATTAATTCAGGTGCTCTGAGTCTGAGGTGCTCTCCTCTAGCATGCACGCCTCATTAAGTTTCCTACCTTTCTACCTACCACTGACGCACATTGATGGTGAACTACACGCACACACACACACACACACACACACACACACACATACACACAACTGTAGCACAAGGGCAAACAGCTCATGTGAAGGAACATGAAAAAAAGTAATACTTGCGTTTATTTTTTGCCTAGTGATTTGATTCATTCTTGTTTCTTTCATTGCAGGTTAGGATTATTTCTACATTTATTATATTGTACATTTTCTATGTACCAGCACAACAGCAATGAGCAAATTCCTATTATATCTTTAGATAACCTAAGACTGCCACTCAATACAGAATCCTGATTTTCAGCATAATTATCTCACCTGTTATGATCTGTGGTGCGTTTTGATCTGCTGTCTCTATATTACATTCTATCAAATGGCAGCTTGGTCATTCATACTTTTACTTGATTCTTTTTTACTATTTACTACTTACTATTATTTTACCCCATCCCAAATTAGTCCCAAAAGGATAGAACTCTTGACCCCACTCTGAATTAATCAGTCAGTGTTTCCATGAAAGCAACATATCTAAAAGCTTCCGAGATCAAATTCCTTACAACTTTCTAACCAAGATATCTCCTGTCATGACCTGGAGAGGTAAACAGTAGTTTCCACAACAAGAACCTGTACAGAAGATCAGACACAAAGAGCTTACAGAGTCCTGAAGCTTTACCTGGGTCCATTGGGAAGGGTCCAGTATAGGTCAGAGGTTAGCTGGGCATCAGGATAAGAATCAAAAGAAGGAGAATATCTGTGCAGACAGAATCGTAAGGAACTCTCACGTCTCTCTGGAAAATGGCCTCAGCTAGTGTGATGTCTTTCCACACAGTATCATGTTTGTTTAATAATTGACAAGTAAGGCTCTGTGTGTGTGTGTGTGTGTGTGTGTAAGAGAATGTGTGCATGTGCCTGTCCATGTGTGTGAGTGCATGAGTCTACCTTCACGTGTTTGTCAGGTAGTGTTTTTGCTGAGCAGTTTTTTGCAGGCTTGGCACTTGCAGTTTATGTGAGCATGCATTCACACGTGCCTATGCGTCCATGTGTGTCTGCATATTTGTCTGTGTAAGCTATCAAGCACAGTTGATCAGTTATATGTATAAGTGTGTGTGTGTGTGTGTGTGTGTGTGTGTGTGTGTTTGCCCAGAAGTGTGTTTACACATGAGAGCTCTTAGGAGGGCATGACAGTAGCTGACAATACAAACAATAGGTGTGTATTAGTTGAGTACACAAAGAGGTGGCAGAAACGTCACTTAGTTGTATGTAAAGAAACCAAATGTATTAACATTAATATAATCTCCATTACATTTTAATACATTTGCAACTGTCCATTTGAATGCCAGATTACTGTTTTTTTTGCTTTTGTTTTTCCTGCACTCTCTTTTCTCTAAGTGTTTTGTTCTGTCCGTACTTGTAAAGTCTTGTGTTTCCCTTTTTGTTCTTGTGTTTCTCCATGGTCCTGGAATAACATTGTTTGGTTACACTATAAACTATAAACCTATGACTATAAATCTATTTAACTTGAATTGCTGTCAATGAGATTTGAACAAAAGGGCCTGAACCCTCACCCAGACAAGAAAACTTAAAATGCTGTTTAATTGTACCAATCTGCTTTTCATAAAATAAATAAAAAAATAAGAAACCCATTAAAATCTCCTTTCCTGCAGTCCTGCTGGTCACCACCAGGAGGCGATGACTCTTTTTCTGCACTCCAACAGGTGTTGAGTCCTGGTGGGCCTTTTGGTAGTTCCCCAAACAGTGCTGGAGTTCTGCAACATTTGTGTCAACTATGAATAATTAAACCATTGTCGTCATCCCCATGGGTCATGCTCTTTGTCCAGTCTGGAGGTTTTTTTTGTTCTAGTATTTGAACTGTGTTCCTTTTCTCTACACAAGGGTCTGGTTTCACTGTTTCACATTTTATCTGAGATATACATAAAAGTACTATAGTGAATCACAGCCTACTGCATAGGTTGCTTATTCATGACCTGTGAAATCATCCTCTCATGTTGCTGTAGTTGTTCCAGAGACCCTACAGAATCTCTGGTTGGCTGTTATGCTTTGTTGTTCCAGTCCAACTGGCCAACAGAGGGGGCTACTGTTATTCTTTCTAATTTTAATTCGGATGCTTTCATTATTTTAAGCCATTTTCTTTTAAAATTAGACATTGGGGGCGATACAAAGCGTTTAGTTTCTGAACACATTATGCACCACTTTTATTTTTACTGCATCATTGGATTCCAAATACATAAATGAGCCACTTCACTAGGTCCACCTGCCTTTTATCTACCCTCACTGTCCATATTATCAGTTTTACAGACCATCTGTTTCTAATACCTGTTCTCTGGTGGTCTGGAAAAAGGGGGCTTACAGATGATTCAGAAAATAGACAGTTGGTGTTCATACAAGTTGGGGGAACCTAATGTAGTGACTTTTGGTGAATAAAGGCTATATGACTAAGGTCACTTTTCATACATCAGCTTTTATTAGTTTCAAACCGCTTTATTTCCAAAATTGTTACAAAAGTGATGTAAAGCATTTTGGAATGGAATTCTATATATATATTTCTGGAATAATATATTGTAGAATAAATCACTTGAATATTATTTAAAATGTGTCATTCTGGGTAGGCACAGCAGACATAGCCATTATCTGTTCTATATTCTTCAGCCTTTCTACAGTCTGTTCCATCTACCGAGTCCGAAAGAGCGACTGCATTATATCACTATGTTTACCTCAGGGAAGGTCCTGCGATGTCTCAGGCATAAGCTAACAGGCAGACAAAGATCTTAAAAGCTAAGAATGCAATATTCCTCCATTAGTCAGATCTTCAAAGTATTGTGTTGCTGACTCTGGCCGATCCCCCACTGCCAGGCCAGATACTTTTATTATTGCAGAGCTTGAGTAGGTCATGATGTAGCTATGCATGGGTGAGAAAAGTCTACAGTAGGGAAGATTAGCTTTTAAAGGAATAACTGGTGTTTTGACGTTAATTTAAAAAAAAAAAGAGTAGCACAAAGCCTTCACTCCAAAAACCAGCAGCACATTCTTTGATAAATTATATGACATTGCTTACAGCAGTGGTGAAGGTAACCAGACAGGGTTTAAGGCGTCTGAAAGCTCCCTGACAGAAAGTTATTACATAAAATGGTTATAGATACACTGCCTGAAACTTGAAATACTGTTTCATGGTAGTTTTGAGATGGTTTTGGCCTACAGACCCCCATCAGAGCTGTGCAATCAAAGTTTTACAGGCCTAAATCACCTGGAGTAGAACAAAAGTGTGGACTTTCTATTGGTCCCCAAGGAGTGAAGACACTTTTAGGTTGGGGTCTGGGAAAGAGTGACCCAAGTTTTACTAATGACCTGAATTAGCCTTCCCACTCAGATTACTACAGACTGGGAGGTCTGCTCAATCAGAACTGTTCAATCTGCTTATAGCTGAGGGAGAGTGGTGACACTAGAGTAGAGCCGTAGAGTGAACATGTATTACTCTAAAATGCTGCTAAAATGAAACGTCACATGCATCTTCCTTGGTTTGTAATGTTGAAGCATATATGTATAGATAGACAGATGGATAGATAGATAGATAGATAGATAGATAGATAGATAGATAGATAGATTTTATGCAGGTTCATACTCTGATTTGCATAGATATAGATGTAGATTTACAGAACAAAACACATTTAAATTAACCAGTCTGTATATCTACAGCGATATAGTAAACCCATATGCATCTTTAAAAAAAGGGACTAAATGTGCAAACAATGAAAATGTGCCCTCAGCAATCCACTGATTTCTGTATAATTCTGTTAAATTTCTGAATAATGTAGTTAAACTGAGATGTTGGTTCATTGTAGAGACACATACAATTTTATTTGCTATACAAAACCAGCATGTGCCTTTAAAGTTTTACAGATAATGTGGATTTTATATGTAATGTTCATTATGGTAAATCAGAAAATTTAGATTTTCTTTGGGCACTATTTTCTCAAGCAGCATCCTGCATGGCCAACATGAATGAATTTTTAAAAAATGCAAAACCTTCTCAAAATTTCTACAAAACTTTCCCTATCATGCTCATTGAAAACTATTTTGACCTTGTTAGTTTACATGTAAATTATTACGCAGAAGGTTTGGAACAGTTGGTGGAATTTTCCTGTAAAGGAGTTTTAAAGACACTGTATGTTCACTTTCCCATGGCAAATTCTTAACTTTAAATAGAAAAATTAAATAAAAAGACTGGAGTCAAGACCGGGTGTAAGGAGTCAGTGTAACTTACAACTTACAATGGTGCTCCCTAATGTAGTGAAGTACTAAAATGTATCCTTAAAGGCTTGCACCCCTGTGACAGTATCTGTACCTAGAAATGTACAGACATTGTGCATAGACACTGGACAGAGAGTATGTGCAGAATTATACAGTGCATGTGGAATGCTGTAACTGGGACTCATTGTAAGTGTTTTGTTCAGACTTTGCCAAAACCTGATACAGTTGCTGTGTTCTGAAGCAATAAAACTCTGTATCCTTTGTTACTGTGATAAACTGATAAGGTTTGGTGATTCATGAGTCTGTCCAGCTCAAGAGACTGAGCTGCTTCAGAAGGCGATTACTGAATCTTGCAGGTCTTTGTGCAGATCGTCCAGAAATGCCACTCTAATCTGCTTTGCAGATTTTTTTTGCTCTGTGGGCAAAGTCAGTGTCTTCTATCTCTCCATATGTCTTTTAAAAGACAATTAGGTGCTGGGTGGCTGTGAATCCAACAACATGGATTTTTTTTTTTTAAGTTCCTGGGTACTCTGAAGAATTATTGAGTTCTGACAAGAAGGAAAGAGATCTCAATGTTTTTAACCAACCAACCCCACACCCCCCACGTCCCACCCACCCCCACGTTCCAACCTTAAAACACAACCAGCTGATCGGCCACAGTGTGTTTAGAGTCTGGAGTTTGCTTTAAACTGGAGTTAGTATTATGTAATTTAATGTAAATGTTTATAGATAACGCAAGCAAGACTACTAGATACTATTTAACAACGTGTTATGGTTTGAGACAAGTGTGTGGTGATTTGCGCATGCAGTTGCTATCACCTTGTTAAAACAGAGCGTTCTGATTTGTATTTAAGTGCAGCTGATGTTCACTTTGCGCTCTCATTTACATACATGTATGGAGTCCTTGTTCATCCCAAGAGTTGAAGGGGGGCAGGATTCTTTTGTTTAAAGGAAAAGGGGCTCTGCCCTAAATCTTGTCTGTATTTTGGCTAATCAGATTAAGTTCGTTATATCCCTCTTTGGTGACTTCACATCAACAACAGGACAGATTCAGTCAGCAGCTTCGTTATAAATCACTCTGCTTGGCATATTTTTGTTTTCCCACATTTTCCTGTATTTCTGTTTGAGATAACAATGATAGGAGCCTTGTTGGGCAACCTTGCAGACTCATTGTGTCTGAGTACTGCAAGAGTAACGAACCTATCTTCTAGTGTTTTTGTAAATATTCCTACTTTTCTAATCCCTGACCCATATGATCACCAGACCTCATGCTACAGAAAATTTAGAGTCCTATGAGCTGAGTGAAACTGTAAAATCACCCCCAAAAGAACCTGAGCATTAATCACTCGCAGGCATTATAGTGGCATTCTTGCTGAGTGAAGTATATGTGTGGGATGAGATTATTGGTTTTAGTTGAGTTGGCAGGGCTTAAGAGGCAATATAAATCTGTCAGAAATAGGGAGGGCCATATAGATAAGGCTGAGTTTGGACATGGGGGCTTTCTTCTTTATTTTACTTTGTCTGGTAGGATGACTAAGAAGCATGTGCACTTGTGTGTCGGGTTGTTTTTTCTTTGTGTTGTAGGGAAACTGAAGAAAAACAACCTGAAAGCAGCAGAAACACAGAAAACAATATGTAATGAACTGCAGTACAGTCATCTCAATTCCTACACCCCTTGCAAAACTCCTCTGCTAATAAAGAAGCGCAGACTTGTGTCTAAATCTTCCACACATGCATGTAGACAAATCAGAACTCTTGTACTCTGATCAGAAAAAATGGACCTTGGGTAATAATTCAGCTTGTCATGTTTGAAGAGAGAGGAGTTGAGCTTATGATCCCAAGAACACCACACCCTCAGTGAGGTATGGCAGTGGGAGCACCATGGGACATGATCAGAGGAAGGATCATTGTACTGGGAATTCTCATGAGAATTTAATCTCATTGTTGAAGAACAGGGAGAAAATATATGTTTCAACAGAGCAGTGCCCCTAAAACATACAACCAAAATACCCGGTTCCAAAAGAAAATGAAGGTTCTTGTTCCTGAACTAACCTCCTGAATTACATAAAAAATTAATAGATTTTGAAAAGTCAAGAGAAACCCTCATAATTTTAGAGAATCAAAAACAAAGTTTTAAAAGTGAAATTGACCTGTATTGTGTAGCAGTGTAGCAAAAGTTGATGACATCTTGTTGTGGATCTCAAAGCGACCAACAACGCTATTGCTATTCATCTGTGGTGTCTGAATACTTTCCCCAGTAAATGTAGTTTTTCAACATTTGTTTTTATGCTGTACATTTGTTTGTACATTTGTGTGTTTGTTCACATTTATAAATTGAAAGTAAAAATGTATTTTGTGCAAACATATTAACCCAGCATGTAGCAAACTTCTGTATACCATGGCATTTGGTAGCTATATATCTATAACCCACACTTAAAGAATGCCTCTACAGATCCAGAGATGAAGCACTATCTCTTGACCCTTCCGGGTAGAACCCCATAAATCAGTCAAACGCTTAGAAGTTGAGACAAGTGGGCTAAGCCATGAGGCATTTACCCAGTGAAGGCCCAAAAAGAGGGAAATTGCTCACTTTCACACACTTAAAGAAGCACAATATAATCAGCTTTTTGGTGTTCAAAACATGCAGCTACACCAAGGAGTTTTTCTCCTATTCTG
The DNA here is from genome assembly GCA_037974405.1 of Brachyalestes nurse. Lineage (NCBI taxonomy): Eukaryota > Metazoa > Chordata > Actinopteri > Characiformes > Alestidae > Brachyalestes > Brachyalestes nurse. Next base: position 7,372,503 of record JBBPCY010000018.1, read on the forward strand.
TTAAGTCATAGATAAATTGCTGTGAACTTCCAGTATACTTTTACTCAATGGACTTCCCACCCGGCTTTCATTATTTCCCACATGCTGCTCCACGATTATTCAACAGGCTTTTGTGGTGGTGAGATCAGCCAACTGCAGTCCTGAAGGGAAGGGTCAGATGGAGGTGGTTGGAGGTGGAGATGTGTGAATTAACCTTTAGAACATTTACAAACAGGATACACTTCTAATTACACTTGAGGGAGAAAGATTGGCTGTCCCCATACAATTTATATGTTCGGTTGGTTTTCTAAGTGAAGAAAGTGAATACATCATCTGCATAGAATAAGCTTGTATATATTGAAACAGGAAAACTGCAAATTATTGCTTGACTCACTAAGCTTTAATAAAACACTGTATGGCTATGATCACCAAATGTTTGGTGGAGAAAAAGGAGAAGCAATTCAATAAAATAAACTTGGTAACTGTTAAGCAGGGGATGTGCTGTAGGACTGTGTTGCAGCGAATGCCACACAAAATGCTGTGGGGACAGAGGGAAGAAATGATAACAACAATTTCTGGAAACTAAAATGCCACAGCCAGTGAAGAAACTGGAGGTGAAAACAAATAGGATATTACAACAAGACAATGATTCAAAACATCCATCAGAATCGACATTCAGCTACTCTGAGATATGAAGGATTAAGGATGTAATGGCCTTCACTGTCCCTAGAAAATGTTTGGAAAAAAAACTGAATCAGGAAGCTACAGCTACAAACTGACTACGAGAAACATTTATAACATTTATAGTTCTATCATTCACGTGGAGGTGAAACTGGCTTGCTCTCATTGAGAAAATCAACTAATTGTCCAATTTGACTAGGAGGGTTAAAACCTCGGAATGCAGTTGCATTATATCTTCTGTATGTAAATATTCACAGTATGTAAATTAGTACACATGGAAAACAGCATGTCTAATCAGGCAAAAAACATGAACTTTATATGCGCAGCAGTTTTTTTATATGATTCATCTTGCTTAAGGTTTTCAGTTCAAATTCATGATTAGGTGCATCTAACACTTTTCTCACTTGCTTCTCAACACATAGTTGACCTTCTATGAGAGATTTCTTGTCTATGCTCTGGGACATTGATGTTTGCTTTGCACTTTATGTATGGTTCTTGTTCAATACTCAGTCCCTCGTAGACAATTAAATAGTCAATTTTCAAATACCTATGATTCTTTACATGGGTTATTTACACTGTGTTTATTGTATTTGGCCAACAGGTGAAACACCACATGCAGACATACAGTTTAATTTGCATCTAAACTCTGCAAGCAAAGAATTGAACTCAGTAATATGTGACATCTTGGTAATACAATCAGTCAACATAAAATATAACCAAATATAATTTTGTTACTCTTCCCTTCAGGAGTTCAATGTTTCAATGATTGGGAAACACTTTATTTTGAAGGTTTTTGACACGGTATCAGACACGGTATCAGTATCAAAGTCAGAATTCTGGTATTGTGGCAACCCTAATCAGAAGCAGGGCAAACGGTTAATCTGGGTCAATGTTTTTTTGGGGGGTTGATGCGGGGGTCCTGCCACGTCCCTGTCTGTCAACTTCCACCATCGTTATTACACACCGCAGGGGTTCACAGCTGACAAGAGCGACCATAGGATAAGCAGGCAGTGCAGCTCTGGTGAGTCTCATTCTGATTTTCTCTGGGGCAGGACATGCTGTGTCTACAAAACATGACTGAATATGTATTGATATTATAGATTAAAAGTAACCTATTCATTGATTTTTTTGATTGTCTTTCTGAACAGAGCGGAATGTTAAAATTGTTGGATTGAATTTGCTTGATTTAGATTTGTACATAATTTCTGCATTACATCAACAACATTATTGAAAAGTTAAAATTGTGCTGATGTTATATAATTTAATGTAAGTTCAGTGCATTATATAATCTGTGTGGCAGTAATAACTTTACAGAAACACCATAATGAACACATTTATTAGCATGTTTTCAGCTTTCTTATTTGACTAAAATGTCTGTCCATTAAAAAGAGAACCGTCCCACTGGAGTCTTTAACAAACTGCCACTCAGGAATGCAGAGGGTAGCCTGGCCCCTTTCGGCCTGTGGGCCCACAAGTGCTGCTGAGTGAATGGAGGATATCTATCTTAATACAGCTGGCCCGTGCCTGGTGGTTTAATTAAACTGTGGTCGCTCCAGTCCCAGCATGCTTTGGTTTTGGCCTGGCAGGGTCCAGAAGAGGCCCGGTGGTGTGAGCCTGACTGGCGACAGGGCATCAGCGCAACAGGGCATTGGGGGATAAGCCCTGAGTTCACAATAGACTCAGCCAGTCAGACTGTGACTCACTGCACAAATGCCAAATCTGGCCTGGACTGCTCTGAAGTCTGCTGTGGGGGAGGTGGAGCTGACCTCTCGCTGGTTGCTCATCATATCTTTCATGTTCTCTTGTATAAACTTCTAGTTATTAGACAAAGTTTATAACTTAAAAAACCAACAGCCCCTTCTTTAACAGTCTGTGTAATTATATTTAGGAATTCTAAAGAGCTTAAAAAGTTTAAAAGCACCTTTACAGAAAGTTATTACATATTATGAGTTCTCCAGAAGCCATTATCTCATGACTTCAGAGAAGGTTTTGCCCTAAACTGGAAAAAGTTGAAATCATAGGTAAGGCAAAATATTTTAAAAGAAGAAAAAGTTTTTTTCCCAATCACTGAACTGTGTAAAAGAATGGGAAACTTGGTGGAATCATCCTTTAAACGAGCAAATGTGAAAAAAAGGATGTGCTGCATGAACCACAGACAGTTGGTGAATAAAGAGGAGAATTCGGTGCTGCTAGGAACTGACAGGAGTGAGAGGTGTGTGGGGGGGGTCTTGCAAAGCGCAGAAAAAAACACTCATCAGGTTCCAGTCCGGGTTTTCCCTCGAGCCATCGTGGAGTAAATACCATCGCGTCTCACACGCTCACACACACACACAGACCAGTTCTCCTGAATGGAAGATGCTGAGGAAACACTGCGAGGGCTCAGGCGTCCCGGACTGTGAGTGAAGAGGCTCCTGAGGACATGGAGTCCGGCCGGGCCGGACCAGAACCCTGGAGGACCACGCTGCTCACCGTGCTGGTGCTGTCTGGATGGGGTAAAGTTGAGCTCCAGTGTGGGAGAGATGTTCTGTAGAGCCTCCAGCATCTGGATTAACACGTTCACAGCTTTAGTATAACCACACTTCACTCAGCTGGACTTTATAGTGGTTTTCCCCAGTCACTGGGAAGTGGGAAAGGGTACAGGAAGGTTTCATATCATGCACGAGTGTTTTGAGTCTAAACTTCATTCATGTTTCAGCTGAATTCAGGGATACAGTCGTGTACAGAAGTTTTGACCCCCTGGTCTAATGCTACTACAGTAAACACACTGCTGCACATTTGCTGAATTTACTATATCTGGAAAAAATAATATGTGGCTTGCTCTAAAGTAAGTTTATTTTATTTTTTAAGTATATTAAATCTGCAAATAAATAGAAATTGAAAAACATTTTTTATGAAAAATACCATATTTAAATGTATTCCCTGTTTTGGCTGTGTACTTATTTTAACTAAACATGTCTTTTTGACTGGGGGGTGCTCGAACATTTGCACATAACTGCATATGAGCCTCACATGGGGGAGTGATTTGTTTTTGGAGCATTATAGATCAGCACAGATTTTTTTTGTTCTTGCAAAGAAACAGCTGTATCTGGCGTGTGTGTGTGTGTGTGTGTGTGTGTGTGTGTGTGTATACAGTACTTGAGTACTATAGAGAAGCAAAGTGAATAAACTGGACAAAAGAGGAAATCCGGTAAGACCACAATGATCAATGACAGGTGTGTGTCAGCTGTATTTAAAAAAACACAAAAACAAAAACAAAATAAATATATACACAAACACACACACACACATGCATGGTGTGTGTGTGTGTGTGTGTGTGTGTGTCAGAAGCTGTATATTTGTAATTCATGGAGATTTATTCATGGAGACATAATGAAAGAATGGAAGAATAGAGTGTTTGTGTGTGTATGAGACAGCGAGAGAGAGTTACGTGTAGTAGTAACAGTAGTAGTGGATTTAGGCAGCACCGTCTACAGTATGTGTGTGTGTATGTGTTTTAAAGGAGAGGATAGGTGTAGTGCAGTAATTGGGAATTAGCGCATGCTGAAGCACAAGTGGAGCCAGCTGGCAGTCAGGTTGTTTAGAATGGTGATAATCTGAAAAGCCCCCCACTGAGAGAGATACACACAGCCCATGCAGCACACCCTGCACACTGCACTCAGTCTGAGCATCAACTCAATCTTACTGGACAGGGAGAGCTGTCAGTTTTATCAGATGGGCTTAAATTAGTTCAGCAAAAAAAGTTTAGTTTGAAAAAAAAAGTTTTTACTTTGTCATACAGTTGTAAAAGGACTAACCACTTTCCAGACTGTAAAAAGTTCATTTGAAATGCTTTTTACTTCAAATTAATCCAAAATGTCCTTGCGTTGTTCCAGTCAAAGTATTTATTTATGTAAGGTGTACATAAAGTATTTGTCAAGGTTGAAATGTTGTTAAATTCAAATGTTGTTGGTAATTGGCCTCAAACGATCATCTAAGATCAACTAAGATCATCCTCCGTCCAAAACTGGTGCTGATTCTAACCCTAACACTGTTGAGAATTACCAGAAAACTTTATTGATCTCGTGCTATGACTGCACAGAGATCACACAGAGACACAAATGCAAGAACAGTAACAAATAGTGAAAATAAAAAAAAGTCAAAATAAAACTCTCCAGAAAGACTTAGTAGTAAATACACAAATAATATTATTAATTCAGTTTATTAATAATTATTAAGTTCATTAATCATTTGAAAAGCAATAGACAATATGTTGGGGGCTATCTAAATAAACTGGGGCCAACAATTTTACACAGTTGTTTGAGTTTTCCTCCTATTTCTTCTTAAATAGTATGTTTCTTTTAAAAATTATGCTATTTATCTGGGGCATTATGTTAATAAAACAACAAAATGCCATGCTGCTTATCACTTGTGGTGAAAATATATCATGATTTTATACTTTTGTAACGTTGTCAGTGTGACCTCAAGTTTATTTAGGAGTAATTATGAACTTTTGAAAAACTCTTTCTGTGTATCAGCAGGTTGTACAGTGTAAGGCAGTGTTGCGGGAATAGTTATCGGTGTCTCTGGTGGGGGATAAGTGTTTTGGAGGGGGCAATGATTTGGTGGGTCCTCCTTAATGAGGCAGTGACCTATTTTGTGTTGCCCATTGCTACGGTTGTGGGAAGGCTGAAGTGTGTGGAGTTTGGGGGGGCCAGGCAGCGCTCGCTCCACGAGGGGGCCATAGTTGAGCATCTCCATGGTAACCAGCAAGACTCTTGCCACGCCGTTCTATTGTCTTTAGGCTGAATGGCGGCTCGAGAGCTTTCTGAAGGGGTCCTGAGCCAGAGCGCGCTGCTTTGTATCTTTCAACACCGCTCCTACCCCACTCTGATAAGGTGGAATCAGTTCATGTTTTCTTTATCAGCGTTTTTCTCTTTATCAGTGTTTTCTTTTATTCAGGGTTGAATCGAATGTTACAGTTCATTCAAGTCCAGTTTGACACAGCTCATTCATAAATTCTGATTGTACATCATATTTAGACTTTGCTTTACCTTTGAAATGTGCCTTCACATTTTATTTCCTCACTCTATTTCCTCATTTCATTGTAGTTAGGCTGCTGAATGGTTTATAGTAGATACTGAATAATATGTTGTATGAGTAACAAGCCTAAATGAGTACGTTGTATGAGTCACAAGAAAGAATCTGGCAAAAAATCAAATGTACACAATTTCCCACATTTCCTTATTAGTTTTGTCTTCTTTAGTTTAGTTTAGTTTTGAGCTATAAGGCTAACATTGCTAACTAATGCAGGAAATCAATAGTCACCCAAATATTTTTTCTTTAAGATGGAGGAGACTTGTGGGTGTGGTTTAGGATAGAGAATGACTTGTAAGCTATAAAAAGAAACAAAACGTCACTGTGTAGCTGAATGCTGTGGGCAGTCACTCTGGAAAACAAGGTCTGTTTTCCCAAATCACTGTGGTAGTGGGAGTGCTACCTAAACTCAGTTTTTACCTTTGTTCTGATGTCAAACAATGGTCAAAAACAGGTTTGTAAAGGATTTTGCTGTTTCCCATGGCTTCAGTTTAGTGTTCCTGCCATAGAGCAGCATGACTGATATATGAACTGCTTTAGCAAAGGAGGCTGGGACATCACCACAGGAATGCCTTAAGTATCACTGACAGATGCAGTCAAGAGCAGAGTTCCAATATATTGCTGCAGCTGCATTCCATACAAAAACACACGTAATTACATTATGGTTGCTGCCCATTTGCAACTAGTGTAAGATTGTCGTGCGCAGATTATGATTCTACACAATGTTTTATATCAGTACAGACATATATATGTAGGAGTCCTCTTTTCTCTTCCAGAACTCCCCCACATTAATTCAGAGCCTCTCGGTACCAGTCACAGACATTTGTACTTCGGAGCCATTCATATATCATGCTGCGCACTCAGCCTAACACTGAGGCCCAGATGGGCCTCTTCACTGTCTGTAACACTGCACTAAGTCTGAGGGCTCACAGGGACCACCAGTGGCCAAATGCCATCAGACTTTTATTGATGATGGGCAGATTACAGAAGGGAAAGCACGTGAGCGTTAAAGACCACCCTGGTCCCCTACGCATGAACAAAAGCTTTACGAAGGGGAGGCAGGATTACTGCCATTAAGGGTTTGGCTGGTTTTGTTCTGGTAATGTGGACTGCAGGGTCATGTGTGTTTTAAAGGCAGAAGCTGGAATGCATCTTGGGGTTTCTACTTTAGGGATGGATACCGGCAGTCTGGGCGGAAAAGAGGGCAGCTCTGTTTAGTTATATCTGTGCTAAATTGCACCAGCTAAACCTGATAACGGAGGTGTGTTTGAGATGGAAAATCACCAAACTGTACAAGTTACAATATACTAAATACACTAAAAGCTTGTTCCAGTTTGGCTTGGCACAATCATAACATTTTAGCTCAAGATGCCACATTTATAAATACACTTAACAATTCGTTATTTTTTCCTCATTTGTTGTAAGAGGCTATTCAAGTACAAGCCTAAAGTAGCAACACTGGCTGATTAACTAGTTTTCTAGATGTCAGTACTTAATAGCTCCCAACTGAAGACAGAGTTCAGAATAGCAAATGTAAGAAATAAACCATTTAAGGTATTATGAAAAAGCATCAACTAAACAAACATTACTCACCATCACCCTCTAAAGGTGACAATAACAAGCATCAAATAAACAAACATCACACATCATTGCCCTGAAATGAAACTGAGCACAGTCACCTATGGTTTGAAAAAGGATGCTATGAATTGAAAAACTACAGGATGTGATTTATTGTTGAGAAGAGTGTGAGAGTAGAGAGAGTCTTTGGGTTTCAGTAGTCTTTGGGTTTCAGTAGAGGTGTTAGGGCTTTGTTGAAAAGGCACACTGTAGACAATAGAACAATTGAAAGTGGCAGGAAAGCAAAGTGTTATAACTCATACTTCTTTTAAATGTAATAGTGTTGCATTTTGCATAATTTAACCATCAATCCACCTCTTTGTAAACATGCCAACTCACCTGTAATCTTTAGAGAGAGAGAGATTTTCTTTGGAAAACCTTCTCATGATGTGTTTTGAAGGTGGGAGAAACCTTTGAGAAGCTACACCTGTTTTGGGGTGGTTTTGGAGTTTGAGCTGTTTAAAAGAATCCAGATTGCTAATGTGAGTCATTAGATGAGCAGGAGGGCAACAAGCTGAAAGCTAGTAAGGTAGATATAATTTTGTTCATCGACTGAGTAAAGAGTTACATCAAAGCTGGCTTGCTTGTATTTATTGGGCTATAGCTCAGGGAGTAGGCCAAAAGTCAGTATAAATTAGCACCATTGGTTGTTTGACATTAGTGTATAATGCATGCTGGGTATGCTAGTGAGAGGACACTGATGAACAAGGACTAAATAAAACTGAAGTTAAGGGATATAATGCAGCACTACAAAATACTGCATAATAAATAATATTACATTTGTAGATCAAAATGCCCCATTTAAATTGACATTAAAAAACACTCTTTGAAACTAAAATCTGAAAGTGAGGTGTCAGTCATTATGAAATATATAATATGATGTGGCATTTATGTACTAGATAAAACTATTGGTTGATATCAATTGGATGTAAAACTTACCTTAAAACTGACTGGACTGAACATATGACTGCAAGAAAATCCGATTCAATGGACTGTCCCATCAACCAGTCAACAGCATAGAAAAATACTGGCTAAGATTCTGGAATAAATACCTTTGCCCAGCTGAGTGGTCATTTTTAGGCTTATTGAACACAGTAATTGGATGCATGTTTCTATCCAAAGCTTTTGCATCAGGTTCAGCAAACATATAGCACTTTGCTGGTGGAGGGATATGAATTTAAAATCCTTCTGAGACAGCTCGTAAAAAAAGGGATGTTAGATGGACAGAATTTTTGTGTACATGCAGGTTTTGAGTGAGTATCCCCAAAGAGAGTTCATAATTGTAAGATAATGTCATGCAATGTATGCTTAAGCCACTGTTTTAAATCCCAGCTCTGGAACCACAGCCATACACTGATTCAACCGTTCTTTGCCCCAACTAATTATTAAGCTCTTGATGTGTGTTAGGGGCAGAGTATATCTGAAACTGTGGGCCCTCAGGACTGGGACTGAAAACACTGCTCTAAAATAACTTGTCTATGTTATGTTTTATCATCATAACTGACCTAATGAGTGATTTTAGACAGGTTCTAGTGATAATAGAGATGCCCCAAAACAACCAGGTGGCCCAACAAGCTGTGGCTCGAATGCAATATGTGCCCTACTGAGCCAATGAAAAAGAAAAGTCCTGTATATTAAATGCCTTTAAGCAAGATGCCTCACTGTACCCTTTAGTTCATTAAGGACAGCTTTAGACTTTTAATCAAAACAGGATTTCGGGGTAACCCGTGGTCTTGTTTGTTTTTGTTTTGTTTTGAATGTATGGCTGTGTAAATTCACACTAGAATATTTTCATTGAACTTTTGTGTGAGGCAGGCCAGGTCATACAAGGATTAAAACTCAGGGGTCCTGTTGGGAACCCCCCTTGTTCGTGTTCAGCCAGCTTCTTTGTTGGAATTTGGTTGCCATGGTGAAAAGTTCTATTTTGGTGAAATTGGGTAAAAAAAAGGAGGAAAATGTCGATGATGTCACAGCATTTCCGAGAAGTGAGAAGACTTGTGAGAAAGTCAAGATGAGACTGAAACTGAAATGAAAAAAGTGCCAGAGATGTAGCAAAGCACTACGTGACTGGCCCATTGTAATACAGATCGCTCATTATTATATAGGTCAGTTATTAATTAAGGAACAGAATATGCAATCCGCTGCAGGGATTGTGTGCTCTATACTCATCCGACAGGCCTGTGGTTCATTTCTCAGAATTCAGGCTCATTCTCAGTGGAGGCGCTCTCTCAGGATGGGGTACAGGTCCTGTCCTGGAGGCTTCAGCATACCACTAAACTCTTTAGGGGGTTGAGATCAATCTGTTGTAATTCTGCACACTAAAGCTTTTCAGTATGATTTTACTGAGAGAGGACATGGACCTAATGAAAACGCCATCTGCCAAAAGACATGCATGATATGTGAACATTTCCTTTTTCAGAACAGACTGCGGCAGACAATTTCCTTTTGTTCTGATGGGCTTCATTGTCTGCCTTCATGTCTCACACACAGGCATGTAGTCACATATGCTAATGCCAACTGATTTAGTATTTCTTTAAAAACTACAATGCTTCAACTTTACAACATGGGTGGATCATTGCTGTGAGGATTTGATCATGTTCAGCCACAACACTAGGCACTGATGTTGGATGATTTGTTCTGGAACATGCCGGGGGGGGGGCTGGGGGACCATTATAGCTGCTGCAAAGGGGGACCAATATGAAAGTCTATGTATCTGAGCACAAAAACACAAATAGCAATGAACTTTCTAAATAAAAGGATTTTTAAAAAACCTGCCTTAACACTCGATAAAATAATTGCCGGCGTTAAGTAAATACTGGAATGCCCAGCTCTAACATACATACATATATATTATACATATTATATATATATATAATTAAAACAGATTCTTCTGTCCTTATTTTGTTAGAAGTAGTACTGGCCTACAGAGAAGTCTAATTGTCTCAACCCTGGTTCAGGTGGCTTTGCACACTGAGATGTTTTCACTGCTCCCACAACACCTGATCCACTAGCTCATTTTCTGGAGATTTGACTTTCAGATGAAGTGTTATATGTTACATGACAGACCTGGGTTTGATCCCATGATCTCATGTTTCTAAAGCCGCAGCTTAAACAAGTGAGCTACATGGCTTAACAAGCCACTCGGCTTTTTTTCTATATGTATCTTTCAGATTCCTAAATCATCTCAGCCTGAAGACTGTCTAAGGTTGAAATTAACAAATATAAAGATGAGTCATTGAAGTGAGCCAATAACCCAATGATAACCTTCCCTTAAAGCAAAAAGACTGTAAGCCCATTACCTTCTGGCTCTCATAAACAATCTATGGTTCCATCTAATCCTAAATCCAGGGGTGCCAAACCTGTGACAAGTGCCAGGGGGACCATACATGTGCAAACATTGGCATTTTACTGTGATGGGTTGATTGCCACCTTTCCTTATGTTCCACACAAGCCTGCAGTGGGGGTACTACAGCTAACATGAGTCCCTAATAGCTGGAAACATCCCTGATTTCTGCAGATTTTCATTGTAAAAGTTATTCTAATTAGTTTATATGCAGTAGCACTAGAACTTGACTATGGCTCCCTGGACTGATCTGCGTAACCGAGAGGGCCACAAAGGTGAAAAATATTCAGCAGTTATGAACTGAGACAATAACACAGGCTTAGTGGCTATTGTTTGTGCTTCAGAAAGTCTAATGGACATATACTGGCACTAGGGACCTGGTTTTAATGATTGACAAATACACACGTGTGCACACACGAGCCCAAAAAAAGCTATGAACTTTCAAAATAAAAGGATTTAAAAAAAAAACCTGTGTTAACGCGCACAAAAATAATTGTCGCCGTTAAGTAAATAATACGTTAACGTGATAATAACAAGTTAATGTGCCCAGCCCTTTTTAAAACAAGAGTTTTGTCTTACGGGGAATCATGCTTAAATGGTAATTTCACAGATTTTGCTAAATTTTCTTTTATTTAAAACATTGAGATGTAAACAAAGTCTTATAGAATGGGTCATTGCAGAGAAACATACCAAGATTTACCTCTTTCATCAATAATGGGAACATTTTGACAATACAGTTTGATACTGATAGCATGAATTTGTTGCTATGGTGACAAATACTTTATAACACTATGCACTGAAGGTATTTGCCACAAAAAATATAATAAAAATATAGATAAATATATAAAAATATAAAATACATTTTGATTTAAATTTGACTCACATAAGACGAATTAAATTAATATAATACTACAGAAAAAATCTATAGTCAACATCGATTGTACAGACCTGCCACCTTTTTTCAAATGAGACCTTTCACCCAAAAAGAATATTATTTGAATTGCATATTTGTGCAAAATTAGATTGTTCAGAATAAAGGCACTGTGTCTGTATAATTTAGAAACTCCTTGTTCTTATGTTATCATTAAGCTACATTGTGGCTACTGTCACGTGACCTATTTTATTTTATGTTGAATTCTGGAATATTCCAGTATGTATTTGTCACAGGATCAGATTCATACTTTGTTTTCTTTGATGTCCTTTATAGCATTTTCTGCTGACATTGACTGTTTTAGATGCAAGGGCTCCTGTGCAACTGCTCAGTTTTTTGTTCAACATATGAGAATTTTGAATTATGAAGCCAGTATCAGGTGTGGAGCTGAGTGTATTGTTATACTCCTGGCACTATTTCACTACATGGATCTAAAATTACTATAAAGAAAATGACTGTGTGTTTATTTTTTCCATAGGAGTATTCCACTCAGTAACTGCAGACAGGTGTCTCTCCTCTCCATGTCAAAACGGAGGCACATGCATAGACAACGTGATGGACTATTGGTGCATCTGTCCGACTGACCCACTCAGGTACAAGGGTAAAAACTGTGAGCTTCTGTATGATGCCTGTGTTGACGCTGACTGTCCAAACTGCATCAGTACCCCCGGCACAGTGAACTACACCTGCCCCTGCACCGAGGGCTTTGGAGGCCCAGATTGCACACTGAACGCTGACGAGTGTGAGAGTAACCCCTGCACTGGCATTAAGAGCCACTGTGTTGATGGAATTAACGGATATTCCTGTTATTGTCCAAGTGGCTACAGCGGCGACGACTGCCAGACGCGTGTGAGAGACTGTTCAGACGACCCGTGCTTTAATAATGCCACCTGTGTGTGGGCGCCGAGCGGCTATGAGTGCCAGTGTGCCCGAGGCTTCCAGGGGAGTCACTGTGAACAGGATATTGATGAGTGCCTGTCCCTTCCTTGTCAGAATGGCGCCATCTGCCTAGACGGCATCGATGTGTATCAGTGCTTCTGTGTGCCTGGGTTTCAAGGTTACCACTGTGAGATAGACATTAATGAGTGTGCGTCTCGACCCTGCGAGAACAACGGGACGTGTATCAACGAGAAGGACCGCTACATCTGCGAGTGTCTGTTAGGTTTCAAAGGTAAGGAATGCTGTTGATTTTATTGGAAAAGCTTTTCTAAAAATTCAATTTACACATTGTACAATGTACAAACGACATGCTGGGCCAAACTTCTACACCTCTGTTGTAGTGCTAATTTCTAATATCGCCCATGGGGACTTTCTAGTGATTATTCTAGTGCTAAGCTAACACATTTTGGTCATTCTAGAAAACATCTGAAACATGTGAAAGACACACTACATATTTTATCTAAAGCTCATAACCATGTACATTTGAGTTTGTGTTGATTTTTACAGTGACTCTTTCAGTAAGGAACCCTGTTGTAGAGCCTCTACATGGAAATGGAAATAATGTAATTTCTGAAGAATGACATCTAGTTAAACTGTTTACAGTCACTGAGATATCCAAAGCTTCCAGAAGGCTTAGAGTGACATTTATCAGTTCTCTTGTCACTTTCCAATTATGTTGGTAGTTATTCTAATGTGGATGATGTTATAAATGGCTGTTAAAAAGGTTTTCTTAGACGTTTTCTTAATTATTATTGGAAATTGTGGGCACAACCTATGCAGCTGCAGATTCCAATATTAAACTTTATGACAACATACTATTTAATCATTGCAATTTGCATTGCAGGAGTGAACTGTGAGGTGGAGATAGATGAGTGTGAGGTGGCTCCATGCCAGAATGGTGCTACCTGTCATGACTATGTGGGGCTTTACTATTGTGAATGTTCACCTGGGTTTGAAGGCATCAACTGTGAGGTGGACATTGATGAATGTGTGACTGTGCCATGCCTCAACAACGGGACATGTATTGATATGGTGAACAGGTAAGAGTCATCATACATCATACAGACTGTGTGTTTTAGTCAGAAAAAAGTGTGAGAGCAGACCTGACTTAGCTCAGATTTAATCTCTGTGATTGAATCATTTTCATCAAAAACCTTCAAAAGCCATGAGCTCGCAGAATCTCGAATCTTGCCGGTTTTAGTTTTGGTAGGATTATTGATGTGTAGTTTCTTGAATGTTTCCTCGGGGTGTTCTTTACAGCCTGAAGAACCATGTTATCATAACATTGTTGACAATAATATGTTAAAGAATTTTGGAAGCCGTGGTATGAACTGTGCCTGAGGTCCATTGATAAATTGCTTCACATCCAAAGTCACGAGATCAAAGGTTTGAAATCCTTCATGGTACGCAAAAGATTTAACAATTTTAATATCCTGGCATGTAAGGCATGTCCCCAAGTGGTGATGACATACAGGTTGTAATGATTGCAGTTGTGACTTTACCTTTAAAAGTTCAAAATGAAGAATGTAAAAACTTGAACAGATCTTTGAAGCTGTTTTTTCTCAGCTTTACAGATCTAGGCCTGATCACAATTATTTTCCATAGTTCTTAGCTTTAACAGTCAAATTTAGAATGTGACATGGGTGAAGTTTGGTTGACGTAGATACATGTAAATAAAAGAAAGCAGAAAATGTCATTTTTAAAACGCTTCAAGGGTCTTACTAAAACAGGAACCGTTTATTTGACTGGGGCTATAAAACCTTTAGAAAGCTGCTGTATGCAATGTTTGTTTTTTTGATGTGTGTTAATGTCATTAATTTATTTGATGTGTGGTAATATCAGTTATTATTTTTATTTATTTGAGCTGAACTTTGTCTTCATTTGAGAGCTACTACGAAATAACAGCTAATAAACAGTCAGTCAACTAGTTTAGACTTGAAAAGCAGGGGTATGAAATGTAGAGTGTGAAAGGCCTGGTAGTTGGTCTTTGTCTTTGTACGGCAGCATACCAGTGTTCTTCTGTGCCAGTCCCAGGGAAACACAGTGTAATGTTGCCAATGTTTTGGATCAGGTTAGAGCAGTGAATCACTAAGCCATGCACTGCTGTGGCACTAAGCTAATAGTGAAGAACTCTTCCATAAAAATGCACAGCTTCTTAATAGTTCTCTCACTAAAAGGGATATTGTTCTTTTTATGAATGAGACGTACTGTCAAGTATGTCATGTTTTCCTTTTTTTGTGTAATTAGAGCAAAAACTTTGCTTTGATCCTGAGCAGGGAGAAGTTGATGATTCTGCCTTAGTTATGACTCATCAGATTACACTGGATGTCTTTGAGAGTGACTCATTTGTCACCCTTAGTCTATTGTTTGTGAACGTGATTCACTTTCACTAATCCGTCTGCCAGATCAGCCTCATTCATAAGCACAAACAACACACACAGATCCAACTGAACACTTTAATGAACATTGTAATGTAAATCACTGTTTCAGGCCGTGTGATGAGAAATTTCTGTTTTGTTGAGTGGCCCACCCATTTCTACCTTTCTACCAACACATTTAGGCTCATTACATTAAGGACCATCTGAGAAATCATTTTTGAAATGGTTTATAAAAGAATTTTCCATACATGTATTTAACAACTGCACAATGGAAAACAAGTGTAATGTTAACAGTCTTGTTTTATAGTCTATTGTTATAGTTTAGTAATGTTTCTAATTCCCATTTGTATGCAAAATCTAGCCCAAGTCATCTGATTTTGAGCAAACAGACTAAATCTAACAATGATGCCTCTAACAGGAACCTCAGTCTCACCAGAAAAACATGGTGCCAGTAGTTACCAAAGAGCTGCATCTTTGTCTTCTATTAGTTGAACAATATACTATATACATTTAATGAAATATTGATAATGATATTTTTAAACCCAAAATTCACAGTACTATACTGTACCCCACCATGTTCATCCTTTATGGTTCTTCTGAACATTAAGGATTAGGATTTTGAGAATTTATACTATAGCACAAATTGGAATGAGGTTAAAACGTAGGTGCCTATTTTAATACTTGGTTGCTGCCAAATCAGTTGACCGAATGAAGGTCCTCTTATCTGGATCTGATATAACACGACTTTTTTCTGTGTACATTGCAGTTATGAGTGTGAGTGCAGTGGAACAGGGTTTACTGGGGACGTCTGTGAGGAGGACATACCCGAGTGTTTGTCAGACCCCTGCCAGCATGGAGCCACGTGTCTGGAGGGAGTGAACCAGTACACTTGCCACTGTTGGCCAGGTAAACTCCTGTTTTACACTTTATTATTATTTTATTGCATTAACTTTGATGGTTAAATGTAGAGAAATCTAAATGTTTTTACTATATTGGTAAAAAAAATCATTTATGAAATGGACTGCTGGAGCACTGATGTAAGTCGCTCTGGATAAGAGCGTCAGCAAAATGCTGTAAATGTGAATGTAAATGTATTTTTTTATATACAATTGTTCAATGGCAATAGCAGTCTGGTCTCTTTGTCTTTTGTTATAATTTAGTCATTATAATTTAAAGACTAAAAATCTGCCCAAATATAGCCTTTTTTTACAAAGCCACAGTGAAGCTACATATGTAATGATGATGAAATTTCACTTCTCTGTTTTAGGGCAAAAATCTCAAAAATATTGTTTCAGATAAAACATTATATGAAATAGTCTCCGACATAAGTATACCCAGTGTTCTAGAATGGAGGATTTCTCATTGAAGCACTCTGAATGATGTTGATTACATCTTAATCATTTGATGGTATAGAAATTCCCTCTTTATACGGTAAATAACCCAATAATGCCAGTGATTAGGAAGAGCTGAAAATATTATGGCATGTTCCAAGTTCACTAATATACATCATGGCAAATGTTCACATTATTATACTTTAGTGAGAGTGACTTTGTAGTATTATTGTCCTTTTAGGAGGAAAATTACTGGTTAGCCACCAGACTGCCCTGGGACTTTTTCTGCCAAATTTGAGCAAACATCGCCCTCTAGAGGACAGAATAAGCAGTTGCAGATTCTCTCAGAGCCTCTTTTCCAGGGCAACAGATATAGCTTATGGTACCAAAAGCAGATGACATTCATAATGTACCAAACCTGTAAATTTATCAGTGCTTAAGAAGAAGATTTGCTCTGTAAAGATAAAGAACATTTTAAAAACAAAACCTGTATGTATATAAAAGGGGGTTAAATCAATGTGAGCTAATGTTGGATGAAGGACAGTGGTTATCTTCTGCATGAGGTAACTTACTTTCTCCTCAGTGGATGATGCTGGTCTTGTCCTACTCAGAGGTCCATCTATTCAGTCTATAATCCTGCTTCATACAGACTGATCTCCTGGCTTTCTAACTCAGCATATGTCCAGCCTGTTTCTAGGGCAAACTAGATACTTTGTTATACTCTGTTGACCATTTGCCTTGCTTTTCTGCTTGTGTAAGTGTTTGAGCCTGTTATGAGTGACCCCTGCACAGGCTCTAAGTCTACTTTGTATTAGAAATTATACGCCTGCTGTGTTGATTTCCTTACCTGTTCACACTAATGTCCTCATGGCAGTGGAGGATTTCACACTCTGAACGGCCACTGAGATTAGTGATTCTTTTTTATGGGCTAATTTGAATACTAATGATGGGTTCACTATATTTCTTTATTCATTATTGCGTATTCAGTAGTTAATATCCTTTGCATTACTGCTATTGCTCTTGTGCTGTTGTTGATATGTTTGGTGTTGAACTGAGGACAATGGGTTGCCTTTTTGATTATTGGTTCCTCTCAGTGTTTCTCCTTCTTTTTCACTTAGACCAGTTATGTGCATAGCCAGGAAATCATTTACAAAATCTTTATATATTCAGTAATTGTGTAATGACAAACAAATATATATGTTAGCAATTTTGTTTAATTGTGTTTTTTTATATTTCAGTGGTGATTCTAATTCCCATTTGAACACAAAATCAAACCATTTTATTTACTATGGAAATATATAGCTATTTTATTTACAATCCAAAATCACTTGCGGTACTACACATGATGGGGTTTCGCCTCTCAACCATCTTAAGGACATTTTTAGGGCAAAATTTTCTTAAAGCTATTTTTTCCTATAAAAAACTGTATAAAACTTTGATTATATCCCAATCATTTAATGGTATAGAAAGTTTTCTTTAACAATGTATACAAGCCAACAGTGTTGGGCAAGTTACTTTAAAAAAGTAATTAAACTACTGATTACTGATTACTCCCTATAAAAGTAATCAAATT
>JBBPCY010000018.1:7390447-7419120 GCA_037974405.1 Brachyalestes nurse
GTGTGTTTGTGTGAGTGTGTGTGTGCGTGTGATTGTGTGTGAGTGTGAGTGTGTGTGATTGTGTTTGAGGGTGTGTGAGTGTGTGTGTGTGTGTGTGTGTGTGAGTGTGTGTGTGTGCGAACACAGTGGTCCAGGCTCCAGTGTACAATGTTCTAGTAGTTGTGTTTTATTCTGTCTCTGAGAGTCTGTAGAGACGTGGTTGAGGCCTCAGAGCTCCAGAAAACTGTTTTAGAGTAGAAAAGTTTTTCTTCACTTCATTGTGTTTGTGTGTGAACGTGTTTTTGCGTTTGTTTTCCACAGTGTATGCCTCTTCTGCAGACTCCTCTGGCCTTTTCAATCTACTGTTTTAACACAAAGGAGCATTTTACAGTCCTTATTATAGTCAGCACTAGTAGAAAAACACATTCTGTTGGGGTTTACTGTATAGTCTCGCACTTTTTCTGCCTCTCCCTCTCTATTTCTCTCTCTATTTTTCTGTATCTCTGTATCTCTATTTCGCCGTCCCTCTATCTGTTCTGTTTTATATGCTTTTCCCCTTTCTCTGTATTAATTTCACTACCTCTCTCTAATTGTTTTCTCTTTTTCACTCTTCTCTTTGTTCGCCCTCTTTGCTCTTTCTACCTTTCTCTCTTTGGTCTCTCTCTCTTTCCTTCACTTTCTTTCTCCCACTCAGCGTCTATCGTGCGGTTGAAGTGGTGGTGTCAGATGGAGCCGTGTCTGGAGGGTGAGGAGTGTAAAGTTCTTCCTGACCTCACCGGCTGGTCCTGCAGCATGGGCAACAAGGTCAAAACCACCAAGGTGGGCAGCCTTTTCCCATGATCTAGAGTGACAGTACACTGGCTGACCCCTTCAGACAGCATTTTCTGACCTCTAACACAGTCGCACTTACACATCAGGACCCAGAAATCCACTCAAGACCATGACTGCCAGAATGCATCTCTGACTGTGTGCTGTTGCTCAGTTATATGTTTAGCAGTGTCTGACCGCCACCTCCACATGATTCCAAGGTGCCAAAGACCCACCACAGCCAATCCTTTGGTCATTTGGGGTGCAATGATACACTATACGGACAAAAGTATCGGGACACACCTGTTTTTCTTACTTCCAGTGAAGGGCTTAATCTTAATGTTTCAGCATAACAAGGCATTCTGCTTCCAACAGAGCCATGACCTCAACCCCATCCAGCACCTTTGGGATGAACCCTCAGTGCCTGACCTCATAAATACTCTACTGAATGTACTATTGGAAATTCAATTTGAACAAGTTAGACATTAATGACACAATATAATCATATAATATGTGAAAATGTGACATTTTACCTATGATTTGGCATGTAAAATATCAGATCTCACTTGTTAGAATGCAAGGCATTTTTTATCCAGTTCATTTTAATGAGAGGATTAATATGTTGAAATTGTACTTGTTCAAACAGATATATACAGTAATTCTGACAGGAAATGCTGGTAGTGATATAGCTTTTATCATTTCATTGCACATAGATTCTTTTATCATACAGAGAGAGCAGAGGCAAAATGAAGGCAGAATGTAACTGAATATAGTCAGTACATAGCTGATTACAGAAATGCAGATCTGTTATTAGTGTTATTAGTATTAATGTTACCACACTTATTCTAACCCTCTTATTCTGTCTGTACCTGTTTTCATTGCGTAGGTGACACGATGACAGAGACTGTAACACCACGAAATGGACATTGAGGAAATGTGAAGATAACTCATCAGAAACACCTGCTGCTGTACTGCTACTGGCCAAAGGGCTGCAAGTGTTAAGCAGACGAACACAAACACGTACTGATGAATGAGTAATGGATGTGTGAAGTGTTTCCCTTAAGAGAAACTAAACAGAGGCTTCACTCCAGTGACTTTATGCTTCATCGTCATGCGTGCAACACTGACACCAGTGAGCCAAAACATCATAGCCACTCACAGATGAAGCGAATTAACATTGACTGTGTCATTACAGAGGCGCATCTCAAGGTCTGGGATATATTAGATGGTAAATGAACATCCGTTCTTGTAGTCAACACATTGGATGGAGGTAGAAAACACCAGAGCTGTGTTGACAGTGGTCCAAAGAGAGTCCAATCACAAACTGGCAGTGTTGGGCAAGTTCTTTAAAAATGTAATTAAACTACTGATTACTGATTACTCCCCTGAAAAGTAATCAGATTACTAATGTGATTACTTTATTTCAAAAGTAATTAGTTACATTACTAGTTAGATTACTACTTACTTCCCGACCCTCTAAAGAAAGTCTTAAATCAACTCAAACACACTTTATTATTAAGTGTTACAAATCTACGATATTAAAGTAAAGGCTATATTTCCAGCTACTGAATGTGAACTTCTGACCCTCCATGCTGTGTTTGTTTTCGTTTGAGCTGGTGTCGCATTTCGTTTGCATCTGCCTGCTGCTGTCAGTTTATTGTGAACTTGATTTTATTAGTAACGCAACGTTACTTGAATTGTAACGGTAATTTAATTACCAATTTTAAAATTATAACGCGTTAGATTACTGTGTTGCTAAGAAAATAATCAAATTACAGTAACACGTTACTTAGTAATGCGTTACTGCCCAACACTGCAAGGCAATAATGCCACTAATTAAGAACATTTGAAGACATCATGCCATGTTATGAAACCTCATGGCGTGTTCCAGGTTTACTAAGATACATAATGGTACATTGACACATTACTATGTTTTAGTGAGTCTAGTGATTCTAATGTATTCCTTTTTGGAAGTAACTGCATTCTGACGAAATCCACAATATTGTGATATACTTCATCCTATTGATGCTAAATAGTATCAGGTTGCTTAACTCACTCTAAATTCAAGAGGTTTCTTCCCTGCTTTAGGCTACGAGGGAGAGAACTGTGAGGTGGACGTGGACGAGTGCGCAGCTCAGCCGTGTGAGAATGGCGGCGACTGTTTCCAGCTCTCCGACCGGAGCCACTACGGTGACCTGCCCCAGCTGGACGTGAACTTCAGTTATGAACACGCTGCTGGCTTCTTGTGCCGCTGCCAGTCTGGGTTTACAGGTGGGATTTGCTAAAGCTTTACTACAGACACAAGATCTCATTTACCTGACACAACGTTCAGCTCTAATAGCTTGTAAGTTGTAATAAACTGTTGAGACAGATCTTTGAAGGGGTGCTGACAGTAATACCTTCTCGTCATGTTTTGTAGGAGAAAACTGCTCGGTTAACATAGACGAGTGTGAATCCATGCCATGCGTAAATGGTGGAAGCTGTGAAGACATGATCAATGCATATCATTGTGTTTGCCCTCCAGGGTTTACAGGTGAGATCTGTCAGTGTATTGTGTCTGTGTGTGTGTGGGTGTGTGTGTGTGCATGTTTATTCTTTCAGCAGTGCCTCAACAAGTGTCACGGTGACTGGCTCTACAGAAAATGAGTCCTTTGGTTTCCCGAGGTCACATTGCCATGGACAGTGTCCAGCGTTCTTTCGTGCACACAATGTGACTGAATGGCTGAATAGTTGAGCTGAAAGACGGCATGATCCCAGCACGTCTGCTAGTGTAACCTTTATCTCATGATTCACACTGAGCCCTCTAATCCTAATCTTACCTCTCATTCATCCTGCTGTCTTGGTCAGAGGCAGTAGAATTATCCGTGATTTCGCTTCAGTCTACATGCAAGCAAACAAACACGCGGGAAGGTGTTAAAATTGTGGGTGCTGAAATTCTAAGCATACACAAGAAGTATTTCTTTTTTAATGCTGTTAACACATTTCCCCAGTCTGGCCCCTTAAAGTATCTATATTAGTGCACATCATGCCATACACTGTACCATTTTCATTATTTTTGAATAGATTGGAATAGTTTACAACTACTAGAACATGTCATACTGTGAAATAATGTGGCGAGAGATAAGATCGTGCATTCTGCGCTCTCTCATTCTGGATGAACTGAGCTGACCAATCAGAATTGTTGCCACACTTTGAAGATTCACATTTAGCATAAGATAACTTCAAAATGCAGCAGATAAGGTTTTAGGTTTCATTATTCTGGTGCCATTTGTTTTGCAAATGCTACTTTAAAACAACATTTTGAATATTACAGAATTTATGTGGTACTTAAGAACTTCAGAACTTAATTTTACTTTGGTCAAAATGTGATTGTAGACTTACCTCAATATGAATTAGTTAATTTATTTCCAGTTTACTAGAAAATGCGAGGCAATCAGTTTCCCAACTTTTTTTTATCTGCATGTGTTTTAGCGACCAGCCAACAGTTAAGCAAGTGTCAGGCTTCCATGGGAAGAAAATGCAGCATTACCTCAAACAGTGCAAAGTAATGCATATTCTGAAAATACATAAAGAAAACTTCTAGTGCTGTCACAATGCATGTGTTAATAAAGCTCTTGTTAAAGCATAAATGAGATATATCATAAAGTCCAGTACATTTTAATGCTATTAATACATTTTCCCAGTTTGGCCCTTTAAATCATCCCTACTAGTGCACACAGAAGGGCAGCTGTAGTTCACACAACAAGCACACAAAAATCTCTGCCTCTCAAAGAACAGTATATTATTATTTTATTACTTACATCAAAAACATTCTTGGATAAATAATTACAGCTGGTGCACTTGTATTGATAGTCATGACTATGTAGAAGACAAGGCCAGACTGTAGTGAGGCAAAGGAGAGGGAGAATAAATCAGCTGCAGGTACCATATGCTGGCTTCCTCAGTCTTTGCCCTAGACTGCATGTGTGTGTGTATGGGTGTGTCTGAAGTTTAGCGGTGGAGAAGAAGATTAGAAAAAAAAAGCTTCTTAGTCCTGATCTGCCTTAAAACAAAACAAATGTGCCCTGGCAGACTGTCAGAAATGCTAACTAAGCGCCCACTTCTACATTGCACAAGGGTGTTCAGAAGCACATTTCTCAGTTGCACCATAGTTAGATAAGACCAGCATACGATGCGGTTCGCAAGGTAGTCTAAGTCCTGCACTGCAGCGGGATTCAGCAGAGCTTCCTCTGACACATCCTTGCAGCACTAAAATGGGCTTAATCAATTACATGAACAGAGTCGGTTCCTCTCCCTCACTCTGTGCTCATGGCATTCTCACTCTGCCTCATCTTCTGGCCAAAATCACATTCTTGGTAATGAGTCTGCCACAGGCTGGTATTGCTAGCCATCACTGCTGCTGGCCTGAGCAGACAGGCATTCCTGTTGTCAGCATTGACAGGAACCAGCTGGGACGGGAGGGAGGGCGGGCGAAGTGAAGGAGAGGGAGGGGAGGCAGGGTGGATTATTAGCCCAGGCAGGGCAGCTCGGCAGCGGGGGAGTAGTAATGCACTCATACCCGTATATGTGTGTGTGTGGGGGTGTGTGTGTGTGTGTGTAGATATGTGCAAGTGTGTTAAGGAGTGAGAGAGGGAGAGAGCACGAGAGTAAGAGAGAGAGCGAGAGAGTGAGAGTTGGTGGACAGCTGCCTCGGGACCTGTCACTTTTCTGTCAGTGTCCGCTGCAGCTCGCTGCGTTGAGGAGCATCACTGTCGCTCGGACATTTGGCAGGATGAGAGGACTAACAGTGGCACTGATTTGGAGTGGGCTGATTTCCCTGACAGGTAAAGCGGCTCTGCCCTTTCTCTGGCTCTCCTGGCACAGCTTGTCTGCATTAGCAAAGGGTGGAGGACTTGGCAAAGCACTGAGAGTTCCTTTTTTCCTCTTGTCTGGAAAGGATATTGCAAATAAGGTTTAGGCCACAAATACAGATTATACTAAAAATTGCTGATTTAAGGTTTAAAAGGAATATCTTTCCTAAAGTTTAGTGTTTAGTGCTGAAAGTCTTTCCAGGTTGCATTTTTCTGTGTTAGAACAGGATACTATCATTACAGCATCACACAGTTAACTCTTGTCTGTTTTCTAGTTTTTCTCTGTCACTGGTCGTTGTTAAACTCAACAATGCATAAAATGTGTAGTTTCTATATTTTTATGTCATAGGTTTCAAAACTTTGTTTCAAGTATACAACGCATGCAATTACAAATGTCGTTTCCAGATAGAACAAAACAATCACTTGGGGAATCCAACAGTATGTCCAGATAAGACAAGACTCTCTAGACTTCTTTACTCTAGAATGTTCTAGGATAAAACTCAGTTAACTGATAAACATTGGCTGGTTTATTCAAACAGTTATCTGTAATGTACATACCTGTCATGGGGACTGACACTGTATCCCATACATTATGCAACTTTTCATTTCAACTTATGGCTAAAACACTTAAAGATCAATCTGTGAGCTAAGTATAAGATTTAAGAATGGAATGTACAGAGTGAGAGTTTTAGTCAGAGGGACATTGTACACATTTTTGTACCTTTTTCAGGATTAAAAAAATCCTTAAAACCCCAAGCAGAAATGCCTAAAACTGTATCCTTAGATAAACTGTTGAATTCACTTATAGTGAGTGTGGTAAATAATGTGAATAGAAATACTGTAAAAATATTTACGTTGTTGTGCCATTGATATATTGACAAAAGTAAATTGAAAAATATGTTCGTTGCTGTGATTACTGAATGGACCAGATATTAAAGAAAAGGAAAAGATAAAAAATAAGCTTGCAGAAGGCCTGCAATGAGTAAGATACAAATGACTGATAGGTAAAAGCAACTTACACTTAATCGTTTTCATATCTCTTTGAATTGTATGAATTTGGACTAGCAGGCTTAATGTACTGCATGTTTAATGTAATGTATGTTTACTTATGCCTTTTGTCTGCTTGATTCCAGGTGTGGTATGTGAGATGAACATTGATGACTGTGAAAAAAACCCATGTCAAAATGGTGCCACGTGTGAGGACGGCATTAATGAGTATTTCTGCCACTGCCCTGCCCCTGAACCAGACCAGTCACCTTGGGGTGGCCGTAATTGCAGCATTGTTCTAACTGGCTGTTTGGGTCATCCCTGCCAAAATGAAGCCACTTGTTTTCCTTTATTAGAAGGAGATGAACAATCGTACCATTGCAAATGCCCTCCTGGTTTCTCCGGTGACAACTGTAGCATTCCCACAACTTTCTCCTTCTCCAAAGGAGGCTATGTGGTTGTAGAAGCTCCTCATAACAGGACTAGCAGAGAGATAGGACTTCAGGCACCTAGTGTTGTGCTGAGGTTCAGGACAACTTTGCCAGATGTAGTTTTGTTCTTTAGGGGAAGTGCAGAGCATTTTTTCTCACTGGAGATGCATAATGGAAATATACTTGCCATGGCAGAATCAGAAGACTCAAAAGTGGTGGACCAATTACCCGGAAAATTTAACGATGGACTCTGGCACAATGTTTCTGTCTTTGTGGATGAGGAGCTGGCTCTAAGTTTAGATGATACCAGGAACAAAGAGGTTAAAGATGGAGGTCACAATCAACTCCTCTTTTTTCCCTCACATGGTCTGGAGAAAGTGTATATTGGTGGAGTTCCACAAGAATACCTGAACAAAACAAAAACTAGGAAAGGATTCACTGGTTGCATGGAGGACTTGCTCATTGATGGGAAGCCTATTCTGCCCCAGAACTTCCCACCAGATAACATCCAACTGGGCTGTGAAAAGACTGAATGGTGCCATTCAAATCCTTGCTCCCAGCAAGGCCACTGTGTAGACCTCTGGACAGACTACAGATGTGACTGCTACAGGCCATTTTATGGAGAACTTTGTACCAATGGTAAGTTTTTAAACTACAGTTGGTAAATATTTAAATAATTTTTATTTTTTGCTGAATAAAAAAAATTAACGACATGTACAAATACTCCTTCCTCAGAGCACTCTTCATGGACATTCAGCCATGAACGTAACAGAAGCTTTGCTGTATTTTCCATAACTCAGAGCCACAGCGGTAACATCTCTGTGTCATTTTTCTTGCGATCACTCAAATACGATGGCCTGATTTTCCAGCTAAAACGAGGAAATCTAGCCTACTTTACAGTGTTTCTAAGGAGTGGCACAATCCATGTTGCTGCGTACTCCTCCATCGCAGGGAGTTCTATGTTCATCGCAGATGGGGAAAAATCCATGGTCACTATTGACATACGTGAAGGATTTTTGTACTTCAATAAAGCGGAAATACTCTTTGGTCCTGAGAATTTTACTAGCTTTGAAGTGAAAGCAGGAGATGTCGCATATCTTGGTGGACTTCCTGAAGTAGACGATACCACACAGTGGGGTGGCCATTTCAAAGGGTGTCTGCAGGATGTGCGGTTGGATGACACACAATTCTACATGTCCTTGACCCCAGACACCCCCCAAAAAGCTGACCTTCCAATTTACTTACCAAGAATCTCATATAGCCTACTGGAAAACTGTGTCAGTGACCAAGCATGTAGGGTAAGTATCACCTTTTGTAGAGAAATATTCATAATCTGCAGGAAACAGGAAGAAAAGTGACTGGCACTTGGATGATTGCAATTTAGTGCGTTCCTGTTCTTGTTGTGTGCTCAGTGTGATATTTTGGTGCCCAAGTTGACACAGAATTTTGCAGCCCAGTCAATATTGTATTGCTGACGGTAGGGCAGCATAAGAATTTGTTGAACGGAGGGGCAGTAGACTGCCAAAGTGGTCAGGTTATGCCTCTTCTCCTGTTTGGATAACAGTCTGCATTTCAAGTCCTGCAACTATTGACAGTGCTCTGATTCAGTAGTGATGGGAATGCTCAAACTTACAGGCAGTGATTGGCAGTCCTGATCCAGTGATATTAGCTATTGTCAGATTAACAGTCAAATGGCAGTATATCTTATGTGTGAAATTGTGTGCACTTCAGTTCCAACACTTGTACTGATCATCCCCTCTGGAAGGAGCATTCCACAATTGAGTTTTCACATCTAAATCTACTTGGTTAATTGTCAGAGTTGGAGAAACACAGTTCTGCGATATATTGAGCTACAACCCTGCCTTCTCCAGATCATACAGTTCTATAGGTCCTACACATAACTGATATGAAATACAAATGTAGCTTCTTTTAAATCTGCTTGGTCTGTCTGAGAATATGTTCTGCTCATTTTCCGTAGATGAGACCTTGTCTGAATGGAGGAGAATGCCATGTCAAATGGAATGACTTTATGTGTTCCTGTCCAATGAACTACAGTGGGAAGACATGTGATACTCGCGTGTGGTGTGTTAGTGACCCATGTGTTATGGGGAGTCAGTGTGTGGACCTGCCTGATGGATATGAGTGTAAGTTTTGGGTCACACAAATGTGTTTGTCAAAGGTATATAAAGAGATATATAAAACTGGGGATAAAAGGCCCATGAAAGCCTATGAGGATTAAAGATTTGAAAAGTTTACCACTGAATGACACGAGTCTTGCTTGTAATAGACTGTTTTTTCACAAAAGTTTATTAAAGGAAGTTTTACCCAGAGAATTTTTTAACCTTGTAAGAGTGAAGTTCTTAGCCTTAATGGCTTTCACAAATCCCCTTTCTATGCGTTAAGCTCTAAACTTAATCACTTTCTTGAATCCCCTGTCTGGCTCTCCATAGGCTTGGCCAATGCTACATTTGAGAACAATGCTTTGAAGTATGCAGCCAATGGATCTTTACCTATCTCTGTGACAACAATTTCTGTGGATCTGCGAACTCGTGAGGAGGGTGGGACCATTCTGCGGGCTTCCAATGGCCTGGAGTTCTTCTGCATGGGACTCCAGAACTCCTCCTTGCTAGTCAAGATCCGCAACAGCAACACTCTGGACGTGCAGGCCTTCTCTAGCAATGTGGAGGTTTCTGATGGAGCTTGGCATCGGGTGGAAGTCAAAAAGAGTGCGCACCACATCACGTCACGTTGGCATCTCTTTGTAGATGGACGGGCAGCTGGCATTAGCCGAGGATTTACTGGATACCTGGACTTCTTCAACTACTCCACCGTGTGGTTGGCGGAAAACTTCACCGGATGTCTTGGTGAGGTGAGGGTTGGGGGAGTGTATCTGCCACTAGTGGAAGGCCTTCAGGTGGAAATGCCACGGGGTCCACAGTTCACTCGATTTGGTGGCATGGCTGAGCCACAGTTGGGGTGCAGTGGCACCCCTTTGTGTCTTTCACAGCCATGTATGAACAATGGTTTGTGCCTGGACCTCTTCAACCACTACAGCTGTGACTGTGCTCCAGGGTGGGGAGGTGAACACTGCCAAAATGACATAGACGAGTGTGCCCCTGGGCCTTGCATCCATGGGTCCTGTAGGGACCTGCTGGGGAAATACGAGTGCGATTGTACCCGGGGCTATAGTGGCCCACGCTGCGATAAGGATGTGGACGAATGCCAGGAGCACCCATGTGAGCACGGAGGCTCCTGTACAAACACAAGGGGTGGATACAACTGCACCTGTCTGCCAGAGTATCGGGGTCCACGCTGCCAGTGAGTAAGAGATACTGCTTCCAAGCTGTGTCCCTTTGATACATTTTATGTCAGGTGGACATTACATGCCTTTTGAAACCCCATAGTTGCAGTAGAGCTCATGTTATCAACATAAAAGACCACTGTTAACATGCACACAGTGATCCTTCACCTGGAGTGATCTATGACAAACGTGATGGCAAAATTACACTGTCTTGCTATCTAATGTGTGCTAAACTAGAGTTTGATGTTGTTGTTGTTTTAGCACTTATGTGTACTAAACAAAAAAAGTGAATGACAATGTCTGTGATCTGTTCTAAAGTTGCCATTATTATTGACTTAAGAGGGGGATTTCACCAGTTTTTAAGATTCGTGCATTATTAAATAGTTAAGATGAAAAAAAGTAATTTAGAGTGGTTTGATGTGAAATGCTCCAGTGTAGAATTTCGAACCTTTAATTCATCAACAGTGGTGGTAGAAACCAGGCATCCGAAGCATTTAATATCTCTAAACAGTATTTTACCTTGTTACAGATATGCTCCCTGAGGCCTTGTTTAATGATAGTTTTGAAATAAAGCTTTGACCTGAATGTTTTTGCAGAATTATGCAGTTATTTAAAAAAAACAGTAAATTCTCCCCATTAACATGAATGATAGTGGCGAACAGCTGCCTCAGTCATAATTTCAGGCTTATAATTTCAAGTTTCTTGTCTGATGTCATGAAAAACAAACGAGTACATTTATAAGCAGGTCAGAGAGTTTAAGCCAGAAATACACTCTTCTGTTCTATATTTACATGACCAACAGATGGAGTTATCCTCCCCTGCAGTGTGAAGTAGATGTGCAGTGTACTAATGGGGGAGTCTGTATGGATGGACTCTGGGGTGCCAACTGCACCTGCAAACCTGGGTATATTGGAGATAGGTGAGTATAACATAAAACACCAAATATGGTGCCTGTGGCCTAATGTTTTCTGCTATGTAACAGTCCTGAACAAATGCATTCAGTCATAATTTGTGGCTAGAACGATAAAAAAATGAAAGTAACTTTGCTCACTGTCTTTCAAAAATTCTTTAGCTGTGAAGTGGACATAAATGAGTGTGAATCCAACCCCTGCCTCAATGGAGCAACCTGTATGGACAGACAGAACCATTACCTGTGTGACTGCTTGCCAGGCTTCAGCGGAGAAAACTGTGAGGCTACTGTGAGTATCTGCCTTTCTTTGTGCAGTTAACTTTCTGTATGTTTAAATACAGGTTGAGGGGGGCAGTCCCAAAGATATTGCTGTAGTGAGGCTGACAAAAACCAAGTAGAGCACTTTATCATAACCAGAGAAAAAAATTGATGACACACGATTTTTATGACGTGGGTAATGGCTAATTAACCACAGGCCTGCTTTTTACATTACTAGGAGTAGATGTCAGGTGCAACTGGTTGAACACTGTAGTTTTATCAACATTATTTCAAGAGCTTCGTTTTCTTCACCACAGTGTACTTTAACACTTACCTTGATGCTTTGATCCCAGAGGAAACTGCCAATGTGTTACGACTGCACAGATACACAGAGACAGGAATATAACATCAACAAAAGTCAAATAAAACTCTGCAGCAAAAAACAAAATACACTATGCTATGGTGTGTTCACGCAAACAGCAAAGCAGTCAAGCAGTCAAATGACTACAATCAACAATGCAGTCAAGCATAGTAATACTATGTTCACAAATTGGTTCTGGAAACAATGTCAAAAAGACATTTTAAAACTAATGGCAGGATGTAGTTGTGCAGTTGTTGCCATGGTGATAATGGCTGGCATAAATTGGTGACAAGGAAAGCAGAGCATTGGCAGTCACTTTTATTTCTTTAAAGAAAAAAAAAACACAAGGATGCAAAAACTGGAAATGGAGGACTTTTCAACAGTATGCTGGAGCTTGGTTTCCAAGTGACAGCACTTTGGCCTTCCCAAGCCTGCAGTAGCTTTGCCGCTGATGTGAACAGATCTTGACCCTGTAAGGACCAACATGCACGTTATAATTAATTTAGCGGCTGCCGCCACTGCGGCATGTTTCATGTGAAAACAGCAAATTTTACTTGTACCATCATCTCAAATTCTTTTCCCAAACCCTCTTGTAGAGGCAGCCTCACAGGGACCGAATTCCCTGGTTGGTGGTGGCGATCCCCCTGATGTGTCTAGGTGCCTTGCTTGCGGTGGTGGGAATGGTTTGCATGGTGCTTACGGCCCGGAAGAAGCGACAGTCTGAGGGCACATACAGCCCCAGCCAGCAAGAGGTGGCGGGAGCTCGCCTGGAGATGGGCAGTGTGCTCAAAGTGCCTCCTGAAGAGAGACTGATCTGACGTGAGACCTATGAAGGACTCAGGAAAGTAATGAATGTAGATACCCCTAAGACGAAGCAGTATTTTGGACCGTAACTGTGAGTGACTATACTTGTAACAAAGCCCCCAAATATAGTTGGTGAAAGAATTTTTGAGGTATGGATCCTGTACAGAAAATGTAAAATATGTGTGTAAGTGACAGAAATTCTTAGGAATCATAAGAAATTATGGGACAGCTGGCTTTGCTAGAAAAAATGGTTTACATTTCCTACACCTAAAAACAACAAATAATCCCCACTGAAGCTGGATGTATGTATATATATATATCTCATGTTAAATTACTGTAGCGGTAAGTGTAGCTTTTAGGTATTTAACTGAATGAACTCAATGTCTTAATGAGTCAGTTAGCAAAAACAATCCATGAACAAACTGTTGTTCTGTACCTCTCTTCCAGTGCCATTCATCTAAAGAACCAGGTCTTCTTTTGGCCTTGTTATGGTTTGATCCATGGTGCTGTAGTTTAATCTGTGAAAAGTAGTTTACACTGTGTGCATACCTTGCAATCCTACCTGCCTATAACCACTATTTGGACTATGGACAGTAGTCTGAAATGGTGATTACATTATTAGCCTATGACAAACAGCAGATTGCCATCTTACTGTGATCGTGTTTGGCCCACCAGATGACACCCACTCTGGCATGAGATTTTTATAGTCGTGTCATTTGCCAGTATAATCGTTGACAACTGAGTCACAGTTTTTAATTTTGTGGCTCTTGAACTCACAGGGTGTCAAACTTTTTTTTGCCAAAATGGGTCCTGCTGGTTTAAACCATAATATAATAAAGTACTTTCAAAATAAGCTCTGCAGGCTCACATTAGTTATGTACATTACATATTCGCTGATGGTACACTGAGGTTAAGGCATGCTATCTGATGATACAGTTCATAGTGACTATTTGTAAATAAAATTGATATCTAGTAAATATTGAGAACAAAGTAAGCATACTTAGTCCCTGTTTCACAATTTGATATTGGCCAATTATGACAGCCTGGTGATTTAAATCTTTTTAAATGGTAAAAACATAAAAGGAAATTCATATGTTTTTTGTATCTAAATACATTTAAAGGGAAATCCCTTCATTGTTAAAACAAATTTGCATGATTCAGTTGTGCTGGTACAAAGAGGTCTTCAGAGTGGTTTTCTGTAAAATGGTACAATTGGAGAGACTGATTTCTTTACAGTATTGGTGAATAGAACCAGGGGTCACAATGTCAACGACACAAATATTGTAATTTTATTTGTTTTAAAAACAACCAGTAAACCTACATGTATGTTTATACATTCATGACGTTCAGAAAGTGTATAAATATATCCATAAAATTATCTTTTATCTTTTTATATATCTATAATATTATCCATAAAAGTATATTAAAGTGTATAATCTAAATGAATATACTGGTATGAAATGTGCAACAGTGTAGATTCAATATTGCAGAAATTTTTAAGTACAGTGGTGCGTTTAGTTTTATTTTGAAACCTATTGCACTTTTTAAAAGAGGTCTTTGTTTCCTAGATGGGAAATGAGTGTTGAAAGAGTGCTGAGAAAGGGGATTACTTCGATGTGGGAAGGAGGGTAGAAGGGGTCGAGGGCATTAGTCTGGCAGGGGGAGTGGTTTAAAGACAAAGGGAGGGGCAGCCTGGCAACAACCTCAGGGGAAAAAGCTGTTTCGTTGTGTTATTGACATGCATGAATGGACCTTTTCCTGATCGCAAGCGGTTGAGCAGGCCATGACAGTGATGAGGTTCTGCTACGGCTGGTGTAGATTTAGTCCAAGTGTTTCACCCTGATGATAGATTTAGCTGTCTTTTCAGTCTCTCCAGTCCACAGCAGCGCAGCTCCTAACCCAGTTTGGTAGTTTCATCTACAAATGTTTACAATCAGGGGTGATTGAGTACAGTGTGGGTACAGTGGTGGTTCTATGCAATATTGGGTAATTCCCATTATGACAATCAGGGTGGAGGCAGTATTTGTGCTGTTTTCACCTACTGGAGTTTACTGGTAAGAAGGTCCAAATTCAAAATAGGGTTCCAGTTGTAAACAAGCCAAGGCTGAGCTTTTGCTAGGACTATCATGTTAAATGCTGAAGTAGTCTTACACATGTGTTTTCCTGCTCCAGGTGGACTAGAGCTGTGGTTAGCAATGGAGATGGCATCGTTCATTCATCTGTTTGCTTTATAGGCAAACTGTAGCTGGTCAAGGTCAGGGGGAATGCTAGCTCTGACATCAGGAAGCCATAGCCTTTTAAAACCTTTAGCTATTATTGAGGTGAGGGCAACTCACCTGAAGGACCTGACCATAGATCTTTTAGACATCATCTGGTCCTGTGTTTTTATTGATGTTGAGTCGGTGTAGCGTTTGCATTTCTTTGCTGGCGAGGAGGAGAAGTGCTTGGTTCACTGGGTGGCAGGCTCACTATTTGCACTGCCAAAATGAGTCATTCAGTCTAGTGGAGGTTGTTATGGCTGAAGTGGTCCTCTATGTGTTATTTGTATTTATGTTTTGCAGTCTTAATCCCTTTTTAGGCTTACTCTACAGGCTTGTGATCTAACTGAATCCCGTATATTAGGTTATGCCAGCTTCATCTCAAAACAATTGTAATACAGAGTTTTAGGCATCAAGCTGGGCATTCATAACTATTTCATGTAAGACATCTGGTTCCTTTCACCACCACTGTGATAAACTCTGATTCAGTAACTTTCTCTTGGAGGGAGCATTTCACATAAAACCTCTCTGAATGACTTTGTTTACATCTTAAACATTTAATGATAAAGTGAAATTCTCTATGAATTCTGTTTTTAGTTTTTGAAATTTCACAGAATTCATCTGTTTTATTCACTGTTATATTTTATGCTGAAGTATTATGCTTAGTGACAGTCACTGGAAAAAAAGCTGTGTACTCATAATGAAGCCGTAGACACTGTAAATATTACCTGATTAACACTGGATGTTTTTTTCTTATTATCCATAATGTGAGATTCACTGGACAGGTTGACACACTGAAAAATCGTGTATATTATTTTTTTCCTATCATGATTTATATGTGCGATGTGATTATTGTATCTGTATATTTTTTTGTACTGTGTTTTTACGTTTCCTACATGGTGTACATTTTCAAATCCGATTTGAGTAGAATGATTTATAGATTTATACTTTGAAAGGTTATTACTGTAAATGCGGTATTTTATAATCTGCACTATCATTCATGTCAGTTGATAATAAAACAGAAAAGGTTTAATTAAAAAAATCAAAACAAAAGTGTCCACAGCACAGTGGTTTATTTGTAATGTTTTTGTACCATTTAAATGAAAATTCTTCACTATGAGATCTGCAGATTAAACATTCAAGTGAAACTCCAATCCTTATTGCTCATGACATTAGATCTAAATGTAGAAGTGTCTTGTGTCTTCACTGTCAAGCCAGGTGATCAGCTTGGCCAACAACAACAGGTACGTCCAAAAGCTTAAGTACAGTTTAAGTTTAGAGAAAAGCTCCTTTGGTTGGAATAGTTGATTAAAGACTCAAGATAAGCTACAATTAGCGCTCGTCTAAAACCCTTGAGTTACTTACATGTAAGAAACATGATTTAATTGTAATTCATTGTCAGCCTTAATATTACAGTTCTGTGCAAAAGTCACAGACCACCATTGTTATCTATATAATTTCTAGTCTAAATGTTCATTTCTTTGTTTGTTTTACAGGGTTAGGAAAAAGCAGAAAACTGCTCTCATACACATATATAGTATATTGTATATTGCAGTATATTGCATGTACATAGAATGCATTCTATATGTCCATAGAACGCAATATCCTATTTTTCAGTATTCATTGTGTTCACCCTTTATTCCATTCAACTGTTCTTTTCAGTTTTTTGTGGAGATTTTTTTCTGTGTGAAAAATATTCCATGTTTCCTGTATATACCTCAAACATTCTGTTTGCTGCATTTTCTGCTTCTCACCAAGTGGAATTTATACTCATCTGTCCATCGAACAGATGAGTATAAGGTGTGTTTGAATAGCTGCTTGTGTGAATGTTAGTGTCTCTGAAAAATGTCAGGGAGGGCTTTGGGAGCAGCTTTTGTTGGGGTGATGCTTGCTGGGTCTAACATGGGGAGAACGGAGGATTTAAAAGTGGCAGGAAGAGTAAGAGTAAAGTAAAGTAGAGAATGGGCAAATGAAATACTTTTTTTTATATTTAGTTGTTAAGTCTGTGTAAATTTCTGTTAAATCTGTTTCCTTCTATTGTGCTGATGTTGACAAATGAATAACTTAATGGTTGGTTTGAATGGAAATGAAATAAATAAAATCTTTGATTTTAGCAGCACAGTATTTTAGTTAAATAGATTGAAATACTAATTAAAATGATCAACTAGAAATGTTTTTACTATATTATCTATGCCACGGTTTGGGCATAAAGTCCTATTTTAAAACTCACAAAACAAAGCTTTTCTCTAATTTTATCCAGTCTTCACACCTCACCAAGTACAGAGCTTCAGTGACCTGTCTTAAGAAGGGAGTGTGATACTGCACATTCCTCACAGTTCAGAGAGAGTCTCCCATGCCAGAGCACTACACTTAAAATAGTACAGGACACCCCAGACTGGTGGAAAAAACGCTGGGGAAAGATTAGCTCCAGGAACAGAGAAACCTTACAGACTTGAACCCGTCCCATCATACATGAATTTATATCCTCTTGGAGAAGGTATCAGAGTATATTCAGTCTCTATGTGTGGTAGAAATTAGGTTTAGATGCCTCTTACTTTTACTATATGTGTGAAATTTCTACAGTCAGTTGCTGTGAAATCCTGAGCTACCATGAAGCTGAAGAAAATTCAAGGATATTATGTAATATCCAACATTATGTAATATCCAATTATCTAAATCCAGTTTTATTAGTCACTTACACAAATATACACAGTATGATGTGCAGTGCAGTGCAGTGATGTGCAGTATGTGGTATGAAGTTCAGTGAAAAAGCTATCAACTTTCAAAAATTGTAAATACTGTTTGTATTTACCGAAAAGTTGGGTGTATGGCGAAATCCAAGGTGTCTATGCATGAATAAATATGTGTTGTTCCGGATGATCCAAGGTGTCTATGCATGAATAAATATGTGTTGTTCCGGTTCCTATAATTCCTATAATCTTCCATCAAAATATAATGACTTTTACCAGGCTTTTAAAACACCTGAATTTGACACAGCGCATCAGTGGGTGGGGCAAAATAATATTAACCAGTAATATCATTTTTAAGCTCCCCATCCACCCCACCAATCATCAGCTAGCTCAGGGACCCTCCCTGATCCCATATTTCACTTGCAAATACATCATGCTTTGCCATTTCCCATTCGTGCTGACATTAAAATATTCACAAAGAGTTTTGCATAAAATCATTTATCTTTCAGCTTGTTAGCCACTATTCAGTCACTTGCAATCCTAGTAGACAGTGATGATATATAGAAACTCATTCTGGTCCACAAAAAGGACAGTAAAAAAGTCTCAAGTGAAAAGAAAGTGCTTATGGCTGTATGTAAATGCTGTAAATGTTTCCAAAAGTACAATTCACTCCTGGTCCGTACCTGGAAACTAAGCTCAGAAAAAAATCCAATTTGAATGCCTTTATTTTTTTATATCACAAAAAACATCCTACTTGCATATAATCTAGCCAAGTAGCCCTAACGACTATGCCCCACCCATTCACACTGAGGTTATAAGAAGTGTTTCAGTCTGGACTGACTTCTGAATAAGGCACAATAGAGCACGATACAGCCAATCAGAACACAGCTAAAATATTTAAATCATAGTAACCTGTTTGAAAATGCACAAGAAAAATGTGGGAAATGGGCCAAAAGAAGTGCACTTTTATCCATTTAGCTGTGAGTGGTATATCAAGTACAATCCTTCATTTTGTGTAACCCTTTGTGGATTGTCTTTTCCCTCCCTCACACATCTTCATGTTAAGTCATCTGATAAGTGAGATTCATGAAATTCTTTTGTTTAACCCCCCCCCCCTCCTTGAAAACTCATTGATTTGTTCAATCAGCAGAGTTCCTATTGTTTGTTGTTATTCCCTTTATTGCCTGACGTAGGATGTGCTGTAACCATTCTCTGAACTGGGAAAGAACAATCTCTTTATTAAACAAAACTTTAAACACTATGGGCTAGTTTTATGGTAATGCATTGGGTTTAGGCTTAATCTGGGATGGGAAAACTGGCCTTTTAGTTAATTTCACTTCAGTGAAAAGGTCTATTCTGGTCTACAGAGGGGGAAATAATTATTTGATCCCCTGCTGAATTTGTAAGTTTGCTGAAAAAATGAGCCGTCACTAACTTATGACATAGTTTCATTTTTATGGAGAGAGACAGAATATCAACCAAAAATCAAGAAGAAACATGTTACATAAAAGTTATACATTTATTTGCATTTCACTGAGTAAAATAAGTATTTGATCCCCAAGCAAAACATGATTTAGTACTTGGTGGAGAAACGCTTGTTGGCAAGCACAGCAGTGATGTTTCTTGTAGTCCGTCACCAGGTTTGCACACATCTCAGGAAGGATTTTGGCCCACTCCTCTTTACAGAAACTCTCTAAATCCTTTAGGTTTCTTGGCTGCTGTCTGGTAACTCGAAGCTTCAGCTCCTTTTCTATAGGATTGAGGTCTAGAGACTGGCTAGGCCACTCCATGATCAATGTACTTCTTCTTGAGGCACTCGTTTGCTACCTTGGCAGTACGTTTTAGGTCATTGTCATGCTGGAAGATCCAAGATTTTACAGTACATGGCCCCTCAATGCAGTGAAGTCATCCTGAACCCTTAGAAAAAAAACATCGCCAAGTATGTTTCCACCTCCATCCTTGAACGTGGGGATGGAGGTCTTCAGGTCATACTCAGCATTTCTCTTCCTCCTAACATGGCGGGTCGAGTCGATGCCAGAGAGCTCGATTTTGGTCTCATCTGACCACAGCACTTTATCCCAGGCCTTCTCTGAATCATTTAGATGTTCACTGGTAAACTTAAGATTGGCTGTACATGTGCCTTCTTGAGCAGGGGGACCTTGCGGGCACTGC
Source organism: Brachyalestes nurse (assembly GCA_037974405.1). Classification (NCBI taxonomy): domain Eukaryota; kingdom Metazoa; phylum Chordata; class Actinopteri; order Characiformes; family Alestidae; genus Brachyalestes; species Brachyalestes nurse. The sequence goes on from JBBPCY010000018.1 coordinate 7,410,256, forward strand.
AAGATTTCAATCCATTATGATGTAGTGAGTTACCAGTGGTGTTCTTAGTGACTATGGTCCCGACTGCCTTCAAATTATTAACAAGCTCCTCTCGTGTAGTTCTGGGCTGATCCCTCACCTTTCTCATGATTGTCCTCACCCCGTGAGGCAAGATACTGCATGGAGCTTCAGACTGAGGGCAACAGATGGTCATTTTATATTTCTTCCATTTCTGATTAATTGCATCAACAGTTGTCACCTTCTCACCAAGCTTTTGGCTGATGGTCTTATAACCCATTCCAGCCTCGTGCAGGTCTACAGTCTTGTCCCTGGTGTCCTTTGACAGCTCTTTGGTCTTGCCCATGGTGGTGGAGAGTTTGAACTGGAAGGAACTGAGTATCTGTAATTGATAGATTGACTGTAATCTGTGTGCAACATGGACACACAGCCAGTCTGTGGGAGCTAGAAGTCTAACTGGGTTGTAGGGGATCAACTACTTATTTCACTCAGTGGCATGCAAATCAATTTATAACTTTTATGTAACATGTTTTTTCTTGATTTTTGGTTGATATTCTGCCTCTCTCCATAAAAATGAAACTACCTCATAAATAAGACATTTAGCAGGGGATCAAATAATTATTTTCCCCACCGTAGTCATTACAGACCCAGACATGGAGCTCTGCAAAGCCCTAGCTTATTTAGGACTTAAAAAAGGCTGCATGCATGAGTTTAGGCTGTGTTGAACACTGTTGATGAGTTTCCAAACAGTTTAGGCATTTATCGTTACCAAAAATAAACTGAACTTACAAAAAGAAGTGCACTTGAACTTAGAACACTGATTTTAGTTTTTTTAGTTTAAGTGAGTCTGCAATCATAATAATGCATGTTCCTTCAGTCTTCAGCCTTCAGTTACCAGAGTGTTTTTTCTCAGTGATAAGTGTGGTGGTAGTAGGGGGTGATGAAACACTAATATTATCTTTCCCTTCCGCGGGGCCTCTGGGACATAGCTGAAAATTGAAAGACAAGCTACTGGCAAGTCATTCCATTTCACTGAAAGAATTTCCTCTTTAAAATGACATGATATGACAAAGCATGATTAATATAATTAGGGACATGAACTTAAAAGTGGGTTATTTTGGGTGTTGCGCTTTGTCTCTGTATTATATCAAGTTCAATAAAATGCGAATGGCACTCAGGCTAATTAGCTTGCCTTTTAAACTTACACTTTTTTTTACAAACCTCTACAAATGTTCTCACAGTGAAAGGAAATTTGTTCATACAAGCATTTTTTTGATATTCCAGCATGACGGTGAGGTAAAAGTGACATGATAGAACATTTAGGAAAATCTCTAGGTTGAATGAATAGAGCACTTCGGCATTTCATATAGCTTTCATGAATGATGTAAATCCACATAGTGTGCTTATGTCTCAGTTTCCTACCTGCAAACTGACAGACCTCTATATCCTTATTTCTAGCAGCATATCAAAGTTTTTTAACGATATCCTTTGATTTCCCAGCTATATATTGCACTCAGAATTGGGCTTTTTAAAACTGGGCTGTTTCTAAAACCCGGGCTGTTCACACACAAAAAAAATCCAGAGAAGCTTCTAAGAGCAATACTATATTGCGTGAATTACTCATGTCTTCAGCAGAAAAATGTCAACAGTTTAGCACATAGTTGACACAAATTAGCTCTCCACTGACTGTAGCTGCTGTGTTTGATGCTCAGAAAAGCATTCAGGCCATGCTGTATTGCAGAGGCGACTGGCACTTCCAGTGTATCAACCAGTGTGGTGCTAAAATGACATGATTTCATAATGTGTTCCAGCAGAGGTTTCTTAGCAAAAAGACGTGAGATGCATTTCCTTACGAACAGTTTTTCACAGTTCATTCATTCAGGTGATATATAATAGTTACTTACTCCTCAAATGTACTCCTTTAAGGCGTATTGTGTTTAATGTTTAAGACTATAATGTAATATGTTGTGCTTTATATAGTTACCAAAAGAGGCAGTATTTGATGATAGATATGTTGACTAAGATGTTTTTGCTCTTTATGTTGGCACTAATAGTAGAGATGCAGTGTTTTCAATGTGTTGCTCATAAACACACTCTACGATTGCGACTCTAAATATGATTTCAGTTAAATGCAATTTGACAGATTTCATGTGCAGTCATACATAATAATACATCCTCCCCAGGGAACACACTTATGGAATATGGAATATATTGGGAAAAAGAGTCTACAAAATAACGCCAGGGCACGTTTTTGTTTTATTTTTTGTGGAATTCAGCAAATAGACCATAATTAGAGGATGTGTGCTGATTTATACATGGAGAATTAACATAAATAGTTCTGTTAAGTAAATAGTGACCATGGGTGCCAAAACTTTTGCATACGGTTTCAGAGTGATGAATGGAGCTGTAGCTTACTCTAAAATGAATGAATAAAAGCTTTATGGCATTGAGGATGATGAAATACTCAATGAAAATCCAGAATACTTCATTTTTAATGCGAAAGGTTGGCATGTTGATGAGAAATTACAGATTTAATGGCTCAATTAGGCAAAACACTTGAAATACAAATGCCTAAAAACATTTGTTGATGTACATGAATACTATTTGATTTCTATCAATACTTTATAGGTCTTCAGTTGCTTTTTGTTTTCAGCCACAATCACAGTAGGGGAAGTAATAATGTCTGAAGTCAGCAGGCCGTGATATCTCCTTCCTGCCTAACTTTGTGTCCTTTCTGCTTCAACCCCTTAGGGCATCCAGGGCCCCCCGGGAGACCCTGGAGCAGATGGACAAATCGGCCCCAAAGTAAGCCTTGCATTAAAAAGTACCTTTAGCAATTATGATAATGCATCCGCTCGCTCCGGTGGGGAAAGTTTTACAGAGATTACATTTATTCTCTTTCAGGAAATGTATTCTTATCAACTAGATTCCAAGAAATAAAAAAAGCTTGGCACAAAAAGGCCTGGGGTATTGGAAACACCATGCACAATGCCTGTCAAGTGTCTGTGTGTATTTGTTTGGGTAGTCTGTTGAGTTGTCTCTGCGTGTGTAGGGTTGTGCTGGAGAGCAGGGGCTGGCGGGTCTCCCAGGCGCACCAGGGCAAAAGGTGAGATTTAACATATTCACACCTCTCTAGAGCACTGCTAATATATTTGCTTCTTGTGCCAAGCAGCCAACTTTCCAGTCCGATACAGTTTGGGATGTTGAAATTAATGTTGAGATTCATTTTACGGTCAGTCCATTTGATAGAGTAGCAATCAATAATGACTCATCTGAACTGAATCCAGAGAGGGCACATTTCACTCAGTACACAACATTTAAAGATATCAATTCACCAATATGTTCTAACGTTTACAGGGCACACAGGGCAGTCCAGGCTTTCCAGGGCCACAGGGTGTGATGGGTCTTCCAGGCTTTAAAGGACATAAGGTAAATCAGCGTGGTTTAAATTAGGGTTCTTTACTTCTGCTACTGGAGGCCTGAGGGCCAGCTGGTCTGGACACCCACTAAATGGGTGTAACCCACTAAATAAGCTGGAGCAGGTGTGTTTGTGTAGGGAAATCCCTAGGCTGTACTGGACACAGGGCCTTGGTCTATGGTCAGAACCAAACTGCAGCTATCTGTTTATGTGTTCACCATCAAATGTCAAATTCAGAACTTTAAGAATTTAAAGTGAATGAATTGTTACACATGAACACACCACAGCACACAGTGTAAACAGTGTGAAATTGTTCTCATTTAACTGATTCACTAAGTGAAGCAGTTGGCAGCCAGTGACCCAGTGCCCGGGGAGCAGTGTGTGGGGACGATACCTTGCTCAAAGGTACCTGGTGCTACTGGCAGTCCTGAGATTCAAACCCATGGCCTTCTGATCATAGGGGCAACTCCCTAACTACCAGACCACCAGCTGCCCCACCTGAATGTTTCTTGAACAATTTTAGAAATATAGTTTCTGAAACAAAATAGTTTAAAAAGGGGCATCACAATATGCAATCAGTAAAACAGTAGTGAGGCTCAGTTTCAGAGCTTTATGTAACACTTGTGATTTAGCAATTATTTTTTAACTCTTCAATATTGCTTAAAATCCCGGCAGAATTGAAAAGTTAAAAAATAATTGCTAAATCACAAGTGTTACATAAAGCTCTGAAAGTGCCAAATGTGATATATATATTTATTATTTTTTTTTATGTTTCAGGGGCAGATGGGAGACCCTGGTCCAAAGGGTGATCAGGTATGGCCACTCATTATCTTTATATTTTGCTAATATCTGTCAAAGTAGTGACCAAGTATGAATCCAGCTACTCAATGAGTCTTCTCTTAACAATTTCCTGAGTTTTTATTGTTTTAAAAAGTTAAGATAGCTTTCATTTGTAAAGATATGAGGTATACCTCCAGTGAAGCATAAAAAATCTCAAACAGAGCTGCCACAGGATGATTTGTGTTCCTTGCCTTAAACAGTATCTCGCTTGGTCCCGGCTTAAATCTGCACAGTATGTTCCAACTAAACACAGCCAGCACACCCCTTTAAAGGTTATTTTGAGCCTCAGGTTGCTTTTAGGCATTAAATGCTAATGATAACCTTTTAGCATCTGAGACCCCCTAACAGAGACCACCCTTCATCATCTTTCAGGGAGAGAGCGGCAGCGAGGGAGCTCCTGGGGTTCCTGGACAACCAGTAAGTCAACACACACCATCTGGCCACCAGGTGGCAGCACACCAGCAGTTAGGTTTGGCCAGTTCCTTGGCACAGACAACACAACTGTGAGAAGCAACATGCCTGCATTTTATCCCTGAAGGGTTCGAGGCCTTTGTGCACCTACTGCTTTTTGACAAATGCCCTCGGAACAGATTTATTAAAACCAATATAAGGGGAAAAAATCCAGATGTGATTCAGATCACCTACTGAATACAGTGTAGGTTTGAGGTGGTCTCACTAAAGACAGAGCATGTGATGATGCTCTGTTTAACTGCAACAATCAAATGTTGAAAATTTTCTCAACATGAGATCATGAGTTATCTTGTAACCTGTGGTAGGTAGGCACTGGCAGACAAATGTGATAAAAATATGTGCGCTGTGGAACTGCAGAAGACTCTGCGGAAGACAGATAATTAATACGTATCGTTCTGCCTGGATCATTAGAAAGTTACCCTAGGTGGTCTGAAATAGAAGACTCTGAACTAGGTGATCACCAGAAATAGGCATTAGGAAATGTATTCAGTGCTGAAGAACTGCAGCCAACTGGCACTTGCAGCTTTTGTGCACAGCTTGGTTTTTCTTCGTTATGAAACCTCTAACTCTGCCTCCTTTCTGGTCTCACTGTGAACAGGAAGGCTGTTTTTTAATAAGGCAGATTTTTCTCTTTGATATGAGTGCGAACATCTTTAACAGGCGTCTCTTTCTCTCCCTCTCTCTTCCTGTACCAGGGTGAAGCTGGACCCAGGGGAAGCAAAGGAGAGGTTTGTAGAATTAGACCCGCGAATTATATTGAATCTTTTTGGCCTCATTTTACAAAGGAAACGAGACTGTCGTCTCCCGTCGAAGAGACGAGTGAAAGAGTGAAACATCTCAAAGTTGTGACAGACATGTCCAGGGGGTGTTTACATTTGACAGGTTGACAGGTATTGAGCCAAGCGAGGTTCAGCTGGGGCGCAGACGGCGCGGAAGGGACCAGAGCCGCCAGTGCCATCCCATCATTTACACTGACACTTCAAGAAAGCATGCAGAGCAGGCTGGGCTCATTTGTTAGCTTTTACTGCACTGTTGAGGTAGAGGGGTCCCTTATCTAGGCATTCATTAAGAAATGTAAATGAAGAGTAGCCGCTGACTAGTAATTTGGAGACCAACAGGCTCAAGAAAACTAGCCCCAGAGGTTCCCTGAACCTGTCAAGTGATGCCTCTGTGTTTTTCCAGGATAATAATATGCCGTTGTACGCACAGGCTTTAATTTTCCTGTCAAATTACAGGTTTAGTTGATTTTCTAAGTGAAAATAAGTTAGCACAGCCTGTACAAGCTATTAAAAACAAATTTAAAACAAATATATGCGATAACTTTTACCCAAGCCCTATTTTGTGTGTTTCCCCCAGACTATTAAGCAAAAAAGTATCTGTGCCTTAAAATGTGTAGAAATATGTTTTTTAATGGAAATTCAATAAAACATATAATATGATCTGGCGTTCCCAAACTTTTACGTATGACTGTATGCTTTCAAATTGGATGAGATACCAAAGGATAAGAGAGGATATACTTCCAGCATTTGCTGTGAGGTGCACTAGAATGGAACTGAATCCAGTTTTCTATTCAAACAGTGCCTAAAGCCCCTTTCCAGCTGGATTAGTTTTACCTGCTGAGTGCTGTATAATTGGCAAGTGGCAAGTGATTGGCAGCAAAGTCTATAATTTTAATCCAGTACAAATCTGCAATGTCTGCAGGTTTTTAAAGTCTTTTGCAAGAAACATATGTGGAATTTTGGGAAAACTACACAGATTCTTTCTCCTGTATGTAACTGGCTGGTAGAATCCCAACTAATTGCATAATAGAACCTCTCTTGGTAAGACTAATCCTGCTCAAATAGTGCTTGTGCTTTACACTTTCTCCTACAAATGTCTAAAGCTAGTGTATCCCAGCCCCTATTCTTGAGTCCCCCTGCTCTGCACAAGGTGGTGCTTTTCCCTTCTTTAATACACCTGCTTCCACTCAGAAAAAGACTGCTAATGGACTGATTGGTTGTATTAAGTGTGTTGGGAACAGGGAACTCCAGGAACAGAGTTGAGAAACACGGCCTTAGACTAAAGGTGCTCTACAACACCCTCAGTAATCAATTTTGATTATAACTGTTTGGTAATAAATATAATAAAACATGTTGAATGTTACCTGTTCACCAAATTGTCCACGCTATTAGATCATTTTTATCATTTTGAATATTTAAGGTAAGATAAACCTTTTTTAGTCCCACAAGTGGGAAATTTGCATTGCCACGGCAGAAAGTGGACAGTTTTTAAACCCAAAGTTTTAGTCCTTCTCGTCTTTCAGGTCCACAGCACTGTACAGTTTAGTGTGTCTCTCACTCTGACCCCTATTTCACTTTGCCAAGGACGTGATGGGAAAATTAGCTGCTGAGTTGAATGGAGTATGGTTGCAATTGCTTTCCCAGACAGGAGCTTTTCTTCTCTATTCTAGAGTGTATCTATCAGATCTCTGCTTAAAATCTTAGCCTCACTGCCACAAAACTCTTCTCTTCTGTCCAGAGAGGCGTTCCAGGAGATCAGGGTGTTAGAGGCCTTGATGGGAAAAAGGGGGACATGGGACATGTAGGAGTAACTGGCACACGTGGTTCACCTGGTCAAGATGGGTTACCCGGGCAACCTGGTGCTCCAGGCGCTCCTGGAAAACCTGTGAGTCTATCAGTAATTCTGTCATTATCAATGTGCATCCAATTCTCAGTACTACTCAGTACTACTGTAAACACAGAAATACTATATATATATATATATATATATATAAATATATACTACTCAGTACTACTGTAATATATATATATGGTGGTAAGTATATTGTGAGATGGGGTCCAAAATTCTAAGACCACAACTGAAAATGTCTCTATTTTCTCCTTTCTTTTCAACTTTTATTCTAAAACTCTATAATCATACATTTACATGAATTTTAAAACTTCTTAAAATTTAGTATGCCTTCCTTTCACTTCACTGACAGCATGAACTCGAGCTGCTGTGGACTCCACAAGTTTGTGCAAAAGCCTCTGATGAGTAGATCGGTTCCCCCTGAGAGTTCTCTGAACACAGGCTTCAAAGAAGTGATAGCACTAAAAGAAATCTGACATTTGTGTTCAAAGGCCTCTCCATGGTCAATGTCACAAATTTGCTTCAACGTGTTTACTTTTGCTCAAATAATCCTCCTTATTTTACTTTCTTATGTCTCTTCTCTCTCTGTCTGAAATTAAGTTCCAAAACTTTTTGTTTTTCATTTTAGACTAAAAAAAATCCCAGATTTTCAAAGTGGTCTCAGACTGGACCCCGCAGTCTGATTTTGGTTTGCCACAGTATTTTCAGTGTTTCTAAGAAAAATTTGGAACTGAAATGAAAAGGTTATCAAGGAATCTGCCCCACTCTCAAACACACCAGTAATTCACAAAAATCAAGAAATGGATTTTGAGGAACTGTCCACTGTGTGTTTCAGGGGAAGCCTCCTTCTGATGAACACTTATCGAAGCTGTGCGAAGCTGTGATGAGACGTAAGTTACAATCCTCAGCACTGCGTGTTGCAACAGTCAGACCAAACATGTTGCAAAGACAGATCTCGGTATCTATGTTAAAATCCCTTCCCAAGACAGCAGAAATGATGACATCGATACACAAACTCAGAACTGGTAATATTAGTGAAAAGTTAAATGTTATCTAGAATCTATAATCTTATCTATAATATTTACACGCAGAATTTCTGTATATAGCCCTAGTATGGAAGCCCATTTCCACCAGTAAAAGAAAAAAACACGAACGAAAACAAGTTGAAATTATGAGATAAAAAGTCATAATTATGAGATAAAAAGTAAAAATTAGGAAATAAAAGTCATAATTATGAGATAAAATGTCGATATTAAAATAAATAGTTGAAATTATGAGATAAAAAGTCGAAATTATGAGATAAAAAGTAAAAATTACGACATAAAAAGTCACAATGGGCAGCCTAGATGCGAGATGTGTGTGTCTCATGCTCATTGCGTGAGAGTTGGAGCCCTGCTTTCTTGCAGGTGCACGCGTAGAGCTCAGCTCAGTGTTCAGTGCACACACGCACACCAACAACCGTCTCATAGCAACGTTTGCTGCGTTTTGCCTCGTGCTTACAGTAGTCTATT
>JBBPCY010000018.1:7419220-7432215 GCA_037974405.1 Brachyalestes nurse
TGAGTTTACAATATGACATTGGTTCCCAAACTGGGGGGCGGGCCTCCTATGGGGGGCACGGAGGTATTGCAGAGGGGCGCACAAATGGGATAACCTGTGTAGGTTGAATTGGTGGGGGGCTCATTAATGTTCTTATCTAGAAAAGGGGGGCCCTGCAGAGAAAGTTTGGGATCCACTGCATTAAGAGATGTTTTTTTCTTTCTCCTTTAAAGTCACCATGTTGCCCACAGTAATGAAACACAATATTCAGCATAAACTACACAAACCCCCTATTCACTTCAAACGCAAGTGCTAAAAGACAGACATGGCTCAAAGCATAGATCGAAGAGTAAAGTGCACTTAAAATATTGAGTTCAATTGGATTGCCCTGATTTCCTTACTTTAACAGCCCTTCTTGTGAGGTTCTTAATGAGATAACTGTTGGATTAGGTGTGTTAAAGTAGAGAAAACACTATAATTTTCAGAGTAATGGGCCTCCAGGACCAGGGTTTGGTAGAAGTGCACTTTCACTACACATTTTCTGATTGCATTCCACATTTAATTTGTGTGGAGCTGATTTACACGTGTGTATTCACATATGTATTTTGGCCTTTGTCTGGGAAGTAGTTTCTAAAGGATTTTTAGCTTGAACATTTTGGGGAAAAAAACTTTTATTGCTGTAGAACCTCTTTTTATTTAAAAAGTCCTGTGTAACATGTTCAGTTGGCTCAGTGAGATCTGTGTTTCGTCGTGGATCTACTGCACATAACTGCCCATCCTGTCCAGTTTGATGCTGGGGCAAGATTGACCATGATCATTTCTGTTTTCCAGCCCTCCGGACCAGTTAGACCCCCAAGGAGCCAACAGCTTCCTGCTGCGCCAGAAATTCTTCCTTGTGAACCCGGCTAACCCTTCAGATAAGACTGATGTTTGCATAAACTCTATACAGTCCTACATACACCACTGTGCAGAAGTCCTGTGCAAACTGTTTATCTGAGCAGTAAGGGACTTTCCATCATCAAATACACAAGTTAACCTTAGAATAAATGCTAACAAACAAGCATTAAATAGTATAAAGATTTATTTTGTTTGTAAAACATACATTAAGTTTTGTGAACTGATTTGAACAACACAAGTTCGGTTCCAGATTTCTCCTTGCTCCTCAGCCTTTACATAGATTTGTGAAAATCTGATGAACAAGGTATTTAGGTATTTGATGAGAACAGCAATGTAATACATGTCTAATTCCACTCTGAGAGGTCTTTGAATGAGTAAGCAAACACATAAAATCACTATTTACTGTATTATTATTATTTCTATAAATTTCCATATAAGCTTTCAGAAGCATATACTGCTCAGTTATATATGTCTGAAATATTTTCTTAGGTGTCTAAGACATTTGTATGAGACTATATTTTTTAAATGTTACCTTACTCTGATTTCTAAAAATTGTCACTGGTTTTCCTTGGGTTATCTGAATGTCCAGTGATAAGCTTGCTTCTTTTTCTCTATGTCTTCTCGTCACTGTGCTCTCAGAAAGCATAAGATGAAGGGAGATGGCACAGGCCTGCACTGCATCAGGCATTAAATCTTTGAGGCACTTAGTGGCTGTCTCAGTGTGTGTGTTGGTATGTCTGTGTGTGTGTGTGTGAGATGTTGGGAAACGTGGCCTGAATTGGCCCAGCGAAGAGCAGATTCCTATTTCCTTCAGTCAACCAGAAAGTGACACAATCACTCTGTAGCCCCTAAAAACCCTGTCAGGGAAGTATTAAGCTGTTTTCAGTCTCTTTCTAAGTTATTCTGAGTGTGCTGGCAGTGGAACTTCTCTGTGGGGTCTGGTCTGGTCTGGGTGTGGAGTTAATGAGAACTGTCTCCATATTCGAGAAGGTCACAGCCAGCTCCCATCTGTGTGTAATTAAAGAACAGTTCGAGCCAACAAGAGGACAACCAACAGACTACTGGTATTGGTACCATTGCCAGGTCTTCCTCACAGTGCTTGTCTAGGTAACAGTAGGCAATTCTCCTACCTGACAAGCCCTGTATGTCTGAAAGTATCCAGGCAGCCCTTCTAATGAGTGAATTTAGCTATGTTAAGAATCCACTGGTATCACAGGCATTCAGCTGCACACACCCAAACAAATATATTCCCTAAAGAAAGTATTGCCATTAGAATGAAAAAGCATGAATCTAAGGTCGCCATGTCCAACACACAGCACCAGTTAGAGGAGTATAAAGGCCCCTGGCAGTGTTGCTGTGGAGCGTTATGATCCAAAACAAGTCATCCAATATCAGTACCTGACCTCTTTAATGCTCTTGTGGCTGAATGCAATCAAATCATCACAGCAATGTCACAACTTCTTGTTTAAAACCTTCCAAGAGCAGTGAATGCTGTTACCAGCAAAGCAAGGACAAAGACCCAGTAAATACTCTTGTTTTAAGAAGGAAGTCTTTAATGTGTAACTAGAATATGGCTTCTAAGGAAAGTCTCCATGATGTGCTTGATGACAATACAGTAATAATGGACAATGTTTTCAAAATGAGCATTTTAGTGTTGAGTGAGTCAGATATATTTACACTTTTGATTATGTTACACGAGGAGTATCACCCTGCATCATTCCGCAGTAAGCACGCTAACAGGAAAAGGTTGCATAAACACAGGGTAGCAGTTGGGGCGTTTTTTTAAAGGACACCACTTGTAGACCATCGTCATTCATGCGATCAGTCAACGACCAGAGTAATCAGCATCATCACTGGACTATCTTTCCCATTCGTCACAAACAGAAGTGCTTGAATGCGTTTTTCAGATGTGGTAAAATGGGAAATCCTAAATCGGTTCGTGTTGTATATCTTAAAGCTTTGGGTTAAGTAAGACTGATTTGTTTTCTTAGTGTTTGTCCACTCACCATCTGGAAATGTCACAGAGGTCAACCACACAAGCCACCGTCATTAGCATCACAGAAACCCTGCATGATTGGGATACTTGTTCGGCCACAATTAATTATCGTCCGTAAATGATCATTCATACCAGTTTCGGCCACAATTAATTATCGTCCGTAAATGATCATTCATACCAGTTTCAAGTTCATGTTGTCATATATGCTCACAATGACTCATACAATTTCAAAATGAAATTCCTGGACTGCAGTAGCACAGCATACAACATAACATGCCTGCACTGTAAGGAGAAAGGCCACTGTACAGGCAGATGTTTGTCCCCCCTGGGCATAGAGCCAGGGCGGACTGGGACAACAACACGGCCCTGGCACTTTGGAGTAGAACGGCCCACCACATAAAAGTCTGAACACCGCCCATCTTTGTGCTCACATGAATGTGTATACCAACAAAGTAGTATTCAATAAAAGTAATATTCAACAAAGCAGTATTCAGTGAATTGTGAACTTACCCAGTTGAATCTTTTAATGAATATTTGGAAAAAAAGAGGGCATTCTGTATGTGTGCGCATGTGACAGAGAAAGAGATTTTAAAAAGCGTGCTTGTCTGTATATTGTTCATAAACACCTACAGAAAAGCTGCCTCTAATAATAGATAATTAACTGCTGTCTCACTGTTAATGTTAACGATCGGTGGATTAAAAGTAATGTTCTCACTTTTCAATAAGGAGTGTTTCATGGGCCAGTGGTCAGAAAATAAACTCCTGAGCTGACTTTTTTGACAAATGCACAGGGACCAAAGAGAAAGGGGTTGTTGTTTAAAAATTCGATTGAGTCAGCCCAGTCACTTGGGCCGCCAATCTACGAGTCTTATGGGCCAGTCAGACCAATAAATAAATGAATAAAGTGTGTCGGCCCAATCAGCACATCGACCCATCGGGAAAATGCCCGATATTTCTTTTAATTTTTCCATGATGCCCACTTATATATTGTTTTATCAATTAAAAGTTTCATGTACCATTCTTTTATCTCCAAAACATACATACATCCACTATCTGAACTGCCCATCCTTAACCACTTCCAACTTTTGGTTTAGTTTTAGACTGAGATGAGGAAAATATGGACCAGGGAAGGTTCCAGTTGTGTTCCTTAAACAAGTTTAAATGTACAATACATTCACTTTCTAAGAATAAGGTATATTTTCTTTTTTTTTTTTTATCTTATTTTTGTATTGAAGTTCCAGGGTGTATAGTATCAATGCAGTATTCAGGATTCAAGGTTTTTATTGCACAGTTATACACTTACAACATGTAGAGAAATGTAACCCTGAATCACTCCTGACACTAGAAATTAGAGCAAAGAAATAGAAAATAGAACAAAGAGTATAATAGAATAATAGAATCATTTTACAAATATACACAATATAAATATAACAGTATGCACAAACTATGGACTGATTATTCAAACTATGGACTAGGAGAATTGTTGGAAGAAACAAGAAATTATGGGTTGTATTGCACGTATGAGAGGGTTATTGGGAATATGAAACATCACACTGAACAACAGTTAACTGTAAATTATGCACTCGAATGAATTTTAGATTTCCCTGATATTCTGAGTTAACTGAACTTCTAATAGTAAGTTATCACAAACAAAAGAAGTTCATTTGAACTTCTTCAGTGAATAATATTAAGGCAGCTTAGACAGTGTAGTAATAGCACCAGACAGCATAGTGGAAACTGCAGCTTTTGGGAAAAGTTGTTTTGAGATATCTGGTGGTATTCTTTGGAAGAGTAATTTCATCTAATCTCATGATTCCTGTGGAGCACACTGAAACTTCTGCTGGGAACTGAATGGCAGTACTGTGCCAATTAAGAGATGCCTGGGGCTTGGCAACAATGCATATCACATGCATATCCTCTTCCAGAGCAAAAGCTGCAAAGGAAATCCAACTTTGAGGGAAAGGGGTCATTCATTCAAGTCCACACAGGGTGGTACCAACAGGAAACACGTACCATTTGACTCCATTCAGAAATGAACGCATGGGCACAGCTGCAGTGTGTGTTGAGTGATGGCAAGAGGGAGCCAAAAGGAGGTTTGGCTCTCGAACATAGAGCATTCTGAACTACAAACAGGTGTGCAGTAGTATCAATCAAAGCCCAACAAATCATATCAATCATAGACTAACCAATCACAGGCTGACAAATCATAGGATAACCAATCACAGTCTAACTAATCATTAGTTAACCAATCACAGTGTAACTAATCACTGACTAACCAATCATAAGCTAACCAATCATAGACTAATTACTGGCTAAACATTAACTAGTAAGTCACAGGCCAACCAATCATACAATGGCTATTATGAGTGTTTTTTTATATTTTCGTGGAGTTTCTCTGGTTATAGCAGTAACCTTAGTAAAAGGCATGTACCTATTTTACTTTGCTTTACTATTTTAGCAATTATACCATTAGCTGGTGGCCTAGTGGTTAGGGAGTTTCCGCTGTGATCAGAAGCCCATTGGTTCGAATCTCAGGACGGCCGTTGGCACCACTGAGATACCCTTGAGCAAGGTACCGTCCAGACGAGCCCGTTCTCACAACTTTTTGTGCAGCCACCAAGATATACAATGAAATCAAAATACGTGCTGTCACCAGTTAGCGCAGATACTGGCGGTGTTACGCACTGCGCATTAAAATACATAGGGTAGTGAAGCGTTGCCCTAGCATGAAAAAAAGCCCTAAAGTGTGAGCGCAGCACTTATTTTGATTAAACTTTATATCGTGATGGCTGCGTGAAAAGTCGTGAGATCAGGTTGTCCCCATACACTGCTCACCGGGGGCAGCCCACTGCTTCACCTGGTGAAAGGGTTAGATACAGAGAAAGAAATGCACATTGTTCATACAGTGTGTTGTGGTGTGGTGTGTTCACACGTGGCTATAAGGGGTCACTTTACTTACTTTGTACTGACTTTTACCAGGATTATGTTATAAATATCCGTTTAAAATCCATTGAATTGCATAATGCTGTATTCTTTAGTTAATTATTTGAGTTTTAAGTGTTGAAAAACACATGGAAAACTGCTTTAGTGATGTATGTTCAAACATACAGCAGGACTTTGATCACAGAAACTACAGTTTTCGTTTCTTTTTTATTCCCACCCATATTCCGACGAATTCGGAATCCAGAGCTATGATTGGCCAGACGAATCTTGTTCCTCGCTAGGATTGGCTAAAATGCAGAGTTAGCCAATCCCAGTGCGCAGGGGGCGGGTGTTGTTTGGAAACGGGTGGGAAAAGAAGAGCCTTTCAAGATATACGGGAAGTGACTCTCACTTTCCAGCTTCAGGAAGTAGAACTGGTCTCTGAACGTGTCTGTTTTTGGTTAAAACTCTTAAACACAGTTGTACACAACTTTATACTGATGAAGGAAAAAGGTGACGTCAAGGAAAATAAAGTATTGCATTCGTAGGCGAGTACACACCTCCAATTCCTGAGAAGTGAAGCTGTTCAATTGGTGAAGGTAAAGTCCTCACTTTATTGCTTTCTCCTTATTTCAGTACATTAAAGTAAATTAAACACCTGGCTTATAGTCACCCCGGCAGAAATTAGTAGAAGTGATCATCCTAATGATTTTCATCACTGTTTCTACTGTTTACATGTGCTCTCTTTGGCTAATGCCAAAAAACAAAACAAAACAAACAAACAAGCTAATACATAACATCCCACCCACCTTAAACAATAGCCATGCACGTGGACGTTAAATAAGATATTGTTTAGGTCCATTTGCCACTCAAAAAATCAGTCTTGTGATTTGCTTTGGATCTTTCAGCTTCATTTTCACTTTATCAGTTTCCTGTTCTCTGTGTAGGTATGTATGTACAGTGGGAGAAATAATTATTTGATCCCCGGCTGAATTTGTTTTTTGCTGACTTACAAGAAAAATGGCTATGTGCACATCAATCAGATTACAATCAATCTATCAATTACAGATACTCCTGATCTTAACTCGTTATGTGTAAAGCACACCTGTCCACAGAATCAGTTTCATCCATTCCAACCTCTCCACCACCATGGGCAAGACCAAAGAGCTGCGAAAGGACGTCAGGGACAAGATTGTACACCTGCACAAGACTGAAATGTGTTACAAGACCATCAGCAAGAAGCTTGGTGAGAAGGTGACAACTGTTGTAGCAGTTATTCGGAAATGGAAGAAGTATAAAATGACCATCAATTGCCCTCAGTCTGGAGCTTCATGCAGTATTGCCTCATGGGGTGAGGACGATCATGAAAAAAGTGAGGGATCAACCCAGAACTACACGGGAGAAGCTTGTTAATGATCTGAGGGCAGTTGGGACCACCTCGGGTCATACTCAGCATTTCTCTTCCTCATAACATGGCGGGTCGATTTTGGTCTCATCTGACCACAGCACTTTCTCCCAAGCCTTTTGTTAATCATCTAGATGTTCACTGGCAAACTTAAGATTGGCTGTACATGTGCCTTCTTGAGCAGGGGCACCTTGTGGGCACTGCAAGATTTCAATCCATTATGATGTAGTTACCAATGGTGTTCTTAGTGACTGTGGTCCCAACTGCCTTCAAGTTATTGTAGTTCTGTCCTGATCCCTCACCTTCCTCATGATCGTCCTCACCCCATGAGACAAGTGATTGCATGGAGCTCCAGACTGAGGGCAATTGATGGTCATTTTATATTTTCTCCCTTTCCGAATAATCTCACCTTCTCACCAGGAAGAACCCTGATGGTCCTGTAACCCATTCCAGCCTTGTTCAGGTCTACAATCTCATCCCTGACGTCCTTTGACAGCTCTTTTGTCTTGCCCATGGTGGTGGACAGGTTTGACTGGAAGAAACTGATTCTGTGGACAGGTGTGCTTTATACACATAACGAGTTAAGATCAGGAGTATCTGTAATTGATAGATTGATTGTAATCTGATTGATGTGCACACAGCCAGTCTGTGGGAGCCAGAAGTCTGGCTGGGTTGTAGGGGACCAAATACTTATTTCACTCAATGACACGCAAATCAATTAATAACTTTTATGTTATGTAACATGTTTCTTCTTGATTTTTGGTTGATATTCTGACTATTTCAATAAAAATGAAACTACCTCATAAATTAGAGACTGATCATTTTTTGTGAGTCAGCAAACTAACAAATTCAGCAGGGTATCAAATAATTATTTCCCCCACTCTATTTAATATAAACAGGCTTAGTTCTGCCTTTGCTCTACAGTAGGGCAATAGTCTGGCCTTTGATCATAAAATGAATCGAAATATCGTTTCAATAGTCCTTCAGCAACAGAATGAGGTCCGCAAAAGCTCTTGGCCTTTAAGCTGTCATATTATTCTTTCATTTTCATTTTAATTCACTTTTTTTGCTGGAAGTGCAGAGTATGATCAGATGTAAGCACATAAGCATTTTGTCTTTTTTTTCAACTGAGTGTCAACAGAGAATTGTGACAGGCGGACCTGTATCCTTTTTAAAGCCTCAGCACATAAAAACGAAGGCTGCTCTACATTGACTACTGATGTAGGCACTTAATGTAGGCATAACAATAAATCATACTCACATTAAAAAGGTGATGCTGACACAGATTATGAGAACAAACATTAAAGTAAGTGATGACGCAGCCAGAATTTTGCCTTGTGGGCAGAAAATCTTAATCTATTAAGACCCCGCCTCCCTCAAGCTCTCTCTCTCTCTCTGGACTTTTTGATGAGTTTTACATTCCTTTGTCTGTGCTGGCCTTCAGTCCTGGACAGCCATATATTCCTTAATAAATGCAATCTGTGGTCAGAATGGAGTAAAATTTTTGGAATTTTTCATCTCTGGCAGCCCTATTTTTCCCCCTCTGTGGGGGCTGAGGGGCACGAATACCAGGGCTTATAAGGTGACGTTCCGGCCCATGCACCAGAAAACACACCCACACAAATAGGCATATGCATGCATAATCACACACAGGCAGGCACACATTTTGGAAACTGTGACATGATGCAGTGGTTGAGAAGTAAACTAAGTCATTCAAAGTGGTTTGATGTGAAAAGGTTCACTGTAGGTAAACTTACTGTCTCTTATTTCTTTAAAGTGGTGGTAAATGGAACCAGGGATCACAATGTTTACAACACAAATATAGTCATATAGTCAACCATCAGCGAACCTACGTGTGTCTCTCGAGTGTTTATATGCAATGCTGGCGATGTTTAAATAATAGTAAATCTGAAAGGACAGCTGTATGCAAAGATTTATTCATCTCCAACCAATCGTCATTGGCCTAAGCACATGCTTTGCAGAGAACAAACGTAAATGTGTGATTTTAATCTGCCAATTTTGTGCACAGTTTCTTTTTTTATGGTTTTTAAAAATAAAATAAAATACAATCATTTGCACATGCCGTTTATTTGTTTCCCAAATATGCTAAATTCAGCAACTAAACAGTAACGCACTAACTGTTTTCTCTATAGAAGGTGTGTACTTTGTTTCACTTAGAAAATCAACAAAATGTAACATGCCCGGGAGTTCCCAAACTTTTGCATACAACTGTAAGTTTTCTTTGCCGACTGATTTACCTTAATGCATGTAAATGCACTGTTTTAGCAAAACTATCATAACACGATGGCCCAAAACACTACACCATACTTCATAACCAATCCATGTAATAACTTTCTGTGAGGGAGCTTTTGAAAATCTTCAGACGTTTTGTTCCATTCACCACCATTGTAGGCATTTCACATCAAACCACTCTGACTGACTTTGTATACAATATAACTATCAAATGACCTAATAAACATGAATTTAATCATTTAATTAACTTGTTGATTAAACAATTCATTATATAGAAATTCAGAAAACGTGAGAGGAATTCCCATTCAACCACACTCTACAGATCAAACTGCAACCTGAGCTAATTATTCTGCACTGGAAATAGTCTGGCTTGTTTCGGTGGAGGTTAATCTGAAGGGGTGCCTGTGCAGTGTCTGCGAATGCCTTGCTATCCTGTCTGTGTATGTGTGTGTATCTGTGTACATGTGTGTGTGTGTGTGTGTGTGTGTGTATCTGCAGATGCGGAGTTACACAGTGGCGTGTGACATGCTTGACAGGATGGGGGTGGGAGGGGGTGGCGGTGTGTGTGTGGGGGGGTGTTGGTGGTGGGGGGGCTTCGGCTGGTAAGTATCATGTCAGCTATGATGGCTCGCGCTCTCTCTCTAATGAGGGAGACCGCCGTGTCAGGAATCGCCGACAAATCAGCGGCGCGTCACGCGGGCCCGGAGATGATATGTTGACAAATGCAGATAGTTCACTCTTTTAATTGACACTAAGAGACGGAAACGCTCCTGCTGCCAGGAGACAAGCGTGGAGAGAAAGAGAGTGGGGGGAAAAATGTGAGAGCAAGAGAGGGATTTTAGGGTTGGAGGGAGAGAGAGGGAGAAAGAGAAGCAGAGAGAGAGAGAAAGAGAGAGGGAGAGAGAGAGAGAGATGTCGGGATAAGGCGGGAGAATGTGAAATGTTGGCACAGGTTGTCATTCTCTGAGTGTTCGCGTGGCGCAGTGTTGAGACACCCTGCTATGATTAGAGGCGGACTGTCAGGCCTGACAGGCGCACTGAAACGGCACTCGGTGCTCACACTGGGGCGGACACGAAGATGATGGAGTGATTTTATAAACGTATAGGCATGACCCATCCCATACGAGGATGTTGTTCGAGTGGTTCTGACGATAGGCTGGAGGCACAAGATCAGTGGGAGGGTTCATTAACAGGCCTCTTCTGAAGAATTGACTTTAGAAATACAGCGCAAATCCAATCACTTTGGTGTTTTGGTGTAATGTATTCTGCCGGGCCGTTTCAGACACAGGCCCGTTTTGATACTCAATCGCTTGCACAAGGCCAAGAGCAGCAGGGACAGGTCAGGGCTGCAGTGCAAGCCCTCCACCACTAGAGGGCAGCGATAGCTCATCAGTGCACCCTTACCTTGCCACAGCCTCACTGAAGACACAATGGTTCTTACACTGACAGAAAAAACAGTCAAGGTTCAATTATTTATAGACAGAACAAAAGAAGATTATTTCATCTGAATGAAGTGTCCTTAACTGTATCGTGTGAGCTGAGGCAAAAGCCACCGCACGCCAGAGATCTGTTTAGGCTAATATTTTTAGCCTGTCTTGAAGGCTAATTAATGTGACTTAGCTGAAGTTGAGAGACCTTTTCAGAAAATAACCCTCAAAAATGAATCATTCACTTGCAGAAGCGGCCAACTTTATGAAGCAAGACTGCTTTCTTCTGTGGGACATGTGGCATCGCAGTCGTTAGGCCTGATGCGTTGACCAAAAAAAAAAAAAGGTGAAGCCTCCGATCCTTCTCGTCTTCCAGCCAGACTCTTATTTAATGAACATTTCTGTGAGTTGTTTTTCAGAGCGGTCTGTGACACTGACGAGGTTAAAAAAAGAACGGCTCCGCCAATAAAAGTAAAATATTCAGAGTTACATCCTGCTAAAATTAAGTTGAATAAAGCCGCGGTCTTAGCGTACCGCGCTATGTATCCTGGAGTGCCAGGCTCCTGGCCGCCTGTTTATCCTTCCACAGCCTGTCGGCCTCTCATTTTGCCCACATATGGAGATATCTAGCTACGAATTTGAATACATACATAGCACACGATTTGACTCTATTGGTTCGCGCTCAGTCCAGCGTATAATTGTATATCTGGCTATTAGGCTGCTCTCCAGATGCTAAATTGGCTCGGTGGGTGTGAACGAAGCTCCGAGGACAGCTCGGCTGCAATTTGTCTGATCTGAGGTAACCCTGCATATTTTCTCGTCACCATTCCTGTCTCAAACTGGTTATTGGGAGGGAAAAAAATGCTACAACTTCTACAGCGGAAGACTATCTGTTTAACTCAATCGTTTGCCTTCAGGGCTTTGGGTGTTCACTGGAGCTGGAGTTTAGAAATACAAATCTGTATCGAGAGGCTTCTGCAGTTACTCTCTTAATTAATCTGTCTCATTGTTTTAATTCTGAGTGATGATTTAAGGTGGGATTCTCAGTGGGGTTATTTGAGCATGGTCCTCCCTAGCCCTGGGCAGTGCTGGATCCAGTGGAAGAGGTGTAATCAAGAGCTTTCACACATACGCACACACACACACACACACAAATGTAATTAAATGAAGCGGGTAGATGTAGAAGGCTCAGTCTTTCAGTCTAGACACACATACCTGCCCACACTTACACATGGACACACCAAACCTAATTGCTAAATACACTACAGAGAACAGGGAACAACCTAACCAAAACTTTTTTTCTGCACTTAAACAGGTTTACTGTAAGTAAAACATAATTTTGGTCATCTTCTTGTGTTCCCATCTGAACGCTGTCTTTGAATGTTCATATATATATATATATTTCTCCACATACTTTGTTTTTACATCCTGAAAGTAAAATGACTACTGAGCTCATTGTAAAAATCACAGAATTCACATATCTAGCTATATGTATATTACTCTCTTGGTGCTAGTGATATTGCACTAATAAGTAATTAGCTAGTAATTAGAAACTAGCCAAGGTACCAACTAAAGGTGTCTCCATTGCCTCCACAGTACACACAGTAATATAACATTAATATAGTTTGAGGTGGTACAGTCTCAGAGTGTATCAGCCAAACCTGGAGGTCGCCACTTTAAGCAAAGGTTAACTGAGGGAGCAAATCTGGGGTCATCCTAGGGTCAAACATGTCCCTTGCTTCAAGAGTGGCAGCAGAGGGACGTGTCATCTGGAGGAGCTCGACTCAAAGCAGATCGGGTCTCTTTTCTTTTTTTCCCTCCTGAACTTGAAACAGGGAGGAAATCTCAGGGAGGCAAAAGAACAACAGAGCTAATTAGGCGCGCAGAGCTGACGGAGCGAAGCCAAATGGCTGCCAGCCAGCCCAGCAGAGAGGAGAGACCCTACCATCAGCGGGATCGATGGAGGAGACTGCTTCATTAAAGACCCCCCGTAACAGAGGGGGAAAGAGAGAGAGAGAGAGAGAGAAAGCGAGAGTGAAAGAGAGAGAGAGAGAGCGAGAGAGAGAGCGAGAGAGAGAGAGAGAGAGAGAGAGAGAGAGAGAGAGAGAGAGAGAGA
>JBBPCY010000018.1:7446714-7458021 GCA_037974405.1 Brachyalestes nurse
TTAAAAGAGCAAAAAAAAAAAAAAAACTAAAAGAAGGGAAAGCTTTGCTTCTCTCTCTCTCTCTCTCTCTCTCTCTCTCTCTCTCTCTCTCTCTCTCTCTCTTCCCCTGTCTCTCTCTCTCTCTCTCTCCCTGTCTCTCTCTCTCGCTCTCTTCCTTCCTTCACCTCTGGTCACCTTCCCGCCAGCTCAAGATCTCTAAATCCTTCCTGTAGGTTATTACTATTTTTCCCTACAAATAATTTTATTTTTACATTTGCCACTCACCCTGTTTCATGTCACCCTTAAAAACTGGTTCTTCGAGGGTTCTTTAGTAAGGGCGACGGCTATGCATAAAACAATGATGATCCAAAGAACTATCTGAATACATAAATGGTTCTTCTCTATGACAGAACCTTTTGTATGCAGATCTTTAAAGAACAGAACAGCACTGCTGCGTTTTGCACTCATACAGAACACTGAGAATGTGGCTGGCCGCTGGTTAAGCTGAGCTGGGAGGAGGGACCACTGTGGTGATGCTGTGTGTTTCCAGGCTCCCTAATTAAAACTCCTGAAGCACAGCATGTGTGTGTGTGTGTGTGTGAAAAAGAGAGAGAGAGTGAGAGGTTGTGTATGTGCGTTCAGGTAATCTAGAATGTGTGTGGGAATAAATATAGGACACATACAGTAGGGTAAAGTTTAAATTATGTTTACTTGTGTCTGTGGACATGTATTTGTCTTCTTGTGGGGACAAAATGTCCCTCTGGATGATGGAAATGCCATTTTGGCAGGAAAAAAGTCTGAATGAAAATTAGCTTTTTATGTTAAAAAGTCAAAAGATTTACTTTTGCTACACTTCTATTATATTTATTCTTTTTAATAATATTCCATCATAAATAAGGGTCAATTTCAATGTTTATTGATTAATTGATGGCTAGCATTATTTTGCTGCAGTAATATAGGAGTCAATAGAAAGATAAGAAATAGAATAGATATGAATTACAGAACCCTAAAAAGGTTGGAAAATAAACTGTGAGTGTGTGTGTGTATGTGTGTGTGTGTGTGTGTGTGTGTGTGTGTGTGTGTGCATGCGTGTGATGTCTCTCAGGGCTGTGTAACTGAGGCTGATGTAGGAACAGAGCTGAGATCACCGCAGGCTTCTGCCCCAGGAACCAGCACCATCCTAACACAGCTGCCACTGAGAAGTGCCAGGAAATAGCACCCTGTGTAACACACACACACACACACACATACATACACACACATGCACACAGGATGTATGTCTATGCATTTGGCATTTATAAAGTAGTAATTTATACCATTCCCTCATCTCATTTAGACACCACTCCAACCCCCCAAAACTGCACTCTATCAATTCCAGTTGTCTTAAAGGAGAATTTCATCATTTTTTCAGAATTTCAGCTTTTATAATGAGTGAAGCTGTGGGCCTTTCAGAGAGGTTTGATGTGAAATGTTTCGTCCTTAAGAAACATACAGAGTCATAATTGTTCACAGTAGTGGTGAATGGGACTAGCCGACTGAGGTGCCTAAGGCTTGTAAAAGCTCCTTCACAAAAAGTTATTAAATGCGATTAGAAAGGTCATATATATGTTTGTGTAGTAGACATTGTGACCCCTGGTTCCATTCACTACCACTGTAAAGACATCAGAGACAGAAAGATTCTCTACAATAAATCATTTCACAGGAAACCCACTCTGAATGACTGTTTACATCTCAAAGTCCTGAATTATGTAGAAATCTTGAGAAATTGGTGAAATTTCTCTTACCACAACAAAAACAGGGTGAATAGAAGACAGACAAAAGGTTCAGGTATGTTAAACATCAGCAAAATAGAGAATTGCTCAATATCGTTTATCTGTGCTTGATTTGAAGAAAAAAAGTCCATGTCCTTCATATAAATGCACACACATCACAGCTAAGCCATTAAACGGCTCCTGTGACAAATACTACACTGTCTCTCTTTATGCCGCTTCCTGTCCACACTTTCTTCATATCTTTGCTGCCTCCGAAATATACATATTCATACATTTTCAGCATAAATGGACAAATGCATTGGGGAATTCATTAATGAAATCTGTTGACAATTACTCAGATCCTTTGAATGGAAGGCTCTGGGATTTTTTTGTATCCACTGTAAAAATCACCTGACCCAATCTTTGAGAGATGCCTCATTTCTGAAACAGGCAGATATATTACAGCTTGTGCTTTGAAGAAAGATTCACTCTGAGAGAAAGCAAAATCTCACATCCTTTTCAGAAATTAATTTTCGGTAAAAGATACAATTTATAGATGTCTTTTCAATGTTAAATTGACTTAAATCTTTAGATTCCTTCTTTAGGCCTGCCAGCATTATAAGGCGTTTTTTAAAATTCTGCTCCTTTCAGTGTTCCTTTTCCAGGGAGAAAGGGAACTTTTTCAGAAGTGCATGCATGTTTATGGCTATTCTTAAAATGGCTAATAGGTATGCGCTGCATTGACATTCATATTGCGTGAAGCAAGGGCAGAATATGCTCAGAATGTAAACAGAACTTACAGAGTGAAGCTTGCATATGGTTTGACATAAACTGTACACACACACACACAAACACACACAGAGTTTTGTGCCTGCGAGTATATGCCACAAACCCCACTTGTCCATCAAGCCCACCTGCCGCGTTTGAGATGGGTCCTCATGTCCGATTACCATTCTGTGTCCAGACTTAGCTCCAGGGGAGGTGGGTGCCCACCAATCCAATCCCCAGCACAGGCCAGGGGAGCCGGGCAAAAGAGAGCAGAAGCAGGCCAGGCTGCCCAGTCACCGGTCCCCCACAGGATACAGGACCAGGGGCTGCAATTAGGAGGCCAGGGAGCCACAGTGCAGCTCACCTGTCAGCCAGCGTCCCAACGAGGCCGCCGCAGGGCCGGCTGACATGGGCAGCACCGCTCTGGACCTGACAGGGCATCCCCACGCCGAGAAATCTCACTAACAACCCCTCCACACTGGCTGTCACTCAAAGCCGTCTCCGTGGCACCGCTGACCCCCTGGACGAGGGGCTTGCATAGCCTGTGCTCGGACCAAGGCGGGTTATCCTGACAGAGAATGGCATTAACGACAGCACTGGCGTGAGAGTGGGGGGAGAGGGGAAAAGGGCCTTTCAATCAGACGGAGTCGGTGATGAAACCTCAGAAAAACGGAGAGGCGAAGAGGAGGTGGCAGAGGAACGCGAGGACTGGCATGAGCGGCGGGCGAAAAACGCTGAAATGTTTCCATCTCGGAGAGGCGGTTTTCATTTCAGTGACAGCATGTCAAGGCATGCAGGAGACGGGGTGGCATTTGAGAAATGAGGCCTGCTGTGCCACCTGGGCACTGAAGACAAAGCGGCGGGTAAAAGTATGGGCGAGAATGTGGGAGTCAGGGACAGCTTGTAAAATTAGCATGATTGCATAGCGGGTGACAGCAACGCTACAATGGTGAAACCCATAAGCAAACATGTCATCACGAAAAGGTTTTAGTTGGTGCCATCAGGGATGGAGTAGAGTGAAAAAAAATAGCAAACTTACAGAAAACACAACAAAAAAGTGTGCGTCAGGGCCACAAACTTGGCTAATCGGATTGTTCCGACATGCTAGCGCTGGCCGTTTCAAATGTAGCGAGCGTAATGCGTCGCCTGATTTACTGACGTTTACGCTAATCCATTTAATTTTCTTTTAAGGGAGAAAGCGTCCACATGAGCAGAGCGGGACGGTTTAATGTTGATTAGCTAAAGACGGGCAGAGACAGGCAGAGACGTGCAGACGGATGGAGCGAAGCCCTGTCCACTCTGCTGGAGCTCCTTAAGGGCCGTATCTTCAGGTTACAGGCCAGAGGGATGCTCTGCACGCTCCACATGACTTGGTTCCTCAGCGAGCCTCACTGCCTCCCACCAAGGCTGCTCCTCTAAATGTGCATTTGGCAGCATCAAATCAGGCATTACTAAAATTTTTACTGAAGGAGCGCTTTGGCTGGTTAAATGGCTAGGCCAGTCCCTATGCGCTTGTCATTGTGAAGCAACCATCAGCAGAAACCGTGAGCCTCTTCGTGCGACACTGTGAGCCTTCATTATGCGTTTTTGTTGTTGTTTGTGCTCCCTCGCTTATTTATTGAATGCAATGCACAGCGACTGATATGTCAGAAACCCTAGAAATGACTACAAAAGTTCAGTCTTTAGCCATGTTTTTTTCATTAACTGATCTGTTATCATATTGGTCTGATGCATTTGACTGTATTTTACATATTCAGATTTGGTTTAAACGTATAGAGCCATGCAGCCGGTCCCCCCTGGCGAGGAGGGCTCATCTCGGCCCATTGTTCTCTATCAGTGGACGAGGCAGATTCCTGTAATTAGCTGTCAGCGCAGAGCCCCTCAGCAGCTTAGTGCTGTCCGCTCAAATCAAACTAATGAAACGCAATCTCCTCAAATGTCCTGGATACAGATCTGTGGCAACACTGCACGAAAAGGCAAGGGAGGGGTGTATATATGTGTGTGTGTCTGTGTGTCTGTGTCTGTGTGTGTTTGTGTGTGTGTGTGTGTGTGTGAGAGAGAGAGGGAGAGAGAGAGAGAGAGAGAGAGAGAAGGAGAAAGAGAGAGATAGATTGGGGGACAGGAGATGGGGCAGAAGGGAAAAAAATCTCCGTCCAAACTTCAGGATTCGAAATCCGAGGGTTTTTAATCCGTTAATTCGGCACATTTTGACAGCCAATTAATAGGGATGGAGAGCGGGTGATCCGTGAGGTGGGTGAGGAAGGGGGAGGGGTGTGCTGGGTGAGAGCAGAGGGCATCCTGGTGTCTGGCTCTCCATACACACTCTCTTCCTCTCAAACCCCAAACACACCGAGAGCAGCAGTGGAGGTTTACATACCCACCACATAGCCAGACTGACAAGGTGAATGAAGATGTGTTTAATTGGAAAGACAGAATATTAGGAATGCTTCACGATGTGCAGTGGCGATAGAACATTATTGTTTAGGTGAAATTATTACAGCCATCACAGCCATACAGTTGCATGCAAAAGTCTGAGAGTTTTATGTTTTATTTTTCCCTGTGTTAAACTCAGCAAATAAATAAATAAAAAACTAAAATGAGCACTCAAATATTCAGAAAAAAAGATGTGAACTGTTTTCACTTAAAATCAACAAAGCATAATCTGACCGGGAGTGTTTCATAGCTGTAAACAACCATTGAAAAGATGCCATACTAATTTTTGGATATTTTTTAAAATAATAACTCATGAGTAGATTTAATATCTGGATTAAATATCTTAAATATTTAAATATGTCTTTTTAAATATTTTTTATTCAGAAGCTCAAATGTTCTGGCAAAACCAACATTATTTAATGATAAATCAGGCATTGTTATTATTTGTTTGGATTATTTTCTATGATTTCAGCATATTTTAAGTACAAGGTAACACTGATATGCATTTCACTGTACTTGCTCCTGTCAGTACTATGAACTTTTTTTTTTTAACATTTTAGCATAATCTAAATTTGGTCCCGGTTCTGGATGCATCTAACATTTCTCAATCTCCAACTTCCTACTAAAATCTGAAGTTGAAAACCTGTGAAGTTGAATAGTACTAATATCATAATAAATCTTTTAATATGTGCATCTGCAATATTAACATAATTCATTTTATTGAAAACATGGATTAAGTGTGGTTTTAAGCAGTCATTAGACAATATTTCACATACAACACATTACCTCCTAGGAATTGTAGATTTTGTGCCATTCGTCTCTCCTCTCCTCTTGCGGTGCCTCTGATGAGGCATTTGCCCCAGCGCCATAGCACCCCCTGAGGGCATCAAAAACAACCGGCAGCAAGAGGGCCGAGCCGTTCTGGGCTCGGGCAGAGCAGGGCACTCAGGCGTGATCAGATGGGCCGGTCAGCTGCAGGACAGAGCCTGGGGGCACAAAACACGCGCACACACACACACACACACACACGTTTACATCCAGACACACACTCACACATGCAACAAAAATGCAAATTTATTTGTATCTTGATATAAACGCTCCTACTGTAAATAGTCACGTCCCACGCGTTGGCCGAACAGAGGTTTTCCTTCAATCGCCACATTTAGCTGAATATTCAAATCAGATCAGATAATGAATGACACAGCCATCTATGCCACGGATCCATGAAATTTAAATGAGGATCTCGTTGGCTCTCTTATTATTCGTTGGTATCACAGCAGATATAGAAACATACAGTAAGAAAATGGGAATGACAGCAAGGACACGTTAATTTGACATATTTAAAACAGTCATCTGAATATTCATGTCACATCTGTTATGGTAATAGATGATATGTCTCATATGCCAGAATTTGCACCTCTACTGATTTCTCTTAACACTCACCCACTCACTTGATGTATATATGTTTTGATCATTTGTCACTACATGTGTATGCTCCCGGACCCAACCCCAAAAAAGAAACAAAACGTAAAATTGGTTTTAGTCAAATAATTAGAAAGATCAGACATTGCAGACACTGACAAATAATTTGTTGAAAATTCCTCAAGCTGGGAAAATGTGGCTGATTTCTCAGCTGGAACATTGAGCTGCAAACACGAGGCGACGCACTCGAACAGAAAAGACTTTAGGACTTGACTGGGTCAGCCCAAGACAACTGCTGGCCCAGGCTGCTCCATGCATTCAATCCCAAGTCACAATGTCTTGTGAAACGCTGAGGCGTTTGATACTGATACGCAAGCGTGCTTTAGACGGCCAGTACGGACAGAGAGCATGATGGGACATGGCAACACATCATTTCTTCATTACGCTCTCTCAAGCATCACTGTCAAAGAGCATCGCAAGGCCTCTTCAGAAAGGGTCTCCACGTGTGTGCCAGCACATTAACATAACGTTCTTGTGCATTTGCTTGCTTACAGGCATTACAGACCCAAAGTTTGGAAGAAACATTAATTTTATACATAGAAACATGACATTTCCTGTTTTCTGGACACAAAAAATGGTTTGACTGGTTATTTGCAGTAATAGTGTACAACATATTCTTAATTTGGCTTGCTGGTGATTATCCTGTTACAGCCACCTAAATCAGAACCACCTCATTCCCACATTCAGAAGATCTTGATGGTCTGAGTCAGGTGTGCTGTGTTAGGAGGGTCTTAACAAAATATCCATTCATGTATCCATGAGAGTACAGATATTTGGTTTGCTGAGGGAAGGAAAAAAAAGTGTAATAAATAAAGAACTTTGGCCGAAATGAACATTGAGCTAAAACTGAACTTTTTAGGTTGCAACACTGGTGTTAGGTGTCAGAAGCACAATGTTTTTACAGCACACCCAGGAATACTCATGAAAATGTTTCATTATTACAAAACAGCTGAGGGAAATGTGTAGGTCTTCAAATCAAAGGAATAGCAGAGGCTGCCTCTTCAGATGAGTTAATGAGCCAATGCCAACACTACAACTACAACTAGTGAAGTAGTGTTGGATGCTGAAGGACTCATTGTCTTCCTCTTGAGGTCTTTTCTCCTCAGTGGAAAATGTCACTGCGCCCAGTTAATATCAATGAGATCCTTTACAATGTGCCCTTGTGACATGTTTTATAGAAGCCAAGGGCAAAAGTTTGAACGTTCCTGGTCAAATTACATATTTACAAGTACAAATCTGTGCACAACCTCTACTGAAAACAGTTAAATATTTTATTCAGACAAATTCTAGGGTGCAATTTCTACTTTATCTTAATTTAACATTTTGGAAAAACAAACATCAAATACAAAATGTGCCATAATCTTGGCACACACCACATTTTTTTTAAATGTATAAAATACAGCAAATAAACAGGATTAAAATGTGCATAAGTATATTTTCTGTAGAGGATGTGAATCTAATTTGTCCTATTAAACCATAAACTGCAGTTGCATTGAATTGTTAGCCTGGATGTCCTCTCTGTCTAACTGTAGTGTGTAATGAATACCCAAACAGTGATTTCCTGCACAAGCAATCCAAGTACTTATTTCCCGGGTGTCAGTGTTGGGGGTTTTCCAGTATAATAATCTGGGATAATGGAATATTTTGAAACCCCTCTTGATCTCAGTAAACATGCTGTGTTGATTGCTGTCAGTTGGTGTAACATACTGCCCTCCACACAACAGACAGTGGTCCAATTCCCCGGCTGAAAAAGAATACACATGCAATAAGAGTCCTTGGGCAAGACTCCTAACTCTAAATGTGCCTACTTAAGTAACTTTTAGTCACTCTGGATAAAAGTGTGTGTCGGATGCAGAAATGTAAATTGATTTAATTGCAAAAAAGTAATTTAATATTTAAAAAAATAACTGCTTGCTGCCAGTTTCACCTGTTGTGCATAATTCCATCTGACATCAACTGGAACAATTATGCGCACATGTCTCTTAACTACACTTAAGTAATAACAGCAATAACAACAAAAAAGCAACACTTGGAAAAAGAGAATGATCAAAGTAAATAATTTTTGCGCATTTTTCTCTATATACACACATGCCGCCACTGGCGCCGTGCGAGCGTACCTATTTTCAAAGCTGCCTCATTACTGCCATGTCGAAGTTGCTTAATTGAGGACACGGTCTGCTTGTCCACCTGGCCACATATGAAACTGCCTTATCCCGCTGCTCCCTAATGGCTACAGATTAGAGCATTACCAGTGCAGCAGTCAGACGCCAGGCTCTTGGCCCAGCACTCAACCTCATTACCTGGACTGGGAGTTAGCCAAGAGGCCTTAAATGCTCTGGAGCACCAGGCTCCGGCTGTAATACTAGCCCAGTTATTACACATTTATTGGAGTGTTGTTACACTGTAATAGGTCTATGAAAAAGTGCTCCAACTATGCTTGCTTTAAGTGACTAGCATATGGAATGTAACTTGCGCATTAGTGTTATCTGTAAAGTTGAAATAAATATCGGATTGTCGCATGTTTTGCGACAAAACATGCAGTCGACCTGACTTCCGCAGTCAATCTGATGGGTTTTCTGCTGACCAAGGTTGGCTTCTCTTGGAGATATTTTGATGGGATTTAAAGGCAGCCATGCTTGTGCATGCATATGTGTGTGTGTGTGTATGTGTGTGTGTGTGTGTGTCCTCCCTTTCCCTGTTTGTGTGGCTGTGTGCTGATCTTCCCTGTATAGCGCTGGATAGAAGCATGCCTATCTCTCCGTCTCCTGAAATTCCTTCTGGGTCAAAACTAATTGGTGCAGCAGCAGGAGAGGCTGGGGTCAGATAATGACCACGAGCGCTCTGGGCACTCACGCGTGAACAGGCCAGCACCACCGACCCACTCCACTGCTCCGTCACATGGACCAGAGGGATGGGAGGGCGAAAGAAAGAAGGGGAGAAATAAAGAGAAAAAGAGAGAGAGAGAGAGAGAGAGAGAGAGAGAGAGAGAGAGAGAGAGAGAGAGAGAGATGCCCCAGAGCAAAGGCCAAGAAAAGGAAGGAGAAGGAAGGAGAAAATGCACAGACTACATCTTTTAAACAAAAGAGGAAGAAGCAAAAGTGCAGTAAAAGACTGAAAGTATACATTTCTAAGTCTTTTTGCATGTTATACTGTATGGCTGCTGAGCTGACCTCATAAAGCTCCAGTAGCTGAGTCTTGGTCTGAAACCTGGACCAGGTTGAAAGGGTGACGGCAGTGGCAGATTGACCATTGTTATCATAAATGTTGCCCATTGTCCCCATGCAAAGCCCTCCAAAGAGTATCTGTCTTACTGAGTCTTCCCCTGTGGGTTAGGGCACTAAAGCTTAAGGGGCCCTCCATTGACCCTCTAGCAGCCCGTTCCAATGGCCTCTCCAAAAATATGTAAATCTGGGGAAGGAGGCTGTGCTTCAGATCGCATATGGATGAATATCTGAATAACAAATAATGCCACCATTTGATTTCAAATGCAGAGAAAGAATAAAGTTGTTTCTAGAGAAAGTGAAAGCTTATCATAATTTTTCTTCAGGGTATGCCGTAGCAAGATGTGACAATGGCTTCTTTTTCTGAGCATCTGTCGTGTTACCCTTTTGCACTGACCCCCTCCCTCCATCATTTTCCAAGCGGAGAGTAAACGTCTTTTGTCATTAATATCTCTCCTTGCTGATCTGTTGTAATCTGAATTTTTTATTCCAACCTAAACCATAAAAAAGAAAATATATGGATATTAAATTAATGAAGTTTGTTGTCTTGAAGTACCCAGTTCATGTAAGCGAATTCTGTTCTAAGTCAAAAATATTTCAAATTTGTACCATTATTGATAAAATTATTGATTTGTTATTATTGAAGTGAGGAAGGCTCATACAGTCACAATTGCAGTCATTGAACACTGATATTTGGGTTGAAAAAGACGTACTTTCTGAGACTAATTTAAACTATATTTAAACTATATTAGAAATATTTACATGCTTTTCATGACAGACATGGTATGGACTCCTAAAGTTTGTGCGGAAGCCTCTGGTGAACAGAAGATCCACCTAAGAGTTGTCTGAAAATATATAGAAAGGATCAAATGTGAGCCTTTCAGGACAAAGGTCCTCACATGGTCAATGTTCCAAATCTACTTAAATTTCAATGGTGACCAAAAAAATGGAATATTTCTTTCCTCATTAAATTCATTAAAATCTTTCTCTTTTTTCCCTCAAATTCTAAAACGTTTTGTTGTTTGTTTCTATGAACCAATAAAAAGCGACAGATTTTCAGTGTGGTCTGTTTTGGACCCTAATGTACATTTGAATTAAATTAATTGAAATCATCTTCATTTATTGTAATACCTGATAATCTTGATATTGTTGTTGTTTCAGAATTAAACCTGCCAATGTTATTTGCTGGTAACTGTAAATGTTACTCCAACTGTACTCTTAGAAGTCCTGCAGCGCTGATCAGCATTCAACGAAAAGCTCCTTCCTCAGATGCATGCATAATAAAGCTTCAGTGGAGAGTAGAAATGGGCCTATATGCAGGTCAGAGCCGCTCGGAAACTCAGCTCTGCTCCACTGCAGGGGGGCTCAGAGAAGAGAACAAAAAGCAGACCTAGAGAGGGGGAGAAGAAGAGGGAGAGAACCCAGAGGAAAGAAAGCGTGCGAATATCATCCTTTAGCTGCAACTTTGCACCAGTGGACACAGGGGTTGTCAACATCACAGCACATTGCAACTTTTTATTGGTCCCATATGTGGACACTGCAGAAGAATTACTTATAATACTATCACTTTATCATTATTATTATGATAGTAAATGTCATAACCTGCTCTTTGTATGTTCTGCAATAGAAAGATTACATATCTATCTATCTGTCTATCTATCTCTTCATATATA
>JBBPCY010000018.1:7464460-7476689 GCA_037974405.1 Brachyalestes nurse
ATATCAAGAGTGAGATAGGTAGATAGATAGATAGATAGATAGATAGATAGATAGATAGATAGATAGATAGATAGATAGATAGATAGAACATTAATCATGAATCATGAATCATGAATTAGAAATCATACCAATCCATACAAATTTTAGTAATGCCATATTTGGCCTTGGTACAAGTAGGTAGAAAGCCATGGGTGTAGCTAGACAACCATTGCCATAGGCGCTCACATTAGTGCTGATGTCAGCCCTGGCATCATCATCCTTTGTGCCAGCAGGCTGCCATAGGCACAGGCATTGACCGTGGCATGGAATAACACTGGTGCTGTCTCTGGCTAATATATATATTTATATAAGACATATAAAAAATAAGTACACAATGCAGTATATACATTTCTAAAAAAAAAATAGAAGGGTTGGATGGGTTTTACATTTGATTATTTTTTTCTTGTATTGCACATGTCAGTTTTGTCCAAGAAAGTGAAACAAAAGACCAAAGAAAAAAAAACATTTACACACATAAAACAAGTAGTAATTTGTAGTAAATTCCAATGTCGAATGTTTGCAGCTACCCATAGCAAGTGGCAAAAAATAGACTGATTAACACAGCAACAAGTAGAGTACTGAAGTTACCTCTCCTGGTCTAAAATGTGCCTTGAGTTCATAAGAATTATTAAGTTGTTCAGGTTAATGTTCAGTTTGTCTTGGGATGCTTACAGTTTGCTATTTTAGTATTCACGGCAAAATCAAACCATCATACCAGTATACATTTTGACATGGGTAACCCCTCCAATCCATATTTAAGATCCTTTTCTCCAGTATATGACGTGACGCCTGCCAGTCATAGAGCCAGCAGTGAAATCGCTTGTACTGCTTGTGCCTATACTACAGTTTGCTTTCCACCACTGAAGTCTATGCCTCAGCCTGGACTGAAAGCGGCATAGCTAACACACACACATGGACAAAACCACACAAATACGTGCTCCATGGGGGGTAATGTGGAAAGGAAAAAGCACTGAAGGTTCTCCTGCAGTCATGAGCAACACTGAGGGTACATTTGAAATAATCAGGCACACAAAAACTGTCATGCCCTGTTTCTAGGTGCTTGGTAAAGGCTTTCAGTGTAATAGCACAGAATAATACACACACACACACACACACACACACACACACAAAAATGAGCTCACTTGAAACATCCCAGGCATAAACCATATCTGACAGAGTCTGACCCTGGTCCACTTCAAATAATCAACTCAAATGTGTTTTCTTTC
Organism: Brachyalestes nurse; assembly: GCA_037974405.1. NCBI lineage: Eukaryota > Metazoa > Chordata > Actinopteri > Characiformes > Alestidae > Brachyalestes > Brachyalestes nurse. The sequence goes on from JBBPCY010000018.1 coordinate 7,465,726, forward strand.
AGACAAGATTAGGATCCTCTTTCTGCTGTCCTTGGGTGGTAAGGGGGCCTTTTATGAGTGAGTACACTAGAGAGTATTGCAGCAGAAAGTCAACAGATATTATACACATCTCTACTAACTTCAAACAGTTCCTTTCTTTTGCACTTACTTGAGCACGAGATGAATGAATGAAATGCACAATGCATTGTATTTGGGCAAAAATAAACTCAAAGAGATTCAAAAAGAAGCCCCACTGTCTATCTCAATTTAGACGATGGTTCATATACTGGCTCTGTAACATAGCATCTGATTGATCAAAGGGCAAGGCCGGCTAGACTGGCTGCCCAACACTTAGCACCCTCTCTGAAGCTTTGATCTGATAATTAAGAGGCTACCTCTGAGGCGAAAGGCAAAAATGTGCACCTAAACCCGAAGGTCCTTCTGCAGCCGGCGTCCAGGTCTTTCAGGAGGCTATGGGGCACAATGCCTTTATGGGACATGCACACATGTCGAGTACACAAGCCCAGGCGAAAGGCAGAGCCACACAGTGAGTCTAAATAAGGTGTGTATCTCCAACAAATTGTGTCTGAAGATGAAAGTCCTAATGGAATCTTAAAAGAGGGCTGATGGGGGGTGTTGACTGTGTGAAAGTGGTCATGGGAAAATAAGCAGGGCTATTAGAGGGAACGGTGGCCTTGGGATGGACAAACAAAATGGTGGTGGGGGGGATTGGGAAGTGCTGGGGTCCATTTTGTGTTGAATGCCACGGGCTGAGAGAGGCAGCAGCATCCTTTTGGAGTGGTCCTCATGTGTTTGTTGTGGCTGGTAAGAGTTTAGGGCCTTAAACACTGATCTTGGAGATCTAACAGACAGTCATCAGGGCATTAACAGGAAATTCCACAGATTTCTCAACATTTCTGCATGATTTATTGTTGAGAGGTAAACAGAGTCATTCAGAGAGGTCTGATGTAAAAAACAGATTTATTTACAGTGGTGGTGAATGGAACCAGAGGTCGCCATGTTTATGCAAATATAGCCATTTGAATTACTTTAATTACACTCTGCCATGACTGGAGTTTGAAAAATATGTTTTAAGGCCACAATTATAAAAAAAAATCAGTGGAATTTTCATGTAATGATGATAAAGTGTTGTTTCTTCTGAAATTAATAAAAAAAATCCCAATTTAAATTCTTGAAAAATAAGTTAATGATCACATTGAAGTTGATAAACAGCCTGAACATTCTCCTCTGAATTTATATTTATGAGGATCACTGAAAAAGAGGATTACCCCACCAAAAGGATCTCTTGAATGCATGCATGTTTGTAGTTGCACATTTCATATATTTGAATTAAAATAAATGGTTCCTATTATAAGTTGCGAAATGATTACTCATCAGAGAAATCCAGAGTTACTGGTTTGTTGTTACACTATTCAAATGCAATTACATAACTGCAAACATAATTCCACAATGAGCTCTTCAATGAATTACCTTTACATTTCGTTCCATTTTGACAGGTGGGAGTCTGCACTTATATCAGACATACAAATATGTATTGAGAATGAGGTATGTGTGCTTATATGTCATGTGCATGCGAGAGAGAGTGAGGTTGAGTGTGTTGGAGTGAGCGAGTGAGAAATAGAAAGAGCGAGATGGTGTCTCAGTAGAACTCTTAGATTGATGACTAGGCAGAGGACGGCTGACCTGTGACCCTGTGAATCTCCTCCCTCAGGGCTTGACTGGACTCCAGCTCCCTTATTGCTTGAACTCAGCAGAACTCAACTTCCTCTCTGACCTGAAACCTGTACCACAGGTGAATGTGTGCTGTCAGCATATCTCACCGTAACTCTGCCTATGGAAATTCATAAAGACATTCAGTGACAAAAGACAACCTCGAGCTGGACCTCGTTCCAAAACTCGGGTGAAGACAAATGAAACGTTTCAAACTGATTTGGATTTGGTTAGAAATACTACAACAAAGACTGCAGTCAGTTAACTAGAAACTACAGTTATAGCCACAGGGTGTTTTTGATATGAATTATTCCTTAATAACAGCTATAACAGTCAAATAATTATGTGGACAGTATAGATTCTACACTTTTTCTATGTACTTGAATTTATCTATGTACTCATACTTAATATTGATTCATGGATGATAAACTCAGGAACAAGTCAGTAGAAACAGAAACAGAAAATCTGAATGAAAATCAGGCATGTTTAGGTGAAGCTGGGACTCAGCAAATCTTCATCCATCAGTTTCATACTGACAGGATTAGATTACTTGACAGATTGTTTGTCTAGTTTATGGGGTGGGAGGTTTTCTTCTGTTTGCACTGGACTCCCCATAATGACTAGTGTTTCCCAGTTAGATGATGCAGGAAACACAGACACCTGCAAATTACATACAAAGACAAAGGCAAAGGCATATATAGATCTATATAGGTGAAATGTATTACCCATAATTAATGTTGATTCCTTATACACACTACACTGTACATTATTTTTAGAAAAGAATAGAACATCACATTTCTAGCAGAAATTGAAATGTTAAATTACATTCTGAACTTCAGAGTTTATGCCCTGTTTTATTTGTCAGGTTTTCCACCTGTGGAACTAATAAGGAGTCATCTGATCTGATCTTATTTAATAATTTACTGTTCATTTAAGTTAACATCAACTTGCAGGCTTAATTTTACAGAGGAAAAGTGAATAATCACTAATTCAACATTTAAACTTACATTATTGTTACTTTATTCATACTGCATTGTTCCTGGGTTGTTACTGGGTTGATAATAATGCTCGACTTCTAAGGGTTAAATGGTGACAAAGCCTAAACCATGTGTTTTTAACATACTTTATAAATCATTGGTTGAAACAGGCTGACCACAGCATCGAGAAAATCAACAGATCCAGAAGACCTAGAAGGGCATCACTCCACCAGGGACCTCCATCTAAGCTTTTCTCTTAGCACAGGGAGAGGCCTCAGTAGAGGGAGGAATAAGGCCTGAGTCAGCTCTCTGGAGCCTCCGGAGAGGGTGTGCAGGTTTACAAGAGCGACGCATGGCCTGGCCACTGAGGCAACCGCCAAGCCCCTGGAGATCAATAGAGCAAGGTGCTTCTGATTATAGTCTTTACTGGAGACCATTACTCCTGCCGTGGACAGGGAGAGGGATACAGGCTAAACACGATCTGTCCCAACGCCTTTGAAGTGGGCCTTTAAGACAAGGATGGAAGGATGAGGCAAAGGGAGTGATAAACGAGGTGACGAGAGGCAGAGGAGGCCAGAGGAGGGAAGAGGAGCGTCAGCAACAGCTACTGGACTTCCGGACAGAAGAAGGCCCTCATAAATCACAGAGCAGGGACTGCTGACCTCCCAGACGTGGGAGAAGTGCGAAAGACACACTCATCTACTCTTTCACTGCCTAAAATGGTTTCGAGAGCAGGTTCGCTCATATGGGAGCTCTCCTCATGGTTTCAATTCGTTTGATTTCTAGATTTTGTGCAAAAAGCATGAGAGACCAACAGTTTGTGCTGTAGGGACTGTTTTGCCAACACCAACAATGACTGAAATGCAGAAGATTGCACATGCGGGTGTTAATTGGTCTGAAATTTTATGAGCTTATATGCACTAGGTTATTATTGCATTTTCTTCCTTTAGTGCAAAAACTGATTTCTGTAACTTTCACTAGCATTGTCTCACACATATTGTAAAAATAGAGATGCTTGATGTCTAAGTACATCACAATCAAAGCAATAAAAAGAAAGCTCACCTCATTTCTGCTTCTGTGTTGGACCTGGGGGTTTCTCTCCCTTTTTGGATAGGAGAGCTGTCTGCCTCTTTAGGACTGGATTGTCATTAAACAGTCTGGGCAGACATTCTGCAGTCCATGTTCCAAAATCAAATGTATTGTTTTGCTATTATTTTACTTCTCTTCTGACATTATTAGCAGCAATGGAGCATCTGTAGGGAGTTAAAAGTGAAAACAGGCAGGTCATTCAGGCAGTACAGTGGTGATGTGCGGCTAGAAGAAGAGGAAAGCATGCACTCGTTGCATGCCCTTGTTTGATGCGGATCATCATAAAAAATATGCACCCACCAGCCACAAACTGAACCAGGGTTCACTTGAGACCCTTGCTTTGTTGTGTTTATATTGGTTTAATTTGTCTGGTGAAGTATTCACACCCATCAAAATTAAACACACTAAATAAAAAGTTCAGTTGGTCAACATCAAATGTGAGAATTGTCTTATCATTTTATCATTTTCACACTCTTATACTCTTATACTTTCACATTTTAGTAGCACAGGCTGCTAATAATAGCAGCAGATGAGCAGTAAAATGCTTGATTAATTGATTACTCCAGTAAATATATTTCAGTTAAAATGTAAGTTCTCTATGTATCTGCTAAGTGATTACATATAATGGGAATTTTAACAGAGAATCTACGATTCATTTTTAAGCCATGTTCAGCCTGAAAGCTCTGCTTTTCCAAGCGTCACTGAAAAAGAGGAAACCCACACCAGCAGGATCTCACAAATGTGTGCAAGTTTGTAGTTACATGTTGCATGTAAATGAAAAGTTAAATTAAATTTTTGCCATTATAAATCACAAGAACATGACTACTCAGTTAATAAATTACTATTGTAACAGACACCCCTAGATATGTCTAGATGCTAATAGTCCATATTTAATACTCTCCTGTGGTTCTCACACTGCCCTGAAACTTGAATGTTTCCTCATATTGTAAGTCGATTTGGATAAAAACGTCTGCCAAATTAATGTAACGTAAGGTAATGTCATTTTCATAAAAAGAAGGAGTGGGCTAATATATTTATAATAAGAATATATCTGATGAACAGATATGGATATTGTCCTAGTAAAATAAAAAAAAATATGTTGTTTTGAAAGCAACCAAAAGCTTGAACACCCACATATGTAATTTGGTGCACTTTAGATATTGTAATGTGAAACCAACTGAACCAAATGAAAAGGACACAATGTGGCAAAAACCCAAACTCTAGTGCAGAGTTTAGCAAATTAACTAGGTGTGAAAACAGCCTAAGGGCCTGAAACTTAATTTACAGTTATGCGTTCTTTATGGGTTATTTCCCTGAAAAGAGTTTACACAGCTCACTTAAGGCAAAAGGAACAACTAAAGGACAGAATTCATTTAAGATGTTTTATGCAAGTGATCACTTGACCTGGATTCCTGTAAACCTGCACTGTAACAACTTATGTTGAAAAAAGTCATTATATTAGAAAAACCTTAAACTGAACTGAAGTCTGCCTGGTACAAACAGATCCATCTCCATGATGGTAATTGGCCATGACTGAGGTAAAAGCAGGGTCCTTTAAAGCTTTTCTGCTTATTCACATTACAAAAGGAGATTCCATGCATCGGGGAAAGAAGGAGATTCCATGCATCAGGGAAAAAAGTGACATTATAATCAATGTATACAAAATATGCATGCCGCTGAGATGCTGGAGTAGATCAAGATAAAACAATATGAAAACAAAAAACTCCATCATTTTCAGCATCTCTGCCAAAAAGGCCAAAATGTTCAATTACAGCTAACACTGTCCTCGATTACCTCCCAGCTGTTTCATTGAACCAAACTAGCAATGCCCTCCCCAACTGCATCTACCTCTCTGTCCTCCAGTCAGCACCGCTCGGGTGAAAAAAGGTTTGGGGCAAAAAAAAAAAGAAAAAAGAAATAATTGGATTCCAACTCTCCACCTCGTCCCCTCCCTCACACATCGGACACCCCAATTAACAACAGGGAGAGTCGGAAATGGCCTGGAGTAAAAATCTGCTGTTTGGATTGAAAAAAAATGACCGGCAACATATTGTCTCCTTCACATGTACACAGCTAGTGGCTGGTGGACGAGAATGAGGAGGCGTCAAAACCTGGCAAAGTCGCTCATTCATAAAATCACAATGTGTGACTATAGCTCTAATTACAATCCATGTCGGCCTCAATTAGTCCACGGCTTTTCTCTCCACGTTAACTCTTAATTAACGAATCGCTGGTTAATTACAGGTTTCTCGAGAGGGGCTTTGCCAGGCATTAGCCAGTTTACTCAGCGGGGGGCCGGATGACTTGTTTACATTATTTACATACTGCGAGCAGACGTTTCCTGTTTCCGCCGTCTATATTTTGATTCCCCGCTGCAGCGCTCTCTCTCCGCCCAGTCCTCCTTCACTCTTAAGAGTGTCTTCATTGTCTTCTGCGGCTCTTAAGAAGAGTGGCCAGATACCATTTTACGGCACTTTGATGGAGAGAGGGGGGAAGAGAGGCTGCGAACAAGAGATCAAGAGTGAGATGACAAGAGAAACACATCAATATGAGGGGAGAGGGCCAGGGAGGATGAGGGGGAGCGTGGGGAGAAAAAGGCTGGCGAAAGTGAGAGCGGTAACGCCAGACTGAAAGGTGGGAGAAAGGGAGTGAAAGTGAGGCGCGGAGCGAGGAAGATGGGGGAAGAAAGAAAGTGTGTGAAGGAGAATAAGTGCAAGTGAGACAGTAAGAGGGGGAGAGATAGATAGAGAGAAGGAGAGAGAGGGAGAGGGAGAGAGAGAAAGAAGGTGAAGAGGGAGACATTTGTAAGTGTGTTTGTGTTGGACGAGAATGAGAGAGAGAAAGAGGGAGAGCTAAAGGTGGAGAGAGGTAAGGAGAGAAATTCAGCGTGAGAGACAGAACAAGAGCAAGAGAGAGGGAGGGAGGGAGAGAGAGAGAGAGAGAGAGAGAGAGAAAGAAAGAAAGGGTGCTCGCTCCTGGTGTCCGTATGCCCAATTTCAGCCTGTGCGACAGGTCCTGGCAGCCTTGCCATGTGTTAATTACACATGTAAAGCCTATTATAACCCTGCAAGGACACCTGCTGACTGGGAAAATGAAGCCAGCACACTGGAGCGGCTCTCGAGACTGAACCACGCTCACACAATGGCTAAAGATAATAGTTTCCACACTGCATTTGCACATACCCCAGTCACTCACTCAGGAAGGAGGTAAAGGGAGATATAGTTATCACTGAAATGGTCTACATGGGGTACTACGACTGTATAACTACCTGAGGTACAGCACAAGCAGCAGCTTCGTTCAAAGCCAAAACTCGTAGAATGGTTTGTTATGAAAACGTGAAGGCCGCAGAGGAAGGTAGGTGGTGATTGAAAATCTTGCAACGAGAACAACAGAGATCATACTAATTACGTTTGCAAAAGAGAACAGGCACTACGTTGCAGACCTCCAAAATGAATTCACCACTTATGCCAATGAACATTAAGGTTTTTAAAGTTGAATTAAATCAGTAAGTCCATCTTACTGAACATTGTTCATTGTTATTTTGTCCAAAGGCGGCATACTTGTCCCCATTTTCTTTGGGTGAATTGTTCCCTATCAATCAGCTTGTTGATGTATGGATTAAACCTAAATTAGTATTTGCATTCTCCTCCAAGCATGTTCAACTGTCCAAAGATGCAGTGACACTTTATGAGTTTTAGATGAAACACATGCTCTTTTGTGTGTTTGTGTTTTTTTCTGTCTTTTCCAGCAGTAATACTTAGTACTTGGCATATTCTCTATGTGTGGCCTCTTGAGAGTACCATTAGCTTGCATGGCCATATTTCATTTGTCTTCTTTTTGTTGGTCACCCATCTCATGGCTAATTGGAACTTGCTCACCATTCTCATTTAGAGCCAGTGTGATGGTCTGGCACGATTGCTTGCTGAAGGTCTAGTGGTGTTCAATGGCTGACAGTTGGCTTGGTATGTTTGAGCCCTAAGAATCATTACACCTTTGAAGGCACATTTACAATGTTTGTGCTATGGTGAACAAACGCATACTTGTACATCATGTGATAGGAAAAATCTAGGTAGCAGGTGGAACTGGACATGACTGAGGTAAAATTTAGGTAAAATCCCCCAAAAAGAATAGCATATTTCTGTACCTGAATTAAGATGCTGTAACGCTGTATAGTTTACTACCAGCACAAGGAGCAACAAAGATGAATGCTGGCCCAAAAGCAAGGAGTTCTGAACCTTTTCCTGCTTCATATCCGCTTGGCTGCCGGGGAGAGAAAAAGAAAGAAAAGCTCCATTAGAGATGATTCACTTTATCACCCAAGGACACCAAACGGAGTCAACAAGATGGAGGAAGACGATCTGATCGACTTCCTCCCAGCAGGGAACTCTTGGGTAGCACTCGGTCTACATCCTGCCCCGGGTCACGCATCCTCATGAATAGTCATGATGGAATTTTCGCAGCTTGCGCCATATCCACGGCAGTCGTGGGTTCTTTCTTGTCCTGCACTGCATGTGAATTATGAAAGAACAACAATAACAGTGATTGTGTGTGTATGGGGGAATAAAATAATGAATAGTCTCCCAAATTCAGGTCATTTATTACAGACATCAAACAAGGCCTCACATAAGAGATCTCTCTCACTGGCTTAATGATGAACATTCAAGGACAAACAAAGCGTGCAAGAGGGTGTGATGTTTTAGCTCTGTTTCTTTGTTTCTAAGCAGTACAAGGCCATCTGATGTTTCAATGAGAACAATGGGTGCTTTCCTATCCTCTAGAGCTTGGTGTGCTAATGTCGGCTAATCCATACAGTTACAGGCTTCGCAGTTTGGCCTCCTTTTCTTGTTTAACTACAGTTCCTTTACTTTTTAAGACTAAAGCTCCTAAAAGCACTCTTCTCCATTTGGGATTAGCTGGCGAGGCTTGCTGCAGTCACTCCCTGGCATCAACAGAAATGCTTCTTCATTTCCTCTTAAAGACCTGTAAGATAGAACTAACCCTTTCCTTCAATGATAATCTATCTATCTATTTAAACATTTTTAATTAGTAGCAATGGATTAATTGATACATTTTGATACTTTTCACAGTCTACAGCAACTAAATGGGGTACACTGGCCCTTGTGCAGCTAATGGCCAGTCTATGAGCAGGGCCAGAAACTGGCCAGTTCCTGTCGAGGTAGCTCGATTAGCACTGTCATCCCTACAGCCAAGCTGCTTCTAATGAGACATGCAGACAGAGAGATGTCGGGCCCGCGGGTGGCCCTTTCACTTGAAAATGAGACCGCTCAACATGTACAGGGTGACAGGGAAGGTGGGAAAGGTAACAGCGGACGGGGGGCGGATGTCAAGAGAGGGAGGAGGGATTGTGGGGGGGAAGGGGGTGGTCATTTCCAGAAACATAACATGAGTGACAGGTGAGGGAAAGTGGAGAGGGGACAATAAGTCACCGAGCTTCCCACTGGAAGGATATGGCTTAAGGGCCAGATAGTGGCACATGGTCAGTTATGTTTCCTTACGAACAGTGTAGTTGTGGAAAAATAGCGGATGGAAGATTGCAAAAGACCAACTGATAAGGATTTGTCTTAAGTGAATGTTGCCTCAGTGCGGCGTTTTCCATACCAACTCAATGATATATAATTTATTTGCTTCTTCAGATGTGCCTTGAATAGACAACTCTCCAAATCAACGGGGTGGGCTTCTTTTGCAGGCGCTTTGAGCCTGGACGTATGACACCCGTCCTGTCGTATGTGATGTGATGTGACTGTTCCTTGTGAAGGATCACTCTTCCCCCTCGATCAGACTGGCACCTCATGGGGAATGGCGCTTTTGTTTCATCTGGAGAGAGTGATCGCTTTTTTAGCGCCGCTCTGGCGACTTTCCCATCCTTCCAGGCACTCCCGTTCCATCTGCCGCCGGACTCGCGGGAATTCTCCTCCCTTTCTCTCTTGCTCTCTCTCTCTATCCTCTATCTATCTCTCTCTCTCCATCCCAGTGCACTTTCATGTCCAACAGTATACGAGACAGGAATCTCAGATAGTAACAGTATGGATGAGAGGTCTGTGCACTGATGGGAAACAGAGGAAAAGAGAATATTTTCTTCCTTTCTTCCTCTTCCTAACAGGAAGCAAACGTGAAGCATTTTCTGTTAAGGTGGAGAGGTGTTTTAGCTGGGGTGAGGGGCTTTGGTGGGTGAGGGTGTGGTGAGGGCTCGTTTGCACTGTAAGGCAAGAGGTGGTTCACTTCTTAAACTGGGCAATGTTATCAGATTGAGGCTTGACATTTCAGTGAAATTCATGTAGGGGTGTTTCTGCAACTAAAGGCACTTTCACAGCCAGTTCGAGCTGAATTTCTGGATATATGTAAAACCTTTAGCACCAACCACTGATTTATTAGTGTCATAATTCATTTTTAAATATAAAATAAACAAATTAAATGATTATGCATTTTGAAGCATATTTTGTTTTGTCTATGTCCTGTAGAGTTTAATCCTTGTCTTTGATGTTCTTTGATCGTCTAGATGCATAAAAAACAATTACTAAAATGCAAATTAAATAATTGTATTGGATAAATGTCAGTCAGTTATCTTATTTTTTTAACATGAATGTCTGTGCCACATTTACACATCCTTAACACAACACTGAACAAATTACTCACAGTAAAGTTTTCTCAAAGCCAATCAAATCTAGTTTCCATGGAAACAAAAGTTAATAAAAGAGGGCAGTCTTTGAAGAGGAAAGAGCATTAAACCTAATGTTTTGTAATTCACAAAAAAACAATGTATCATGTATGTCTCTGGATGTCCTTACTGTACGACTGAAGACATTTAAAAACAATGAGGTATATCTGTTAAATTCAGCTGTAGGAGGTGTGTGCTGAAGTTGACGCAGCAGACTAGGCTGTTTGGCATTTATACACAAAAAATGTTTTTGTTGGTGTTCATTGTCTAAAATGCCTGGAGATGCAGAAGATAGTGAACCAAACACTGTACTGCTTATGGGAAAGATATTTCCTGTTATAAGCCACATAATAAATAAACTTGCTCATATATAAATATATAAAGCTACATTGGGTAGAGGAAAAAAAGTAGAAAACAACCTTTTCACTAAGCACCCCCCTACACACACACACACACACACACACACACACACACACACACACACACACACACACACACACACACACACACAC
>JBBPCY010000018.1:7494000-7504685 GCA_037974405.1 Brachyalestes nurse
ACTAGTTCATTTTTATTTGAATGAACTGTATTTTGAACTAGTTCTTTTTCAGTGTGAACTGGCACAACACTGACTGTAGCTGTTTATATTTATACTTTATGCGACTATTATACGGTTGCCATTTTAGCCTCTCCCAGAATGGTACCACAGTTTCTCTTCTAATATCTTCAGCATCCAAAAACTGGTGACGTTATAGAAAAACATTCTACCACTTTTTCAAAATCTTCATAACGCAGCAGTAAACACAGTTATTCAGAGTAGTTTAGCGTAAAATGGTTCATTGTAGATAAATGTACCGATTTTTTTTTACAGTGGTGATAATAGGAACCAGATGTCTACAACACAAATGTAGTCATTTTATTTACTATCCAAGTGACCAGTGAACCTACACATGTCTTCTGAGTTTATGTATGTAATGTTGATGATGGTAAAATAATGGGAAAGGGGACTATTTTTGTTTAACAGCCTGTACTGACCATATTTCTCTGCCATTAATAGATTTTAAATGCCCAAACCTTTTCAAATCTATCATAAAATAATGTCTCAGGGATCAAGCAATGTTTTCATACCCATTTCATATAATAACTTTCTGTAAGTGAGCTTTTAGAGGTGTTAAACTTTTACGTTCCCACCGCCACCGTGAAAAGAAAAGGCGCATTTCACATCTAACCACATTAAATGACTTTGTTTACATCTTAACCATTTATTTATGCAGAATTTTTGTCAATTAACAGAATGACCCATAAAAAGGCAATTTTATTTACTGTGTACTGCATGCACATTAATTATATCCACCACAATTAAGTCTGTATTAGGATTAGGAATAACACAGGATGTGATCTGAATGTAGAACCTATATGGATGGAGCCGAAATTCCTATCACTCCATGTTTTTTTGGTGACCTTGGCCAACCTCTTCTTACTTGCATTCTCTTTAGTCTTTTTAGGGAACAAAAAAAACACATCATAAAAATGTCATATTCTGGAGCTTGAAGGAGACTGATTGAGGTTTCATCAAAGTAACAAGACTTCTCGTTCATCCAGCAACATCTGTTAATTATTTGTTCATGTTCTCAGGAGAGGAATATAAAGTTCGGTCATTAAGACGATATTTTCAACCGCTCCAATAACTAAAGCAAGGAAACAGAATCTAGAACGTTGTGTGGCTCCAATAACTCCCGGGTGTCATCTGAAGGCATCCCAGCTGAGGGAGACTTACAGTTATATTACAAAGATTCACAGCTCTCTGTCTCCCTACACTGACTTCCATAGCTCCTTCCTGCCGGCACACAGCTCCATATCCCTCGCCCCTCACAGTTCTGAGCCCCTCTCCGCTGTGAGAGACAGTGATGGAAGTCGAGGCTTTAAAACTTTATTGGTCGACACCGCGAGCCACATGCCGTTTCAGTTGTGCCGCTGCTCGCAGGGCTCTGTGGATTTATGGCTTATGACACGCACATATTTAATTTGTAACCCAACACTTCCCGTTCCTCGTGGCTTGCCTCAGAACTGCGGGGCTCTCTTGGCCGGCCAGGGTCAGGGGTTAAGTAAAGGAAGGGAAGTGCTGGATCCACACGGAGGATGAGAGCAGAAGGTTTGGGGTGACAGGGTGTTTTTGGCGGCTGGTGGAAGGGGGGGCTTTTAGGAGCCCTTCTCCAGCCTATGTAAAGAGCCGGGATGGGATGGTGTTGGTTCAAAGGTTTAGCTGTGATTTCCAGCAGGGGGGAGGCCGTAAAAGAGGAAGAAGGGGAGTGCATCCCGCCAGCGTTTCATTTGGTCAACGGTTCAGTATGTTACAACCAGGATCCTCTTTCAAGCTTCTTCTTCTACCTCTTCTCTCTCTCTCTCTCTGTCTGTCTGTCTCTCTCTTCCTCTCTCTGGCCATAGGGCATGACACCTTTACAGCCACATATTCCTAAAGCCCCCTGAGGGTTGCTCCCCAACATGGTAACACGCCCCACTGGCTCCTCGGTGGCGCGCCGTCTTGTATAAGCATATAACTTTATTTAGTGTGAATGTCCCACCGTGTTTCATGTTTTCGTCCCAGTAGGAGCATGCCATAAAGCCTTGTCCTCACTGGGAGAGAGGAACGAGAGACATGAGAGTTTATTTACAACCTGTCGGAGGAGGCTGCACAACTGTCCCAGAGCACTTCCCTGCACTTACGTGCGCTGGACATGTGAACACAGGGACAAAACTCAGATCTAGTCTGTTCATGTTCAGCCAATATGGATTATGTTTACATTTACATCCATAATACAATCCATTATATGATCATCATGTGATTTTGAAACTTACCTCAATTAAAAAACATGCTACACTTCTGTCTATGCTGTAAAAATGATATACTGTATTGGCAAGTAAAATCATGTTAAATCTAGTTAATACACCCAATTATTGCATGAAATATATAAAAATAAGACTATTTAACTTATTTTATATGTGGTTTTACTTGTTATATGTAATCTAGAGAAAATCTATTTTTTATTTGGCATTTTTTTTCTAATTTATAGCTTACACAAGGACATTTAATCATTTAAACTTTGAACAGACATTTAAGTAACATATTTTTCTGTATATGCAGTAGTCTTACAGAAACATTGAGTAAAGATTCAAATGAAAACCTGTGGTAAAGTTAATGTTATGTGATAAGCAGGTCAGCCTGTTCAAACCTCAAGTTCTGTTTATGTTCTGTAAAACCTGCAGCAGTATTGTAAAGTTTAACACAATTGTTCTGCTAGTTATATTTGACACAGAACAATATACATAGAACATAAAAGTTTTGCCCCTCCCTAATCAGTGTACTCACCTGTGGATTGTTACTATAGCAACTGATGCAAAAATGCGAGAGAATGCGACTGCGGTTTGACCACACAAACTTTTGATTTCATCATCTGAGCACAAATTTGTAAATGATGCCTTATAGACCCAGTTTTCCTTCATCAAATGACTTAATTCCAAGTAAAATCACCAACATCTGACTTTCTGCAGTGTTTTGTATATGCTAACGCACGCATAGACTTTCATATTGCAAAGACATAGAAATGAGACAATTCAACTGAAAGGCAACAAACAGTTAAGGTCAGGCCCAAGGGGCTGCTTGTAGCTTTTCTGATGTCTTAGTTCATCATTCTTTTCTCACATCTTCATTCTCACTTGTTAAAACTGCGATGAATTCTTCGAGAAATCAGATAAAACAGATGTGACACTTCTCTATTTCAGTAAAGGGGTGAAATTGCATGTGAAAACTAGATAATGGTGGTGATGATTCATGTAATTGTAGCATTAATGATGACAGTTCTCACAACACATCATGCAGCTCAAGAAAGAGGTGTAGCCTATTGGGCATTCAAGCTACTTACAGTGAGCTGTAGAAATGCTTTCTTGGTGCTTCATTTGACATAAGTCTTAGCTTCTGTCCAAAAAATGTCCTGTGGTTAAGCCAGACATTTTCGAGTTGTGTAATCTAATTCATAGGCTAGCCAACTAATGGAAAAACATCATTCATGACTGATTAAAACAGTGCAGTTCCGTCCATCAACCCTAAAGCTCCTACGGCAGCAAAGTTGATTATTGACTGGACAATCAGCGTGCAACAAAGGCGTTTGTTGTAAAGTGTTAAAGGTCACTTCATTGCCATCAAGACCTGCAGGTGGAACTGCTTTGGCAATAAGAAAAAGAAATAATAAAAATTTACATCAGTCGCAATGAAATAAATTAAACTCCAAGGGACAGCATTGTAATTATTGAGCAGTCAATGAATCAGGCCTGTGACAGGGCCACTGAAAGCTACACCTTCACATCCCTAATGTTCCACACAGAGACTAATTAGACCGAAACAAATCAATTAGACATACTCTGTTCTGGCGTTTTAGGGGTTGTTCATGGTAAACCAAAGCACAATGGTGTTTCTTAATAATGCGCTCCACTGACATTTGCCATCGACTTCCTTCCTATTTTAACCTTCTTTTAACAGCCCAAATATTGACATGCAATTCAATTTCTTCTCTACAGATTAGTTTTGTAGTACTTATAACATAATTAATGGCAGCTACTGAATAATAGGTATCTCTCAAAAGCAGGCCTGGAGTTTTGAATGGCTTAACATAAATCTCCAGCCATTGTGATACAGGCATCCCTTCTAACTCGCATCTTGTTTTGAGGCTGTCTCTCTAAACTGTTTGCAGTGTGTCCCTGGGCTACCAGTAAACAGATGGAAGACATTAAATAGAGAGGGACAGAGGCTAAATCACTGGCCAAAGGCCCCACGCTAACCAAGAGCAGATTGATCAAGCCGCACTGGTGCCTAACCTCCTGAAGAGCAGAAGCTTATTCGGGACAGACATAAGCTGTAGAGTAAATAAACAAAATCTTCAACATTACAGATTAAAAATAGCCATGTAAAAGGAATATTGTAGACAAATTAGTAAAAATGTAGGAATAGCATTGTGCTTCGGATAGTGGGACCATCTCTGTCCTCACCACAGCAGGCTGGTGTTGCTCTGGCAAAGAGCGTCTCATATATGTACATATCACTAGATGCTCTGATTTACTGTTGGGGAATTACTGTTGGGGTCTTTGAAGTAACAATCAATATATTAAGTTGGACATATAAATGACTTACATTCTTCGTCTTGCTCCCCAGAGGCCATTCTGCCAGCATGGATATTTCTGATGATATAAAATGCAAATATATATATAAATATATGTTTATGCTGTTCCCTGACAAAAGAAAAATGTTTGTGCTGGTACCTGTTCAGAAAAAGGTGCTCGGAAGGTGCCTGTTATAGTCATGGCTCTGGACTCTGAGGGTAACTTGTTTTTCAATAACAAACTTGATAACATGTTAATGCCCTTGCAGTGGCAAATAGCATTGGTTTTACATTTGATTTGATTACATTAATGTTTAAATATTTGAACTGCAGCTGTGTAACTGTGTTAAAGGAAGCACTGTTGTTAAAAGACACCTTAATTGTTTAAAGTGCTTGCAAACCAAATGTTATTGCACTTTTGTTCATATAGCAGTACTTTTAAAATAAAAGTGTGCAATACGCTACTTTAGAATTTTGAATTTTGCGTATAACAATGTGCAGATCATGCAATTGATCGTGATTAAACTTTTTTATCGTAGCACAGCACTAATATATAACTTTCGTGAGCTGCTAGGGAGCAATGAGAGGTGAAATGAGAGGGTGCCCTTCACAAAGACATAAAACACAGCATTCACACACATTTTTTCATCTTGTACAACTGCGACAAAAAATAACATTAATGCAGTTAAAACGCTTTAATAAATGTTGACTTGATCACGGAAATCCAGTAAATTATACATATGGCCATCATATTCAATGAATATTACTAAATGGAAATAAAATGCATAGTTCAACAGAAGGACCTTCAAAATAGGCAGAAATTGCATTTCATGGCTATTGTGCAAAGAGGGCTGAAGAATGTGGCACACGTTTGCCAGCAATTCATTTAATTAAATTTGAAATAGCCAGGGTAAATACTGTGAAAGAATTAGCAATAGGATTTCCCTTTGAATTCCCCTTTTCCACAGTATTTCTTCTGCATAGTTATTCCTCTACATAGTCCGCTTTGTAAAGAATGTGGCACACATTTTCCAGCTATTCATCTCATTATAATCTTGTCCTCTGTGCTTGCCAGAATGTGTTGCCTGAATCTGAACTGTGAGCAACAGGTAAGAGAAACAAAAGCAGCAAAGACATCAGGATGGTCTGTGCCTGGCAGCCCTGAGTACGGCATTTTTTTTTTTGAAGCAAAGGAGAGAAGCAGCCCGGTCTAAGTCTGAGCCTATGGCGAGAGGCAGAGACAGGCAGGGGTCTTGGAAGGCCCCAGCTGTGCTGAGCAGACTGTGAAGGCCTCCCCACTAAGCCCGACACAAGAGGAGGGCCTGCAATCCACCAGCCCGCCATTGTAGAGCGACAGCAGGTACTTCCCCCGTCCCAGCATGCAACAGACTCAGCTCACTGGGCCAGCGGACGGGAGGGGGAGGAGGTGGACGAGGGAGTGTCTCCCTCCCCTAACCGTTTTTATTCATTCCTTTGATTTGCAGGTGGGTTTATTCTTTCATTTGACCGTTGTGCATTCCCTTTGTAGTCGTACTGTACAAAAGCACAGGAGACTGAACGGCTTGAGCCGTGTGCGTTTGGAACATGAACTGAGGAGAAAGACGTTAGAGAATAGTCAGTAGTAGTGCTGGTTGTACTTTTGACCATTATGGAGAATGAGGCCTGCCAGGCGGGACATCGATGATGTGTGTGTGTGTGTGTGTGTGTGGGTGGGTGGGGGGTATGTACAGGCATTTTCTATATGCATACAAGGGTGCTCATAATTAATTAACTAACCTCAGTTGCTCTGTGAAAAAGTTTACCTTCTTTGTGAACCGTCAGCAGTCAGCTACTGCATATTTTATTTTCTCAGATTATATTCTCTTACAGTAAAAAACAGCCTGAGTGGCTGTGTGTCTTTTTAATACAGTTTTTATATACCACCGTATGCAAAAGGCATCCCCGGTCAAATAACAGGTTTTGTTGATCCACACAGAATACACTTCTGCACATTTCAACTGTTGTTTACTTACTTAACATATTGAAAAAATAATATCAAACATGGCATGTGCAAATATTTTTGTATTTTTTCCCCCAATATGTTTAAATTGCCAAATAACTAAACTAAATGTGAAATTATTTTTATTTATAAAAAACATGGATTATTTGATTAAGCATCGAAATAATTGGCTGATTATTCAATTACTAATAATAATCAAGCAAGACAGCACTAGTACATATGTATGTCTGTGTGTGTGTGTGTGTGTGTATAAGCATAGAGGACCTGGTCAGGCGTATAATCAGTATTTATTGAATTTAGGTGTTCATGCAACATGGCACTACCCACTCTCTCTCTCTCTCTCTCTCTCTCTCTCACACTCTCTCTCTCTCTCTCTGGCCTGTAGATTGCTACTTAACCCCCTGCAGAGGTTCACAGTAGCCCATTGAGAGGTGGATAAGCTAATCTTGATTGATTTTTTCCCAGGCACTGCACATCCCCTTGAGTAGCTAATGTCCTCTAACCTGCAGCCTGGGACCATGTTAACACACTCAGCTGGACCTGAGAGTGGCCAGTAAAAGCTACTGCCTGCTCCCTCTGTGGGGAGGATATGATATAGTGATGGTTCTATACAGAAAGGGTACGTAGCTCTGTGGGACTGAGTGAGCAACACAAAATCCCTTTATACGTATTTCATGACGTGTGTTAGTTTTGCTTGATGTTCATAAGCATTTAATAGTAAAATGTATGGAACTTCACCTTAAACATCCAATGACCAATAGAGTCATATTTGTTCTGCTGTGTTATGTTTATGTTTGGTGAATGTGGAACAGAGCCAGTTTCACTGCAAGAACTAAGAGGTACAGGTTCACTGGGGGAAATAAGAGGCTCGTTCGTTTGTTTAAATTCCAACAAAAGCTATTAAATACAAGTTATTTTAATTTTCCACTTTCAGAAAAAAGGAAACATGCTTAATAGAGAAGTCTCACAACTCACTCTTTTTAGTTTCTCACTATCCACATTAAACCCAATTACAAATTTACTTTCATAAGTCCTCTAAATCTCACTCTGGATCTCCACGTCCAGTATGGGAACTCTAGTGGAATGTGTTATACTTTTGTGTTTCCTTTTCTCAGACACCCACAATGTTGAGTCATCTACTCACAGTCGAAGGATAGACAGAAACACCTATGGATTTTTTAAGATTTGAAATTGTAGTGTAGCTTGATTTTTTCTTTAAAGACAAAAGCTTCATCTCACGGTTCAAAGCGGAGATCAAATTTTGGAAATAGAAATTAATTTTTCATTGACTTTCCTCTTCCTTATGAGAGCTGATGATCTAATATCTAAACTCTTTACAGATCTTTCCATTAGCCTTTTCAGATGCACATGAGAAAGAAATATAAAAGGCAGCTGAGGTGTGTGTGGGTAGCTGCAGTGTTTGTGAGAGACGTTTGGGAGCCACTTTTGTTGGGGGGACACGGCGTTAACTGTTTGAGGAAGGAAAAAAGTAAAGAGTTGACTCATTAAATACTGCTAGAGTTGATGTTACACTTTGTGTTGGAGATGTCTGTGTAATTTTCTGCTGAATATGTTTTTCTGACACTTAAAAATAACGTTTAGCAAAGACAGCTGAATGCGGAGGCTGAAGGTGTACGGAGGCACCTCTGGGAGAGAGCATTATGACACTATTCAGCACTGTGGTCAGTGGTCAGTCTTCTTCATACGCTTTCTCTGTCCATCTCACTCCCTCTCTTGTTCTGTCTCTCCCTCTCTCTCTAGCCTTGCCAGTTGGCACTCCTAGGCCAGGGATCTGTCAGTGTCGATTGAGCTGAGAACGCAGGGTCTGGGCAAGGAGGAGTCTTGCTGGTCGAGGACCCACCACTTCCTCCGACCAAGCCTGGGAAAAAAAGAGGCCACATTCCACTGAGTCAAACTGCCAGTGTGCCCCCCTTGCACCCAACCCCCCTCCAACCACCCCTCCAAGTTTTTTTGCAAAGGGAGAGCCATGAATGAGATTAACAAAAGCGTTCTGTAAGAGCCCTTCTTGGCCGCCTTCCATGTCAACAGCTCTCGGGGTCATAGGTCGCACTAACTACATTCATTCCCAGCAGACCCTACCGCTCCACAACACAGAGACTGCCCGAGTCCGGTTAACAGCAGCGGCGGCAGCAGAAAGAACGAGTGGGGCGGGGGTAGTGGGTTGGGAGGGGGGCCATGGGCAGGCCTTTTGGGGGTGGGGGGGGGGGGTTGAGAGAAGGGGAAAAAAATAGAAAAGTGCAGTTTTTCCTTCCTTAATCCCCTGAGATATTCCAGATCTCTCCACATGTTTCTGCTCAATTAAAGCAATATCACACCTTGCAAATGGAACGGAAAGAGAAAAGGGAAGGGGGGAGGGGTGAGCAGGAGAAGGAAGAAGAGAAAGAGGTGAAAAAGAAAGAAAGGGAGAGAGGGAGAAAGAGAGAGAGAGAGGGCTTATTATTGTGTGAACATTTACGGTCTCCCTAACACATGGTGCTGAGCACCTGATTTCACTCAATGAGGAAAGGCTCTGAGCTTTCAGCTCGGCTCCATAAAAATGCCAGTCATTCACTGCTGGACAGATATACACCACACCTGGACAAAATCCTTCATGTCTGACCGAAGGGACTGACTTAATCCGATTATGCGCTAATGGATTCAAATACGCATCTGTAAAGTTCTTATATTGCCTTGCAAATAGAACGTGATGCATTGCGACAGACTTTTACGTGATCAAACAGGCCTCTTTCAGAAGACAGTCACGTGAAGTGTGGGAGTATAAATTAACAGATAAAAGAGAACAATCAAGTCGTACAACATAAATCAGGTGACAGTTCTGAGGTTTTGATTGGCTAATAAGTGGATGCTATTAACAACTGTCAGTTGACCAGCTCATGCAAATACGTTCTGCTTGCAAAGTTGGACATGCTTTGCCAAATGTTGGCATTAAACCTGACAAGAAACTCAAAATATGGAAATTTACAATGCATTATTAATTTCAAATTATGTTTATCTGGTATGTGTGTGAAGAAAACCCACTGTAGAACCAGATGATATTTCAGAATCAGAATCACGTTTATTGGCCAAGTATATAAGGAATTTGATTACCGTCAATTGTGTTTCTCAAGCACGACCGTATGAAACAACAACAATATGTAACGACACAATGAACAATATATGTGATCATGCTGTTTGCAGTTATAAAAAGGTCCTAAACAGGATTCTCTCAGTGATGCCACAGAAGAAAAAAGGTTCTAAAAAGGTTTATAAATAACTGTTTGCAAATGAGTGCAAATGTAAAGAACATATTAAAAGTACCCTTTGGAAATGTTCTTTACCAATTTAATAGTTCTAGTAAAGTATCTTTACATTATGTGGAGGTTCTTTAAAGTTTTGAAAGGTTCCTCACACTCACATCTGTTGAACAGTCCTTTAGGGAATCAAACATGGCACAGTAGAGTAACATCATAAACTGGAACTCAACATTATGTTGCAAATCTAAAGTCCAACCTCCAAACATCAAGGATTTTTTGACAATATTTATAATGAAGTACATTGGCAACCCTTGGTTTCAAAATAACATTTTTGCATAGAGCATGGAGAGGTCTCTTCTAGCAGTCTGAGTCAAAACCAGAATATCTAATGAGAGTGAAGTTCAGTTTTAATGGTAGAATTAGGTGTGTTGGCCAAGACAGAGAAAGAAGGAATGAAAGATAATGATGCAATAGGAGAAAGAAAAGGAGTTAAAAGTCAGAAAAGGAGAAAAACAGACAGAGTTTGGAAGAGCTGGGGAGGGGAGGGTTTGCCAAGAGGATCGCCAATTCCTCTTTCTACCAGCCTTTTTATCCTTGATCTGGCTGTTTTTCCCTTTCAGCAGCATCCAGAGCTCCTCCCCTGCACCCCCCCGCAGAGCCACACATAGCCCAGCCAAAAGCACCGACACATGGGCTCAAGCCCAGCCAGCTGCAGGGCCCTCCGGAGCTCCACACAGAGAAAGAAACGAGGAAAAAAAGACTAAGAGTAAGTGTGTGTGTGTGTGTGTGTGTGTGTGTGTGTGTGTGGGTGTGTGTGTATGTGTGTGTGTTTATGTGTGTG
>JBBPCY010000018.1:7514869-7539177 GCA_037974405.1 Brachyalestes nurse
GAAGAAAAGAAAAGAGGAGAGGAGAGGAGAAGAGAAGAAAGAAGTAGGGTAGAGAATAGAGAAAAAGAGAAGAGAAGAGAAGAGGATAGAGAAGGAGAGAAGAGAAGTAGAGAAGAGAAGAGATAAGTAGAGAAGAGAAAAGAAGAGAAGAGAAGTAGAGTAGAGAAGAGAAGAGAACAGAAGAGAAGGGGAGGGAAGAGAATAAAAGAGGAGAGGAGAGGAGAGAAGAGAAAAGAGAAAAGAGAAGAGAAGAAAAGAGGAGAAGAGAGAAGGAGAGGAGAGGGGCCTGAGGGAGACTGTGCTGCTGTGTGGTAGAGTGTGAGAGGAGAGAGGAGGAAGAGAGAGAGGGGAGGGGAAGGGCTGGGGCTGTGTGTTGCTAACAGGCCTCTAGGGAGTTAGCGCTTGACGGACCATATGGGTAACATAGGAAGAGAGAGAGAGGGGCAGAGAGAGGGAGAGAGAAGGAAGGAGAGAAAGAGAGAGGGTGGCGCTAGCCCTCAGGCTGGCACGGCCCCCCTGCCACAGCTTCAGCTGTTACCCATGAGCCCCCGGGGCCTAGGGATATAGGCACACAACAAAGACAGCACCAGGAAACACAGCACTACCGGGTTACACGGGAAGAGAGACGCATCAGTTTGTGCTGGAGAAACCCCCACCTGTGTGGACACACACTGTTTAAAAAAAATTGACCTTACACACTTCTGATGTGACACCATGCTGCTAAAATACTAAAGGCCGAGCCTACTCTCAAAATGAATGGTTCCTAAATAGTTCCTTAATTGGTACAGAATATTTATGAGTGCTTCAAGGATTGGGGTGCCATTTGTTTGTGTCAGACTGACAAACATAAATGAAACAAACATACAACATATTTAAAAAGTAAATCCTCCAATAATGTGAACAATTCAGATGAATCACTTAGAGGGTCTATTTAATAGAAAACCTGTTTTTTTAAGTGATTGGTGGAGTAATAAACATTGTTATGATTTTAAAATAGATCATATTTTAGACCATATAGACCATATAGTCTTTTTTGAATTCACTGTTTCTGTGATGTCACAAAAACCAAAGAGTGTTTTGGCATGGACTTCTTTTTGAATGAGGCACAATTTGGCACAGCAAATCAGAACAGAGCACGTCTGCATAGGCTATACACTCTCAAAAATTATTTTCTTCTTTATTTTCAGTGTTATTGTGATATTGATTAACAAGGTCGCTTTGAAGGTTTCTCACAAATCTCAAGCTAAAAAATGAGCTGATCTACCTTTGCATGGGTTTCAAATTTCTGTTATGCTGCTCAAATAGCACTTATAGTACACTACAGTATAGTATACTACCACTGCTACTTTTATTACTAATAGCATTACCACTACTACCACCAGCACTAATACCACAACTACTTCCACAACCGCTAGCACTACCATTACTACAACTCTACTTCTATTACTACCACAACTACCAGTACTACTACCATTACCTCTACTACCACTGCCACTACTATCATAATGATCATTACCACGTCTCCCACCACAACTACTACTACTAGTAGCAGTTGTGCTACTACTACAACTGCTACTTCCATCACTACTACTACTACCTCTATTACCATGACTACCAGTACTACTATGACAACTACAACTACTAATACAATTCCCACTACACTACGCTGCTGAAAGTTCTTAAAAGTAACAAGCTCCCAAACTGACATGAAATCAGCTTTTCATAATCAGCCCAACTAATAAATAATGCTATAATCACTGCAAGTGCTGATGCAAGGTAGCAACATTCTATAAGATTCATGAAGTTCATGAGGACTCAAATGTGAATTTTTGACTGACTAAGGGTGAACAAGTTTGTAATTACCCATACATACTTTGATAGGGGACTTTGACAAAGGATTTATACAGAAAGGGTTCTTTGTGTTGGCCAAGACAGAGTTATTTATTGAGGCATATACACACATACACATTCAAAGGGAGCATCTGAATTGATCCATAACATTCGGAAGCACAAGTAGGACCTGGTATATGAGACCTGCATCCACTGTTGTGACTTAAATGTTATGAGCCTAATGGAAAAAATAAAAACACAATTGTATATTTGATACTCAGACCCCATATAAAATGATTCTGAATTAATAAAAAAGAGCAGTGTGGTTTGCTTGTTTACTTACTATAGCTATTTATCATCCACATCGCCAAGACGGTGCTGTAATGTAGGCTAATGGTAGACATTAATGGTAGAAAGGTAATTCATTGTAGCGCCTCATGAGTCATAGATGTAAAACTGTAAAATAAATTATTTGAGGGGTTAAATAAAGTCATTAGTGTTACAAGCCACAGTATGACTGCCCCACCTGCACAGTGTCCAGTGCAATTAAGGCAAGTGAGATCACTTAATTCTTGACAATATATGTAATACCATTATGAGATCGGTATAAGAATATTACTACATTATTTAACTTTTTTCTAGACATTTTACTTGTTTTAAGTCATTTTATCCATAGAAAGTGTCTTAGCTGATTCTGTTTTTGCTCTTTCTAAGCATTAATTCTCCAAATAAAGCAATATCATTTGTCTTGAAAACAATGCTTAAAACAATGCTACAATTAGAATTTCTCTTAAACCTCATACAGCAATAAAAATCTACAAATAAGCTGAATAGTCACATGATATTCTTTCAGGCTCTGTTACAGTCTTGTAAGTAGCAATATTCGATTTTTTTTACTTAATTCAGAGTTTCACTGATCTAAAAATGTCTACATAATTAAGCCAATGATTGCTAAACACAGTCTGGTGGTCAGAGTCAGAGTGGTTTGATATGAAATGGTTCATTGCAGAAATTTACTGACTCAGATATCTTTGATGATGATGACAGGAACCAGTGGTCACAATGTCTGCAACACGAATGTAGTCATATAATCAAAACCATCTGTGAACCTGCTAGTTTGTTTATGTAATGGTGATGGTAATATAGTAGTAAATCTGAAAAAAAGGTTTTGTTTGAGGACTATTTTTGTCTCACTATGGCAATCATTAATGGACTTAAACTACATATAGAGACATGATTCAGTGTATTCATAACCATTGCATGCAATAACTTTTGATGAGGGTGCTTTCAGAAGCATTACATTCTTCACATGTCTGGTTCCATTCACCACCACTGTGAACAATTGTGACTGGGTAAGTTTCCCTAGAACAGAGCATTTCATCAGCCCACTCTGAATGTCTGTTTACATCTTTACCATTTAATTATGTAGAAACATTGACAAATCAGCGGAATTCCTCTTTAAGATGAATCGCTTGCCAAGATATCATTTGAGGTGCACTAACAGCCCTCCCAGTAATGCTCAAAACAATATGTTTTCTTGGCAGTAATAGGTAGATATTTCCTGCTGGAGCGGATAATATGAAGATCTACTCAGTATTAGTTATAATTGAAACTACACCATTAAACACTTTTCTGACAGCAGATGAACAAACAGTACGCTGGCCTCCCACAGTGTGCTTCTCCACTGAGGACGGCCTGATTCTCATGAAGGCTATTGTCATCGCAGTGGGCCGAGGAACACACACACACATACACACACACACCCACATACACAAACAAAGCACTCTCACCTCCCACTGCAGGATTGATGAGTGGATCTAACACACACTGCATCATTTGGAGGAGGTTTCATTTTGAAGAAGCACCTGCAGAGTCCCTGGTCACCCCCACTGGTGGCAAACAAACACACACACACAAACATACATGCACGCACACACACACACACACACTCACACACACACACACACACACATACACACACACACACACAAATTAATTTTGTTACAAATAATCCACATAGCCTACTTTGCAATACTCCACATACTCTACAGTACTCCATATGCTCTACAAAATTCCATATTTTCTATAATACTTCATTTACTTAATAAAATTTAATGATTATGTACTCGCTGCCTGAGACATTTTTGACATAAAACATATTTTAAAACACGTACATGGTTGAGAGTTATATGCAGGCAAATTAGTCCCCAAAGAAATTGTATTTTTTTTTCAGACTCACTACTTTGTGTAAACAAATCTGAGTTGGTAAGTGGGTGAGTTTTGCTACAATGAAATGACCTTGTTTACAATTAATTGAATTAATTCATCTATGGGACTTTTAAATGACATTTTATTCAAGGTAATATTGAGCCTTTTTTGGTTACAAAATATTCACACAAAGTAAAGAAATGAGGTTTTTCAAATGATGAAAAAAATAAGAGTGATTGGTTTACTAGGTCTTGATGACAGTGACAATATATTATTTACCTGGGCATAATCAATGCATTACTTTTCTCACAGCATCATTTAAAACATATGCTTCCATGTACATCTTTCTACTCCAACTCCTACGCACATAAAGTACAAACACATGCACACACAGACGTCTTCTCCTCCTTTCTTATGTCAGTGTCTCCTCCTCCATTGTGCTTCTACTGCCCCTCAACCCCCAGTGCAAAATATCGCTCTCCTCAGCTTTACATGACAAACAGCTAATTAATTTTTCTTCATCTAGAGAGGGGGTGGTGAAGTGTGTGTATGTGTGTGTGCACATGTGTGTGTGTGGTATCAATATTGCTACAGGCTGGGGGAGACATTGCCTAAAGCTGAAAATGTGAGATTAATTTAAGATCCGTTTACATGTGTAACATTTACAAGACAGTCTGTAATGGTTTCTGGTTGTGAGGCGAAAAAAAAAAAAGAGCCGCCTTTTCATTTCCTGCTGACCGCAGCCCGGGGCAGGAAGTAGCAGGGTGTAGGACACTAAAGCCACACGTCACAGACACTGAACACAGAGATATACATGCACACTGACAGCGAGAATCAACATAATACACGCAGTCACAGGCACTGAACAACATACATATGACTTGCTCATGCACATTATACACACACACTTATTCTGATGTAATCTCAGGACATGGGGCCATATATACAGTACTCACATATATACAGCTCTGGAAAGAAATAAGAGACCAAAAATGTTTTAGGTTTTAAGAACTGCTGACAATATTTCTCCTAAATAAAAATATTGTTCTTTAAAGCGTGATTGTAAAGGAAATGTCAGAACATCAAAATACGAGCTTGGATAAGAAAAATATCTTGTTCACTCATAAAGGAAATAGGACTAATTACTTCTAGCAGTCTTTTGCCACTCCATTATGAAGTGTGCAGTGTGCAGAGTGTCATTCAACCAGCATATTCCTCTCTTTACTAATATTGTACACTCTTTGCACTGGCAAAACAACACTTATTATAAGATAAATAGTAACAGTCATATGCAAAAGTTTCAAACTCTCAATCAAATGTTGATTCTGTGAGAATAAGTTCCCCTACGCATCCTCTACAGGGACCAAACTCTACAAATATTTTTTTTATTTCACATAACCTAAAAAAATAATTTTATGCTTTTTTCCAACGTATTACAAAGAGCAAATAAACAATTACTGGGCATCAAAAAGTGCAAAAGTGTGGACACTTAGAAAACACACAAAACATGATGTCTTGTTTCATTCCCAGGTTTAGGTTTTTTAGTACAACACCAAACTTTATATGGATCTTCAACCTTAATGAAATCTTGCTTGTTCAGTTTTACACCATGAAACATAGTGTGTACACCTAACAAAGTGAAGACCAATTTTGCTGGTCCTGACATTGGAGGGTTTCCTCTGGTTTTCCTACCAAGTCAGGATATTTTTCATTAAACACACCAAGACACACAGTATCACCCTCACTCCAATATATACTTCCTCCTCAGTGTGCTACATTGCAATGCCCCATACATCTCTGCTAACACCACTACTACAGTTGCATATTATTGAGCAGCCGCTCAGCAGACCGACTGAAGCTGTTCTAATTTCCCGTCCTTCATATAAAATGTGCGGCTTTATTAGTTTCACACTTAAAATTATGTACAGAAAGGTTATTTAACTGAAATGATCAGGCCTTTAGCTTTAACGAGTGCATACATCATAAAGCAATCTGAATGCAATAATCGTCCATCATTATTGAGACACTGGCGTAGCTCCGGGGACCTGGCTTATAGAATGGGAAACAGATTTGCTGAAGGGGGGTGGTTGAGAAAAGAGACGTTTAAATGAACGGACGGGAAGTGTATACGAACGGTTACACTGTGGAAGCCCTAAGGGGTTGGTTTAAGTGTACATGCAAGTATACTTACGCTGGGAGTATGCAGAGTACATGTGCGTGGAAAGACATTTGTGAGTTGGATCAGATTAGAAGGAGGTGTGTGTGTGAGTTTGTTTTTTTATACATTTTCAGGATAAAAATTTGAAACCTACAATGTCAGGACCCACAAAACTGTCTTGATTTTGGAAAGTGCTATGGCTTTGTTTTTTAACGACTTCAAATCCTAAAGCTGTATAAAAAACAAACATATCTCTGTGTTTGTGTCTGTGTCTGCACTTATATATGTCTGTCCCTGGGCCTGGACAGGAGAGACTCTGGCCCGTCCCATGCTGTGCTGCAGTCTTACTCTCGTGTTCGGGCCAGGCTTTAATTACAGTGGAGGCTGCTGTATTTCTGAAGGGGGTTGTAGATCATTCCCCCTGAGTGTGTGTGTCAGCTCAATGTTGGTAAGAGGCAGCCAGGACAGACCCCTGTCCCAGCCCCCACCCCCACCCTCCGCTAAAACTAAACCACACTGCCACAGCCTTCCCTGGCTCTGATGCTGCCCACCTGCCACCTAATAAAAAACACACACACAAACACACACTCATACACACACACATACACACACACACAAAGGTTTACATGTATTCAGACAGCTTAGTAATTATGAAAACACATATAGTGCCATTCTAAGGCTTATTACTTGTTATATTAATCACTTTTGTTATTGTATTCTGTCAGGGAGATCAAAGCACCAAACAATTCAGGTCAAAATAAAATACAGATATTTTATACAGATAAACAGGTTCAAATAGAACATGCTTTCAGTCATGTTATTGCATCCCATGGCAATGGTTTTTGCAAATTGGATAGGTAGTTCCTGAGATTTAACCTGAACCCTCTTCTTGCACCATGAGAGTAAGTTTTAAATCATAAATGTTTTGATTACTGGGTTGTGTGTGGGTGTGTGTGTCACAGAATTCACACCAATAGGATTGTTATCAGTCTCTTGGTGGCTGTAATAAGGCACCATCTGAAGCATGTACACAACACACAGTGAGAGCTAGGAGTTAGTTTTAACATGCTGTCACTTAGACCCCCAAATGAAAGAATGGCATGCATGTATATGTCCCCCAGAGAAATACTATTATTAACACACAGATTTATCTCAAACATACTAAAAATGCAGTGTAAATAAAATTTATTATGTATTATGCAATTATGCAATTTAAAAAATTTTTAATGACTGAAGCAGTTAACATCAGTCCGATACAGGTAAGTTGTAATTCATGCTGCTTTTGGAAGAATTGTTCACAAACATGAAGGAAACAAAGTTTACAGTTTCATAAGCAGCAGCAGTGTGTAGGTTGCTTAAATATGACTTCTACTCAAATTCATTAATAATGATTGATGAAAAACCAGAAGGAACTTTTAGATGTGTTTCAAGTATATTAGGAAGAACAATAAATTACTGAATAATATTAGACTGGTTTTGGCAAATTAAATTCTGATGTGTCAAAAAAATATTTTAACTTTATTTTTGATGCTATAAAGCTTTGTCTGTCCTTTATCATCCACAACTCATTGATGCTTCTCACATCCTGTTTTAGTTCCTCTTAAAAAGAAAGGATCCATAAAGGGTTAATTGAATAATGCCATAAAAGTGCTGCTTTTGGTTCCCTAAAGAGACATATTTATTTCAAAAGATGAACAAGATTTGTGAATATGCAGAACCTTTCAAAGACTTAAAGGAAACTTCACATAATATAAAGGTTCTTAACCAATTTAAGAGTTCCCCTGAAACGTCTCATCTACAAAAGTGGTCCTCTAAAGAACAATTCACTGAAAGGTTTTTAGAGAACCATAGATGGTAATTTTATGGCATCATGCAAAGAGACTTTTTCAGAGTGTGCTAATTATTGGTAACCTGGGAGGGGGCCAGGGAGGACCATATATCATTTTAGTGTACACATTACTCCAACCAAATATATGGGTCATTCCGTGGACTCGGTACATTTTGTGTCCCAGAGAAATCTGTCATGAAATCACTATAATACCAGATACATGCATAATTTGAAACCATAACATTAGTATGTCTTCTATCATCAATACTACCTCAAAAGTAAGTAAATTAAATATTATTGTCCATGGTTAAATTTGCATTTATGTTGATAAGGCAGGGATTTTGGCCTGTCCCTCACTATGAAAATATTTTTTCAGCAGGTCTTCTTAATAGTAAATTGTTGGGAAAATGATAAAATGTTCACATGTGTATATTGTTCTAAATGTAATCTCATTGTTAAGCAATGTTTTTAGCATGAACACATGTCATCTATATAAAATCAGTGTCCCCTGATTTCAAGTCAACCCTGTTACTTACACAAAAAGACATAATGGCACATTCCAGCAGTGACATAATTTACAGGAAGTTACAGGAAGAGGATTTCCGTCATTTAAAACACAAGTAAGTTTCTCTATTCTATAATGTAGAATTTTGTTGTTTTATGAGATTGTTGGGGATGGGGACATCATACCGCGTCATTGCTGTTACCAGTTTTTAAGATATTAATTATAATAATATTTTTTGTATCTTGATATTTACCATATATATAAGTAATATCACTTCAAAATGTATGACCTCTGTTCTTGTGACCTTGAACATTACCTAACTAGAGGCAAATTAGCTTGAAATTGTCAACCCTGTTACTGTCAGTACTGTAACTTTTCTATGATGACATATCATAAACTATCATACAATAAATAAAATAAATAGCCTGAGATGGCACCATAAAATATATTGTCACTTTAGGATCTCTTCATTCCAGAGATATTTAAAAATTTGAGAAAATTATTTAAGATTTTAAGATTTTCAAAGTTGAAAATGTACCGATTTCGTGGATATTCCACATGTTTGAATGGTAGACTATGCTGGTATAATCAATAGATAAACATCCACACACTTACTGGTGTACGTAAGAAAAAGGAAGAGGCGCGTCTGCATAAAAAAGAATTATACAGACTGCACGGATGAAATATATCTGCTTTCTTACTGAATGTTCCTTCTGACAGTTTATGTATTATGGATAGAGGGATGTTTATGTGGTATAGTCTTAGTCATTGTGAACGGAAATGGAAAAGGCATGTGTGAATGGGAAAGAGCCATATATGGAATGTATGGATGAAAAATTTCTGAATCTTTACTCACTGAACACACACAAACATACACTCAGCCCTCTTTTTCCTCAGCCCAAGCTGACATTATCCGCCTCACAGCAGCTGTCCATAAGTGTTGGCTGATCAATAGGCCTCCTCTCGCACCCGTATCGACAACAGTGCGCGTTCATTGATCACGTCCAGCCCCCGAGGCCCAGTCTTCAAATATAATTGGGTGCCGGGATGGGCCTTCAGATGACTGACAGCAGTCTGAGATGATAATAAACTGGCGAACCTTTCACTGGACCAGCTCCAGATCAGATCTGATCGGTTCGAGGGTCCCAAAGCCAAGAGCGTGACAAGTTCATAACATACCTGGCCTATCCTCTTCTTTTTTTTTACTCCACTTCCTTTACACATGCAAAGTAGTTTGCACTGCTATCCTCTGCTGATATTTCTGCTTACAACTTCATCCTCCACATCCCAGATCAAAACAGCAGGATTATTGATCACCATCATATTCTCTATGCACAACAGCTAGCGGCACAAGGTCTATTCTGATCCCATTACAACTCTGCATATATTCTATTCAGATCTGGCCCCCTTTTTAGACTGTAACAAGTGTCTACGAGATGATGAAAAGCCTTAATAAGAGAAAGCGGCCTTATTGATACTTCATTATTAAGTAGGCCGACTCGCAGTGCATTACGAGCCCATTAGAGGCAATAACAAACACGAGACGCTCATTTGTTTCAATGAGCCACACCGAATATTAGAGATTAATTGACAACGGGGTGGGGGGTGGGGGTTGGGGGGTCTTTTTCCGACCATTAATATTAAAAGTTGGGGAGGACGGCAGCCCGCCACGCATAAATCTACAAACAAATACTTTCTTAGTCTACAAAAATGCAACCAAAACAAACAAAGCTAAAGCATAACAAAGGGTGTGAAGAAAGGGAGTTATTGCATAAAATGCTGAAACAAGAGCAGGAATTGTTTAAATATTCCATGTGTGAATAGCAACCAGAGCGCAACACAACAATAAAGTAATGAAGCCCTGAATGGGTCCCGTAACAATAAGAAACAGGCGATGTGGCTGGGCCAATTGCTAAGCCTGCTTTAGAGTTGCCTTGGCGGCCGGCTGGTGTGTGTGTGTGTGTGTGTCTGCGTGTGAAGCTAGGACGGGCGGCTGAGACAGTTGGGATGCAGAGTTGCCGGGGGCGACGGGGCTGCTGACAGAGGCCAGTGTCCCAGAGCTCGGTGTTCTGATAATGAGGCCTTGCACGCGCACCCACACACACATACACACACATGCCCAGTGTGTATCCACAGACATGGCCCAGTTAGAATTACCAGAAAAGACGGAACCACTGCATACAGGACTACACATCGCCATGACAAAGTAGCTTTTCTCAGCAAAGTGATAAGTGCTATTAGTTCATAATTTATTTACTTTTTAAAATATTAAGGAGCCAAAAACAGCTCTTTGTTGTGATGCTTTAGAAAAAGCACTTTCAGATCTTTAAAGAACCTCTCATTGCACTTGTCCATGGTTTTTAGGTGCCAAAATTCTTTTTTAACATCACCTGAAATTCCGTGTAACTGGACATGAGCATTTCTGAGCTTCAAGTAGAAGCTGACAAATGATGTATGTAAGGAATGGAGACCTGTGAGCTTTAATAAATATTACCCATGAGTTTGTGAATATGTTCTGAATCAACCTATGCAGGACCATCCAAATGCACTGTAATATACAATGACTGTACTCAACTACGTCAGTGTGAAGAATATTTAAATTTTAAACATCCACTTAATGTCAACGTTCAATCTCTTTATGCACTATTTGCGAGTGAATCACAGTGTTAGGGATGGTTATAGAGCTAAGTGAGGTAGGTGGGGGTAGTAGGAAGGAAATATGATACTTCAAAGGCAGGGACTTTAGTTATTTTTTGTTGTTTTGGCATTTCCAAATTTGCTCTTCAATTGAATCATATTTACTTCCACTGCTAGAGAGGACTTCCCTAATCACAGAACCCTACCAACACTGGGAAAGTGAAGGTTGACCTGAGTCACAGGAAGTGCTATTACACCTTCTGCTAACACAACATCACTGAACAGTTCAACATGCTTGGAGAAGAACACTAATGGCCAGTTCAGAACAACTGCCAAGGACAGGAGTGTAGAAACTCTACAAATCATAATATTGTGAAGCATCATGACCAGATACTGGACAAGACGGTAACCAGGAGCTACATCACTACCATTCATTTGCGGGTACAGTGAACCTTGTAAACATCCTTGTGAAGAGCACTAGAGGTTTACAGCTGTTGTGTACCTTGAGTTTATATTTAACAGCACTCCACTCTGAATATAAATCATGTTTCTACCATTTGTCCAGAATATGTTCATTTGCCCTTGCTCTCTTCTGTTCTCTGCTTCTGAAATAAAATCTGTGGAAATGTTTGAATTCATGGAGATGCATGGTAAGAAAGAAGAAAAGAGTCATTCATCAAACCACTTGCTAATTCTTTCTTCTCTTCCTCATCTGTCTTCTCTCCTTTTTTTTTTGTTGCTCAAGCTGGCCTTCACCCGGATTGTGTCGCTGGGATAGCACTGAGGGTGTGAGGGGGTTTGGGTGGAGCTGAGGGCCCAGTACATGAATATTCAGTTCTCTGTGTTCTCTGAGCGCAGAGGCGTGGTCAGAGCGGCCCTCAGACCTGCCCAGTCTCTGCTCAGACAGGTAGGCCAGCATCAGTGTTAGTGGGTCATAGCTCTGCAGAGTCTGCACCACATATACTGTATATATGCCATATAAGTAACTTAACTTTTGCACTGTCGATTCAAATACTAAACAACAGACATTAACCTTTAAGAAGAACAACAAGAAGTCATTAAATTATTAATAATAAACTGTATAATTCCTGCTAATTGATTTAGAGAGATTTCTCATCATTGTTTTAAGCATTCTGAGTGTTAATTTTATTATCTTTATTTCCACAGCTTTCTTAGTAATAATTGAACCACCTGGAAAGGAGATGACACCGATTTGACACCAGTTATCGGTTTCAGGCCAATATCAGCAGAAAATGCTGAATCAGATATCAGAGGGGAAACAACATTTTTTTAAAGCTTTATTTTTTAAAAGAAGTACATGAGATCACTATCTGTGCTAACTGATGTTCAAGGTTGAAATACTAGTATGGAAAAATATTGGTGTCTGGAAAATTTATGTCTGTTATTGGAAACACACACACACTTCTGTACTCTCTTTCTTACTCTTACTCTCAAAGCCCTCGTGAACATACACAGAGACACAGACACACATGCAGACAGACAAACACACACATGTGCATGCACACACACACCAAAAGGTATTATGCTAATGCGTGCCCCCTGGTCTGTCACTGGAGAGTGAAGGCGAGCTGCTGGCTGGCTCTGTTCGCCTTAGGGCCTCGCCGCACGTTTTGACAGAGCATCCCCTGATAGTTAGGATTAGTCCAGCTTGTTTAGGTAAACCAAGGGAGAAAGGAGAGGGAGAGAGAGAGACAGACAGAGAGAGAGAGAGAGAGAGAGAGAGAGAGAGAGAGAGAGAGGGAGAGAGAGTGAGAGTGGGGAGAAGGAGGGAAAAGTAAAAGAGTATGAGATGCAGAGATGGAGAGGGTAAAATAAAAATAAAAGGACAGAGAGGAAAGAGGAAAAGGGTCAAGAGAAGGAAGAGATAGAAAAAAGTGTAAGAGTAAAAGAGAGAGAAAGAGAGGAGAAAAAGAGAAACAGAGAAGAAAAGAGGGTAAGAATAAGATAACAAAGGACAAGAGATGTAAAAGGAAAAGAGTAGAAGAATAAAGGAGAAGAGATGACACAAGAAGAATGAGGGGAAGAGAGAGAGAACGAGAAAGAAAGGGTGATGGAGAGGGGGAGAAGAGAAAGGGAGTGTGGGGAGGAGAGTGGGGAGAGAAAACTAAAAGAAGTAAAAGTAAAAGAGGGAGAGGAGAAAGGAAAGGAGTAAGGGAAGGAAGAGAGAGAGAAAAGGTAGGAGTAAAGGAGAGAGAGAAAAAGAGAAAGAAAAAGGGAAAAGAGGATAATAAAGGAGAAGAGATGAAAAATCAAAAGAGGAAAAGAATAAAAGAGAAGAGATGAACAAGTAAAAGAGTAGGGTAGAGAGAAAGAAAGAGAGATAGACAGAGAGTGAGGGAAAGATGATAAGAAATAAGAATAAATGAGAAGAAAAAGTGAAGGAAAGGTGGGTAAAAAGAGAGAGGGAGAGAGAGGGAGAGAGGGAGAAAGTGGGTAACAATAAAGTAGAGAGGGGGAGAAAGAGAAGGAGGGTAAGAGTAAAAGCAATAGAGAGAAAAGAAAAAGGTAAAGGAAAGGTAGAGGGAGAGAGAGAAGAAGGGTAAGAGTAAAAGAGGGGGTGAGAGAAAGGGAGGGAGAAGGAAGGAGGGTAAGAGTGAAGGACATAGAGACGAAAGAAGAAAGAGAGTGAAAGAGATAAAGAGAGAGAAAAGAGAGGCATGTTTTTTAGGATAGTGTGCTGGGACTAAGCTGTTTTTCCTCAGTTTAGATGCGGTGTGTGTTTGTCCTTAGCTGAAAACACAGCCAAACATAAATATGTCATAAACAAGTGCGTCAGTATGGGACTGTGACAAAATGGATTGTCATTACGAGTTTCACGGGCAACACTCTAAAAGCAGATGTGCTAAAAATAACGTGTAGTGTGTGTTTTTAAACACACCAGTGTATCCACATTTTATTGCACTTTTTAGACAGCCATTGTGTTGTCTGGTTGAAGATCAGCACTATGAAGTGTCCTTATGACAGTGTGTGTTCTTCTGGGTCGAAAGCAAATACGTTAAGTGTGTTGTTACTTGGACCAACCCAGGCTCTGCCCCTAATGTGTTTATTCCTAGCAGCTGTTCTGAGGTTGAACATGCTTTTCATAATGTGAAAATTCCTTTCAACCTAATGAGAAACTGCGGCAGGCTCAGTTTTTGTTAAAATACTTCAGTTTAGTGTGTGTTATTTGTTTTTAATCTTGTTTATTTTGTATGTGTGAAAAGTCACACTGCTATGCGTTTCCATTCTCATTCTAATTTAAATGGTTGCAGTGTGGAAAAACCTGTCTCAGCAGATTTCCAAACAGGCAGGTATAGACTGGGCTTCATCATAAGTCAGAAAAGTTTTTCTGAAAGTATGGGAAATGGCCCTCTTTTCTTTGATACCTATTAATGATAATTCCTGGTTTTCATATTCATATCTGTTTAGGCATAGAATATTTGAGTAAAGATGGCGTTTATTTAGTTGAATTTGGTTAAATGGTTAAAGCTGAGAGAGCATAGTTGTGGATGAGTGATGGTAGAGTTGGCATTACATTGATCAAAAAAGAGACAGAAAACCATTTGTCTTATTTTGTATCTCAAACCTGTTAGATATGGTTCATTTTCTTTTCATTTATCTTCATACTAGATACCCTCTTGCAGCAAGCAGAGAGATCAGCTGCACCAGAAAGTGGCCAAACAATGCCTACTGCTGTTAGGTTACATCAAGTATTGTGTTTTTTTGTTCTTTGATTGCTAACTGTGAACGAGTGCAGAACTTGAACACAACTGTCCATTTAACAAACAATCACTGGCAAAGGGATAACTCCGGCCTAAAGCATAAGTGGAGTGTTTGCTGGAAATTTGGTGAGACGAGAGTATACAGGAATGCCTGGATACAAAACACAAGAACTCTTAACACAAGATTACCTTTATGCCCATGGATGGAAAAGAACCATTGAACAATGCCATGGCAAGCTGAAAAAAACTGCAGATTCAGTGTCTGAATGCGCAGTCCATAAGATGCACATCGTAAATCTGAAGAATGAAAAGGATAAAGCAGTGGGTATTGCGACCATTCAAGGGAACTGGGCCTAGTGTGAGCATGTCCTCAGTTGTAAGTCACTCTTCATTAGCATCTGCCAAATGTGCAAGTGTAATAAAGTCTATTCCATTCTTGGGTTTTTTTTTGTATCCTCCACCAATTTTCTCACCTAATTCAGCTGTATCCAATTCCGCCCACTGTCAAGGACTTCCCAGTCCCCAATTCCACAATGCCACCACCACTAGGGGAATAAAGACTATAGTGCAGGCTTCCACATGCTTCATGTGAAGCACCACTGCATCTCTTTTGAACTGCATTATTCATTATTCCCAGCGCACTCATCTCTTTTCTGACCAAACCACTTAAACACATATCATGTTGTATTTATGACCCCAGAAGTCATAAGCAGGAACTTCCCAGGAGGACTTGAAGGCTGTATAAGAATAAATACATTTGTGGGTGTAACCTGGATAAGCCAAATATTAATGAGTGCATCATTTTTGAGGGTGCATCTTCAATTATTCTGTGAGTGAAGACTTTAAGCATCGATGGCTGGAGGAAATGCTACAGGGAACAGAAATGGCCGTAGCTGTTTCAGCAGCTACTGTTGCTTACAGCCTTTATTACAGTAACAATATTAGAAAAGAAGCACAACAACCAATCGGATCAGTGCTCTTGAATACAAAACAAAATACCAAACAGATGGAACACGATGTATTGAAGATGTAGCCATGGTTACGGTCAGTTTTGGTCAGCGTTTCAGCTGGAGTCCATGGATGTATAACACTGTTGCTGTAGCAGATGGATGTGATAAACAACAGTAGAAGATTACACTGAACTGCCTACAGGAGCTGCTGTAGGCAAATCCCTACTGTGTCCACAGCTACAGGCTGTGTCACCATGTGAGCCTGTCACACAGGCCTATTTACACACATACACACACACAAGCCTGTTCACATGGAAAGGCATGCGACATAATTAGCAGCAAACATACTTTAAATCATTAAAACAACCACAAAGTTGTTGGTGGCAGTGCAGGATGCTTGGCGTCACTGATGAAGGATGTTACTCAGAATCACTCAGTTCAAAATCTGTAGGTGATATTCACCATCCAGCCATGGGCAATGTCACAGTGTAAGTCATGAGACGACTATTTTAGAATAATAAGGGGCATTAGCATTGCAGATGGACTAGGTTTTTGTCCGCTTGAAAAAAAGATACAGAGTACCCTCTGGTTCACCCATCAGTCTATAATCTGGGAGAATGAAATATGTGCAATAAACACACTCTGAACAGTTTACTTTCTGAATTTTCTGGAGCCAGGTGTGGAAATTGGCGTCAGAGTCTCTCCCGTGCAGCAAACAGGCCTATCACTCTAATGAGAATTTTATTGTTCTCTTTTTACAGGCGGCTTTGCATGTGGAAGTGCTGTTTTTACTGGAGCATTCCTGCCCGGTATTAATGACACCTCCGCGCTCCTATCCGCTTTGAGCAACGTTTGAACCTCCCCATTAAATGGCTGACCTTTGACCCTGGGTTCACCCAGCCGGCGTGCACGTTCCTGCTCCGCACTCGGCTCGGGAAAAAAAGAAAGGCAGAATAAATAAAGAAGAAGGGGGGTGATTATCCTTTCGGTGCCACTGCTCCCCCACCCTCAAAAGAGGAAGAGGCTGAGGATCTTTTATTCAGCGATGTCAGGAGCGTAGGGGAGAAGGGGCCGAGGTCTGATTTGACTGAGAGAACGAGCTTCCTTTGATGAGGCTCAGGAGGCGAGTTGTTTCCTCTGGAGCCAGAAGGGAAAAAAGTAAACAAATACAACAACCAGCTCGCTTCATCGCAGCATGAGAGATTAGAGCTACCGGACACATCAATAACACAAAGTGCAACACAAATGTGCCCTGCAAGTTCAAATAGGTCACTTTATACTATAGTTACAGTAGAGGAATGCAGGAAGAGAAAACAGAAAGGATGAGAAGAAGCTAAGACAAGAGAAGAGATCAGAAGAGAAGAGAGAAGAAGAGGAGAGAAGAGACAGGAAGACAGAAAGGATGAGAAGAAGCTAAGATAAGAGAAGAGAAGAGATGAGAAAACAGAAAGGATGAGAAGACGCTAAGAGAAGAGAAGAGAAGAGAAGAGAAGAGAAGAGAAGGTGCAAAGTGAGAGAGAGGAGGAGAAGAGTCAAATTAAGTCAAGTCAAGTCAAGTAGAGCTTTATTGTCATCCCAGCCATATATGTTAAGTACACAGTGGGACGAGATATCGTCCTCCTGGACTACAGGTGCAACATACAGAAAAAACAGAAAGGACAAGAAGACATTAAGATAGGAGAAAAGAAAATAGAACGGAGAAGAAATGGATATTAGAAGAGAAAACAGAAAAGACGAGAGGATGCTGAGACGTAAAAAGAGAACAGAACACAGAAAGGACAAGACGATGCTATTATGAGAGAAGAGAAGAGAAGAGAAGAGAAGAGAAGAGAAAAAAATGATAAAGAAAGAGAAGTTACTCATGGAAGAGTGGAAGATGGACCAGAAGAGGGGAGAAAAGAGAAGAAGAGAAGGGGTCTCTTGGGGTGTAGGCCGTGGAGGCCCAGGGGTGATGTCAGCCTATTAAACTGATTTCACAGGTTCCCTTAACGAAGCCACTTGCCAGTTAAAGGGCAGGAAGCATCCTGTTTCACTGTTTTTTTTTTCACTCTTCCCTTCGAGCGGGGCGCACGTGAGACTTATTGAAAGCTCCTGACAAACAGGCGTGAAGAAGGGCAGCTGGAAGGGCAGCCCTCTCAGGACCCTGACACAGGCTCGCCGGAAACACAGGTGGTATAAAACAGCAGCCTTGAGCTCTTAAAGCTCTCTCTCTCTGCCTCTCTCTGCCTCTCTCTCCCTCTCTCTCTCTGTCTGAGGAAACTTGATATGGACTGTTGAGATACAGAAATCACATGGTGCCTTTTAGTGTGATGCCTTTGCTCCAGAATAGTTTGGTTCCAAGGTAATGCGCATTGTAGGTCTACAAGACTTCTCCTTCTCTCCAAGCAAGCGTTTAGGTCACAAAAACTGAACATACGTAGTTACTATTTTCAAATAGTATTTTAGTGCCCATGTGAGAGATTACACCCCTGGATACTAATACACTGACTGAAAAAGCTTGAGGCAACGTACTATCACACTTTCTGTTTTTGCCATTATGTCGATATAGACATGACTGCCTAAGGTGTGGACCTCAGGCCAAACTTGGTCCATAAAGACATTTGATTTGGCCTGTTAGAAACTTACCCTAACCCTGCTCATCCCTGTCTCTCATTCAGAGAACAAACATATTTTTATACTACATGCTTTATAAGTTATCTTATTTTCTAGTTCAATTGTATTTCTGAAGCATTTTAGAAACAAAATAAAGAGTAATAAACTTTTTAATGTTCATTTTGAAACCGAGACAACTTTCTAATGACATAAAGTGTAATAAACTTAATGTATTTGAAGCTCAGTTTGAAATCTGCTTACCTTCTCCATTTGTATTTTGTCCCACCAGAGTGACCTTTCTCACAAATGCAAATTAAAAACATTTGAAATAAACAACATTGTCTAAACTGAGGTATTTCGATGAATGTCCAGTTTTGGGATTTTTACCTGTGTCCTGTAAAGTTTCTACAAAATAACACATTTGGCACGGAGCATGTAAAGGTCAGTTCCTTCATCGTGTCTTTAGTTTAGAAGAATTCTTTAAATAGAGTCAGATCCAAGGTTTATATCTTATACTGTCCTACAGGTCTTATTGAGGAATTCCATTGAAACTGTTCTTTTCCTGTTCTTTCTAGAGTCTCTCTATTTTCATGTCCTTGTGAACACGATCTTCATTGTTTTCTTTCTCTCTTGCCAAGTCCATTCACTCGGGTACTCCCTGAAGCATATGCAGAACCAGGTGTTCTGCCTGGCAAACTCAATCTTTCATAGCACTGACAGACTCGCTCTGCGTAAAACTGACTTCTGATAAACATTTGAGGTCCACCTTTGGTATTCCATCTGAAAAGGTGAACTGAAGTGTGTGTGTGCATGAGATCATGTGAGGTAGGTGTTAGATGGTGAGTGGATCATCACAAGCTCTATTATCAGTCACTCATGGGGTGCTACCCTGCTGGTTCTGAGACACTGGTGAAAAACAGCATTGCTGTAAAAACAGCCTGTTTTGAAATCATTGTTTTTGTGATGTAAAGGCAAATACTTTTACATGTATCCAACTATTCAACCTACAGGAGTTAAACTCTACCATCTCACACAGAGACCCATCATGTATTGCTTTTTGCTTAGTTCATGGTGGCCAGTAAGAAAAGAGATATATGTCCTTTTTTATGTCTTTCCCTTTTTCGTACATAATTTGGAAATACCTCCTGCCCTTTATATTGTGTCAAAATTTCACAATGAATGGACCAACACAGCTGGCCCGGGCTGATTAAGGAAACAGTCTTGTTACATTAAATATCCTTAAAAATTCAGAAAAGTAAACTGACAGCAACAACACGCCAGTCCTAAAAGTAGAGTAACAGAAATATCCTGTTTACTTCTAGAAAGGATAAAGAGAAGAGTTTGAGTGATCATGTATAAATAAGATATAACTGCATGGTGCATAAGACAACATGCACATATAAGTGCACTCTAGAGAACAAAATTCAAGAAATGTTAGAAACAGGACATATTGTCCCTTTAGGATTTAACAACTTCTAACCTCCAAAGTGACTGAAATATCTTTACTATAGAGGCTTTTTGGTGGCATTATCTCATTTTGTAACAGATAGAAAGATAGATAGACAGACAAATGGTCAGAAAGATAGATAGACAGATAGATAGACAAATGGTCTGACAGACAGACAGCTCATTACTTTTTCAGTTTTTACACTATTTGAAAACACTGGCTGTCCTTTACATTGTGTAAATATTTAATGATAAATGGGAAAACAGAAATGGCCCAGAATAGTAAGATTTTTTTGTGAGGGCAGTGAGGTTAAACTGCATCTGTCCACATCTATGCTTCATGCAGCTGATGAGCCTGTGAGCTCAAACCCACAGTCTGAGTGTGTACGGTGGCCAGCTGCACACTGCAGACAGTGCCCTAGTGCTCAGTATCAGCAGCCCATCAAAGAGAGGAAGCAAACATGCCACTAAAACTTCACCCTCGCTCTGCTTTCTGCCTCGCGTTGCAGGAGGCCAGACACTTTAATGTCCTGCTAGTTAAAGCTGACTAAGGCTTTCATACTGGGAGCTGGAACAAAAAAAGGGAAGAAAAATCAACAGCACTTTAAAAGAGTCCACTTCAAACATGACTTTGTGCGAATGACAACAGCGGCTCTTAATATTAAGTTTATGACAAAATATGCAGCAACTGCCTGTTTAAAAAGGATTAAAAGCAGAGCTCTGTTTATGTTGCAGAGGGAAAACAGAAATTAGTGTGTGTGTGTGTGTGTGTGTGTGTGTGTGTGTGTTTATGTGTATGTATGTGGGTTGGGGGGGTTCTGGTGGCAGCAACTGAGCTTTGTTTTAATTGTAGGTGAAAAAAGCAAGGCAACGCTACTCGTTAGACACTCACTTTGAATCCCACAACGTGCTGCATTTCCATTTCAGATGAGAATGCTGCCAGTGGCCAGACAGGCAAAAATGAGATACTCACATCTTTACAACAGAGAGAGCAGAAAAGAGATATCAGTGATTTACGCTAACGTGGACAAAACACGTCTCCTGATCATTTTTGCTTTTGTGATTTCTATATTCTAAAAGCTGCTGTCAAAAAAACAAAAAAAGCTTTTAACACATTGTCACTGTCATAACAAAACTTCACATGCGAGACTGTTTCTAGATATAAGCAGTATAGGCAGTCGCTTAGGGCCCCCGATTCATGGGGACTACAGCAAACATAGTAGTAGTTTTTATATATCCTATTTAATTTATTATTGACTTACTTTTACTTTCATAAAATGTAGTCAGTTATCTCCCCAT
This sequence comes from Brachyalestes nurse, assembly GCA_037974405.1. Lineage (NCBI taxonomy): Eukaryota > Metazoa > Chordata > Actinopteri > Characiformes > Alestidae > Brachyalestes > Brachyalestes nurse. The sequence continues at coordinate 7,536,045 of JBBPCY010000018.1, forward strand.
ATGAACCTATTTATTGTTTTAATAAGACATAAATTCATTTTCTGTCTTGCACACAACGTATGTTTGGGTTGAGGGTTTTCACAAGGAGGTTTCCCAAATATTTGAAAAAAATAAAAAATAAACTAAACTTGTCTGTAAAAGACCCAGTTGCATAAACACTAATTATTGGAAAATTATCAATTAATTGTCCCAGTGCAAAGAACCTGATTCATCATCACTGTCACATCAAAATGTTTTTTTTGTACACCCTTTTACAAACACTAACTTCCATATATGACGACTGGCCAGTAGAAATTACACAACCTTACCATTTTGGAGAAACAAGGTTTGGTTATGATCTCAGAAAAGGAACAGCCCACAATGCATCCTCCAGCCCACAATACAGGTACACTTCTATGGCCTCACATCTCCTCAGACATTCAGTCGTATTCCCCCTGCTCCTGTCTCCATACTTGCTATGCTAATACATGGGACTCCCCCCACAACGTAACCCCTGTAAAAAGACCACAACGACAGCCGTTTAGACTTAAAAGACGCACATAAACATATAAACAGATAAAAAGATGGGGGGAAGAATGAAAGTAGATGGGGAAAAATCATCATTGGAGGAAAAGAGCTGGTTGAAGTTGGGGTGGGGGGGGGGGTGGGGGGGGTGGGGGGATCGTTCTGGTCCGGGTGAAAGAAGAGGAAGTCAATTATGCATTCTGAAACCCTGGTCGATGTAGCCCCCCAGGGACCTGGCTGCGCACCTCAGGATCAGTAAATAATTGACAGATAATATTAATTGGCTGTGGATTAGTGAGCAAGCAGAGTATCGGGGCATTAATATTTGATCAGAAGATGATAGGGACTCCTGGCGGGGGCTGGGTGGGGCAGCTGGGCCTGATTTGTTGATTAGGGCCCGGTAAAAAAGAAAAGGGGATGAGGTAGAGACAAATACAGTGCCATATATATAAAACACCCGTCCCCCTCCCAGATTGTATGATGAACAGAGCAGAGGGGGCAGAGAGAGATAGAGGGAGAGACAGTTAAAAAAAACAGAAAGAGAGACAGAGGTGAAAGAGTCAAAGGAGAAAATGGGAGAAGAGATATAAGGCAAGTGAGTTGTAAATAATCAGACTGAGAGAAAGGAAAAGGAGGCAGGAGCTGGAGGATGAGAGAGATGGAGGATGAGAGAGAAACAGAGAAAAGGGAAAGAAGAGAGATGGACAAGAAGGTAAATAGAGAGGGGGAGAAGAAGACAAGATAGAAACAGTAACAGATAAAGAGACATAAAAAAGGTTAAATGAAAGAGACAGAGGAGTAAGGCAGAGAGGGGAAAAGGTCTAAGAGGGAGAATGAGAAGAAGAAGGAGGAAAGTGATGAAGCAATAAACAGAAAAAATAAACCTTGAAAAAGAAAGACAAAGTGAACAAGAGAGGAAAAACAGAATAAATGGATAATGGAAAATGGGACAGAAGAAGAGAAAGAGAGACAGACAGACATATAGATAGCTAGCTACATAAAGACATAGACGGAGAGATAGAAAGAGAGACAGACAGATAGACAGAGAGACAGACAGAAATATGGATAGATAGATAGATAGATAGATAGATAGATAGATACATAGATACATAGATATATAGATACATAGATACATAGATAGATGCAGTCACAGCAAGAGAGAGAGAGAGAGAGAGAAAGAGAGAGAGAAACTGGAGATTTGGTTTTGATGCCACTGTTAGTATAAATGTTACAACAGCTAACCTCCCACTGACAGAAAATTGCAGGCTGGATCATTCAAGACACACACCCATACACACACACACACACACACACACACACACAGAGGTTAAAGGCAAAAGAACAGGTCCGACTTTCAAGCCACCTTTGATTGTTGTTTTATTAGTGCCAGTGTCCTAGCAGGAGACTGTAAGAGATGCGATGTTTCAAAAGTGTGTATATGTGTGGGTGGGTGGATGCAGTGAAAGCTCTGCTGCTTCTGACGATCTTGTAGAGTCGTACTGAGCTTCACTGGAGGTAGGGGAGGAGTCTCTGCTGATCATAGTGTGTGTTTGATGAGCTGATTTGAGTGGAAATCTTCCAACATGCCCACATGTGTACTCTCTCTTCCACACACACACATCCACCCACACACACACACACACACACACAAACATGCACATCCACAAACAACCCGAAGCGACACATGCACACCCAGCCTCTGAACTCCTGGAGGCTAATTAAAGTGTTGGAGGGAGCAAACACGGTTGTGTGACAACACAATGAAAGATTGAAGTGGGGAGGAGGGAAGAGAGGAGACAGCGAAGGCCCAAATCACAACAATGCCCAGCGCTGCTTCCATCTACCATATGTTGTCGTTTGTTCACTCAAATCCCCTGGAAGAAGCAGTGATTGCAGGCTGGGCAGCAGAGGGGCTGACCGCTTCCTCTGATAACCACGTCCCTCAAGCCTGAACCACCAAATCCCCAAGGAGTTCTCACACCTATTATTTAAGTATGACATGTCTCTGACAATTACATCTACCCTTCTTAACTTACTCTCTTAAAAATAACGGTGCCTAAACGGTTCTCGGCTTGGACAGATCATCCTAAAAAAATGTCATTCTTAACTTTAAAGTTTTTCACCCTCACACTTATAAAAATGGTTATTTAAAAACATTAATTGAAAGCTTCTTTAGGAGACCAAATAATCTAAAATGGTTTGTTAAGGAGAATTTTGGGTGGGAGTGATCTGTGCTTTATAATTAATGTTCATGATGGTAAAATAGTGATAAGTCTGTTTTCCGTTTTTCATCAGAATGGCCTCCATGTACCTGCCCAGCGTAAATGTATTTTTCAAATACATTTTATGTCCGAACCTTCTCAAAACTACCATAAATTCATTAAACTCTTTAGATGTCAGGTCCCTATCATGACAATGGACAGCACTGACTTAATATCTTAACTGTTTAATTGTGCAGAAATATTGAAAACTCAACATACATATTTAGATTATTCAGTCTTCTGTTTAAATGCATATACGTATTTATATGTATGTGTGCATATGTATGTCTGTGTATGTTGTAGCATATATATGTATGTGTGTGTATGTATGTGTGCATATGTATGTGTGTGTGTGTCATAGCATATAT
>JBBPCY010000018.1:7548485-7572168 GCA_037974405.1 Brachyalestes nurse
TGCCCAACTACCGGCACCTGTGATCCCGCATCACTGGATTCCCACGCACACCCTTTCAAACGACCTACCTTCACGCCCAGAGCCGTATATCCCCTAATATTCGGGCGAATGGGTTCTTGGAGGGCATGATCGAGTGGCACCGGACGCAACACTAAGCAGATAGTGGTCTGTTTTTTTTCACTTTTTCATATTTTTCAGGAGAGAAAAAGACCACAGCATCTTGATGAGCTAGATAGTATGTGCCTGAATTCCATGTTCAATAACTCCCTACCATTATATATATTGGTGTTTGTGTGTTTCTGTTTGCCATCCTTCCATATTTCTTCGCAAACATCACTTTCATTGGTGGCTCAGTAATTTAAACATTTAAATGTAAGTTGAAGCAAAAAATGTGCAGAACCATTTGATTGGAATGCCATTCTAAATCTCAACAGACCCCAAGCAAATTATCCCATTAGCCCAACACAGGGTTTCCAACATGCACTTCATGATCATTTTCTATTAGGGCTCGCCAGCAGAGGAGCCATTTGAAAGAGAGCTACACTGGCTTCTGCAGAGCATCCCAAGCAGCTGCTTAAACTGGAAGCCTACGGTACCCTCCAAAAAAGAGAGGCAACATTCTTCCTCAGAAACAAGCTCCATAACCGCTGGGCGGCAGCTTGTTTGGGAACTGAGTGATATATCAGCTGAATGAAATGACTCACGCTGATGTGGCAGCAGAAAAGCATGACTAGGATGGCTAAGTGGTTCTGGGTTTCAGATAGAGGTGTTTGAGTCTGGTCTCTACTCATAACCACAAGCTGGCTTTGTCTACACTCTTAAAAATAAAGCCTCTTAAATTAGTTTTGGCTTAATTGGGCCTGCAAAAAAATGTCTTGGTACGTGAATCATCTTACATCTAGCGAATATATTTGATATTTCTCATTATCAGCATGTAATAAATATATTACATTATTAATAGACATTTATTTGTGTCATTACACATTAACAACACCTAACAACCGGTGTTGTTTTCATTGTTTTGGATTACAGAAGCAAAGCTCAGGCAAATACACATGTACACCAACTCACATGTGTATTTAAAGCATGCATTCTTTTATGTGCATACACATGTAATTATATTATGCATGATAGAATGAACTTCTGTTTTTCCAATAAGACTTTTCTGATACACATCCATATGATTTGATCTGTTTATGGTGTTACCACTCAATCATTTCCCAGTACGTTTACCTAAAACTAAATGTACAGTTCTGTTTATTGTTACTGTTTATTGTTATTGTACTGTAATAGATCTGTAACACTGAAAACATCTCCAGTAGTTACATTGCTGTTGGATTTGTTGTTAAAATGTAATGATTCAGTTGTTAGAGGCGTAAAGCATAAATCCAGCAAAATTCCCTGCAAATGAATTAGACAACAATAAGTGAAGAATGTATGAAAACAACCCCACAATAGCCTTAAAACAATCTTAAAATGAGAAATATTGGATATTAATTATTTCAGTTGCCAAGATATCACTATTTGCAGTGTGGTGTAAAACCTTTACATTATATAGAGACTGTTATTCTTTAAAAAGGCTCTTCAATTACACATCTCATTAACATATCATTAACAAAAATGCTTTTTTGAAAGAACCATCAACTGAAATGTCCTTGAGGGAATTTAAAGTGGCTCACTCCAAAATAACCCTTTTGGCACCTTTATTTTTTGGACAAACGTCAGCCAGGATCTCTCTTGGTCTGTGCCATGGAACACGCTCTGCTGTGGTGCTCAAACGAGTCGTTATGACCTGAAGTAGGACTGGCAGTGGCACAAGCTGTAATGAAAGGGCTCTGCAAGACCTGCTCATGAAGGAAACTTTTCAGATGGACTGCTAGACATGTAGGTAACCCCAGATCTCGTGAGACAGAATCCTCTGAAGGTCTTGTCATTGGTCTCGCTCACAGTAAGTTTATTCAATCCACTGTTGCCAGAGGCGCCCTCCTTGAGGCTCCATACTAAAGTGCTCTGGACCACTCTGGCGGTTTTGTGCAAAGTTGAATTTTTTTTGGGGGGGGGGGCGGTGGGTTGTGCCCGACTTGTCAAGATCTATTATTGTTTGTTCAAAAAATGTCAAGGAAAAGAGGGATTTTGATGGGGAATGGGATGTCAGGCAGGGAATGAGCAAGGTGTGTATGTGTATGTGTGTATGTGTGTAAGAGATAGAGTGGAGGGAACCCTGGTGCCAGCCCCCCGGTCACAATCACATAGATTTGCATTCCACTCTAACAGGATATTGCCCAAAGTCCCCCTGAGGAGCTTAGTCTTAGAGTTGGACCTTAACTCCTTGTATACTCTCTCTCTCTCTCTCTCTCTCTCTCTGACTCTGTCTCTCTGTCGCTCACTTCTCTCGTTCTCCTCATCTCCCGCTCCGCACTCTCTCCCTCTCTTTCCCTATTCTTCTCTCTCTCTCATTTCTCTCCTCTCTCATTATTTTTATCTCTCCTCTTTCTCTCTTTCTCTCTCTTCCTCTCTCTCTCCCTCTCTCCTCTCTCTCTTCCCCTGCTCCTCCGCCTACTCTCCTCCTCTTTCTTTCTCCTCAACCAGCTCTGCTTAATCCTCTTTATGCTCTTTTTTCTTTTTTTAACCTCTTTTTTTCTACCTGTTTTAATACACTAATTTCTGTCTCGTATCACAGCCTTCTAACAGCAAAAAGAGAAATAGGTATTGGGTTTAAAATAAAAGTAATAAAAGCAAGACACTGACCAGTCTTCATTTTTTTTAAATGTTTGTGTGTTTTTCAGGGTCTGTCTGGCCCCTGTATGGGTTGTGAAACAAAGAAACAAATCGAAGGAAAACGACATGTACTCCATAAATCCAGCTAAACCTTCCACTGAAACAACCGACATGCTTCTGAGAATGCAGTCAAACATTTTTACGGGATTAATTCTGCTCACCCCCCACCACTAACCACAGCCTCACGAGGCCTTAACAAAAACTCTCTCACATATATGCTCTCTCTCTCTTTCTCTCTCTCTCTTTCACACACACCCCATGCAGGGCATCTGGTCTTGGGCAGGGCAACACATGTTTTAATTTTGACTGACTCACCTGTCACCTATACGTCTCCACCCCTCCCCTATCCCCCCAACAACTGCCTTCACACACACACACACACACACACACACGTACACACACACACACACGCACACACACACACACACACACACACACACACTTTCCAGAGGCCCAATCCCATGCTATTAACCACTTCCTATGAGCAAACAGCACGCCGAGCTTTAGCCCGGATGCGAAAGTTCCGTGCCCTTGAAGTCCGGCTGGCGAGAGGAAAAGTCACACTAATTGATGGGTGAGCCTAATTCAAATGAGCCTGTAATGAAAATCGGACTAGAAAGAGTCAGGCAACCTGTGCCTGGGTGAAACTTTCGAAAATTAAAAAAAAAAAGCAAAGCAAAAAAAAGGCCCCGCCATCGAACCACTTTGATGTGCCTCGAACTCTTTTCATCAGTTTCCTTTCCATGTATGAAAAAGCCATTTCAAGTACAAAGCCGCACGCCACATTTGTAATTTGTCTCCTCTTTCAGGAACAAATGGACGTGGCAAAGACCATTTTCCCTTGTAGCGGTAGAGAGAGAGACAGAGAAAATAAAGAGAGAAAGAGAGAAAGAGAGAGGGAGAGTGAAAGAGAGAGATATCTGAATAAAAGTGCATATGAAAGGTGCGAGGCAGGAGAGCTGTAGTGGGGACAGACTTTTTCTCCTGATTTTTCACACGAGTCAAACCCCATTTCACATCAGGCCTGTTAACAGGGTCTGTGTGTGTGTGTATGTGTGTGTGTAAGACAGAGAAAGAGAGAGAGGGAGAGAGGGAGAGAAAAAGAGAGAAGAGGTGGTAGTGAGTAACAGTGAAGAAACAGGGGGTGGGGAAGGAATAAAGGTCCAAATCTTTGACTGTGAAAACTGTCACACTGGGGGAGTATATGCACACCCTGTTTGCCTAATAAGCTGGAGCCTTGTAAAAAAATGTGAATGAGACTGGTCGGGGAGTGTGTGATTTCGCACTCGCGAGGCAGGGGAGATGACTGCGAATTGAAAAAGGGGTCTCTTTACCCCTACCAGAGTGCAGGAGCCCAGAGCACAGGGCCAGGGCAGAACACTCACCCAGTAACCACAAGGAGACGGGATAAGGAGTCACACTTACAGTAATCAAACACACACACACACACACATACACACACACACACTCACAAACCTATACACTATCAGGACATGAGATCATATATACATATAAGTAATTTACATGAACATACACTGTAGACATTATAGGTGGTACATACATTAAACTATACCACCTATAATGTATAAATGTTCCCACAAAGGAAAGGGCAGCTGGTGTTGATAAAATTCAAATAAAAGATTTTATGAGGTTTTGTGCCAACAACAGTGATACAGCAAACCTTATTATATGCAAACACTGCCACAAAGAGCTATGTTTTTTAAAAGTACTTAATATGTTAGGTGGAAGAACACAGATAGGGGAACACAGGTTTGGCTCCTGATCTTCATGGAACTTTCCAGCCATCACACATATTTCTTCGGTTCCAGCAGCATTGAGCATTTTTTTAAATAAACACCTACTGCCCAGATAATGCATCATATTCTCTGACTTTTCAGAAACCAAAAACCTCTAGTGGAAGTTAAACATTCTGTAAAAACTATTTTTGATTTTAAGTAATTCGTGACCATTTCTTTTAATTTATGCACAATGTAACACACATCTGTAGCTGTTTTCAAATAAAAAAATAAATAAATACAAATGGAGATACATATGCCAAGTATACCTGACCATATGTTTTAAACCTAAGTCTAAACTCAACCCTTAATTTTAGCTTCATTTAAACCTTCATTTTACATTACAGGTTAAAAACATGAAACTGAAACATAACTTTAAAAACATACACATGCTTGCACACACACAAGCAGAAACACACACACACGCACACACACACACACACACACACACACTGTATTCTTTTATAAGTAACTCTCATCTAAGCAACTCTTCATGACAGGAATGTTTACATACATGTACAGGTGTTATTAATTATATGGTTCTACAGTATGTCAGATAAACAGAAAACATCCATGAACTGTTGCCTTAAACTTCTGAAGTCACAGTCATGCTTTTGTCAGTGATATAAGAAGCAAGGAGTTGTGTTTGGAGAGGGAAAAGAGAGAGCGACAGAGAGAAAGGGAGAGAATAAGAGAGTGTTAACTGGATTGCTGAGACAGCTTTAACGATCACCCTCTCTCGTCTAATGATTTAAAAACGGGTCGCCATCAATAACCTCATCTGCATTTTTTGAAACATATCATCCCCTCCCTTCTGAGGCAGAAAAGGGGTTTCGATATCTTTTTGATCTTGCTCCGTTTTAATTGTGCCCCTGTATAAAAGGCATAAACAGACAGCTTTCGGTCCACACTTTAATAGGATTCTGTTGGAGAGAGGGGGAGGAGGAGGTGGTGTGTGTGTGTGTGTGCGCGCGTGCTACGCAACAACCAGAGCTCTCGGAGGAGAACACTGCTGTAATTATAAAAGGAACAAAGCACTGGAGACTAAAAACACATGAAAGGAAAAGAAAACATACAAGCCAATCAAGGAGCTCGCAAACACTCTGCCGTGCACATACACACACATTCACACGAGTGCACACACACACACGCACACACACACACACACACACACAAACACAAACATATGCGTGTGCACGCACACACACACATGCACATATACACATACTATAGCTCAAGGTCTGGACACAGTTACATGGTTGACTATCACCTGTCAACGACCAAATCACAAAAAGCGATGTAAATGAATCTTTGTGCAGTCCGCAGCTTTCGTATAAACGCTTCCACGGAAATACAGAGAAGCCTGAGCAGGAGCAGATCAGGCTCATAAATGGTAGCTTAAAGGAGGAAATGATAAAGAGCCAGGAGCAGGAAGGAAGTCATGAAAAAGCCAGGGCTGGATGAGGTGGGGTTGGCGTGACACAGGCCTGCACTCCACCTCGAGTAAAGAGACTTTCGTACCTGGGTGTTTTTTTTTCGTGTAAACTGTTATTAACCCACAGGAACACTCACTCTGCATCAAGCTCTTGACCTTGTCTCACTAAGCGAACAAAATGCACAGCTCAGAGGGATTCCCTTTTCATCTCTAGCAACAACACCCAGTCACTAGCCTGCCTTAATAATTTGCTGTCACATCAAAACCTCTTAACACAACCTTTTTCACACAGACGTTCCCACAGAACTGACCCAAAATTAACTTTCTTAAAGCTAAAGATGTAAAGAAGGCTGCTTTCCAGTAAGTACTGGTAAGTATGAAGGTATGACACTAGGTGGGCCGATCAGATATCAGCAGTTCAGTTTATTACAAAACTGGATTGGAAACTAGATTCTAGGAGGGCCTCCATCACAGAAGAATCACTTTTGATCCCCTAAAGGGCATTTAAGTTCTTTAAAGAGCCATTTTTGTAAATAAAATTGTAAAGAACTATTTAAAAGTTGAACAACAATTGTTCTCCATCTGGTTCTTCAGTGAACCTATCAGTGTTTTCTTTTTATATTAAGGTTCTATTCCAGTTAAAGTTTTCTGTAATTTATGCTGCTGAGCCAAAACATTTTGACCACTCACAGATAAAGTAAACATTTATCTCATTACAACTGCACATGTCAAGGTCTGGGATATATTAGATGCTACAGTTCTCATAGTCAGAATGTTCAACGCAAAAGAAATGGGCAGAGTTACACACTTGACCACTCTGACATGGGCAAAATTGTTAAGGCCAGACAATTGGGTCGAAACACAAATTGTGGCTGCTCTCAGTCAGCAGTGGTGAGTACTTACCGGTCTGAGGGGGGACAAACCATGAACAGGCGACAGGGTGTTGAGTGTGCAATATTTGATTCACAATAAAAATGAAGGCTTTTGCATCTCTTTCAAATCAAGAGAAGGGTTATTGTGGAAGAACTCATTGAAATTTTTAATGCTGGTTCCAGAAGGAATGTGTCACAATGCACAGTGCATCTCATGCTGGGTTGCACAGACTGGTCAGAGCGATCAATCATAGCGTTGGAAGAAGTTTGACTCCAAATTCCCCAGATTTCCATCTAACCGAGCATTTGTTGCATGGTCTGGAACAACAAGGCCTAGTCCACACATATGCTGGTGTTTTTTAAAAATGACGAGTTTTCTATTCACACAAGCACTGTTTTCAACAAATCTGTCACCATGAAAATACAGAAACAATCTGACAAGCACTGTGAAGAGCATGCCAAAACAACAGGCAGTGATATATAAGCCTAACTGTAATGCCATGTAAACCAATCAGAGAAAAAAGTTATCTGTTCAGTGGGCTTACAAGGATCTCATTTAAAACCAGTGATGTTGGTGGAAGGATATGTGGCCGTGGCTGAATAATTAAATAAAACGTCCTTTTCTGTCCACGCTCCTTTATTTTGAGTGATCTGGTAGTCAAGTTGATGCACATACTACTCAGCCTTATCAGTATATTCAGTGAGGCCATGGGCTACAGATCAGGCAAAATCAGGGAAGGCAGATTGGGAAGGAAGATTCATTCAACCATTTGGATGCTGCCTGAGTCATGGAAGTGTGGGATGTAGCAGTGACCTCCGTGTGTCAACGCAGACTCCATGTGTCAACAAGTTGGAGCTGTTTTGATGCCACCTGAAGGACCAACAGCATATTATAGGCAGTTGGTCATAATGTTTTGGCTCACGTATGTAAATGTAAGTTGTAAAAACTAAACACAACTGAATGAGGGAGTTAAATTTAATAAGGCTTTTCTCTGTTTAGGAAGGAATTTTCACCTGCTTGAAAATAAAAGCCGTACTGCAGTTAAAGCTTACTGTTTTAAAGTTGTGCCAGCTCCATTTACATCATGTTTTATAAGGGACTCTAATAGTAAGCTGAATTTAGACAGGGTAGGTTCAACAAAGACACAAAAGCATGCAATTTTTGCCCAGTTTTTTGACAGCCTCCCTGTAGCAAGCAGATAATTGTTAGATACTGTATATAGAATGGCTCTGATATTGTAATATACTATACGGTATTAGCATCTCTCTTCCATAGACCACCAGGTGTTTTTTCCATGACCATCTCCACAAATGGACAATACATTTACATGTATGGCATTTAGCAGATGCTTTTCTATAACCCTAACTACAGGGGACAGACTTCCTGGAGCAACTTGGAATGAAGGGTCTTGCTCAGGAACCTAGTGGTGGTATTTTGAAGGTAGGATTTGAACCTATGGTCTCTTGGTCTAGAGGCAAGTATCCTACCCACCACCCCTATGGACAATAAAGGCAAGGGATATTTTATTAGGTTCATGCAATTAGAATGTTTTGGTCATTTATCTAAAAAAAAGTAAATGCATCTGTAATTTCCTAATCATCATAATTTTATTTCCTAATTATCAATAATTTTAGATTCCTTATGTGGTTGCTATGGAAATGGACAGTGACAACAGAACACATGTCTGATACAATTTCATGTACAGCGGCTACAGAAAAATCAAGGTAAATATTACTTGAGCAGATAACATTTTTATTCCATGTCATTTCAAAACAAGCTGTACCTTAATGGAAGTTTATAAGGGGAGAGATTTCTCAGCGAAATCTTACATATCTTACATGCATCTTATGCTAGCTAGCAAATCAAAGCTAAAATGTCAAGCTGCAGAAATTTCATTTCCACTACACTTCCTTGTTTGATGGCAAAGACAAGAGTGTGGTGGAAATGACATCTATGCTGATAGGGTTTAGGCCAAAGGGCTCATGTTTGAAGAGACATGAGTTCTTAGCTCCCCCTATGCACCTACTTTACATTAAATCCCCCCTACAGAATTTAAATTTATTCTAAATTTATTCTAAATGGCTTGTGTTTCTTAGCGCTGTCCATCCTGCAATACAAACTGAGGGTCAGTTCAATTACTTTTAAAGCATACCATTATAGTTTACAAAATACACACAACATCATCATTAACTTACTGAGCAAAAACTAAAACAGCTGCTAGTTTGAACTAAATTCAGAAGCCAAACAAAATAAACCAAAATGGTTGTGGGTTTACAGAAAAGAAAGCAATACATTGCTGACTTTTACACTTGTTTTAATTGTAGAATCAAAGCCTGGAGGTTAGAAGGAATTATTGAAACTCATTTGAATTTTCCCAATCTGCTATCTTGTCTTCCTTGTCCCTTGAAATAAAATAAACATAACTGAATCGGATATTCAATTTGTTAAAACGAACAGTGTCAGGAGAAACCACTTCCCATTACTAATGTCTTTGTCAGGAACAAAATCCATTTACATGAACAATGTCTTTCCATGTTTCTTGCACTTTGAGTCTTAAGTCATGTCATAAGGCCTAAGTCTGTGTCAAAGCAAAGAACTGACGACTTGTCCAGGGTATTCTACCTTTCACCCCGTGAGTTCTGGGATAGGCTCCAGCATAACCGGTGACCTTGATTATTTAAGATGGACTAAACACTTAAAAGGCTCCTCCCATCTCATTTAAAACAAGGTTCTTTAGGAAATCAAAATTGCTTCTGTTGCATCAATCCAAATAATCATTTTTGGCACATTTACTTAAGAGTGTACATTAATAATCCACATTACACATGTCACATTATCATGGAGCACACTGTTTATCACAGACTTTTCATTTAGTCTGACATCACAGAGGCCTCGAGAGGATCCACCAGGAAATGTTTTATACACGCTCTAAAGAAAGAAACACACAAGTGTGTTTTTAACTATGAGTCATAAAAGCAAGAGTAAGCAGTATCAGATGTGAGTAAACAAACTCTCTCTCTTCCCTTCACCCTCTTTGCCATTCTCTGTCTATTTCTCTTACTTTCCCTTTCTGCCTCACCCTCTCTTTTTCTAATTTTTCGCTCCCTGTCTTTCTTTCTTTCTACCTCTGTTCTCTTCTTCCCTATCTTCATTCTACAATGATCAGCCACAATATTTGAAACACTAACTCATGAAGTTATATCATAACTAACACTGATTATCTCAGTGGCTGCAAGATAACAATCAGTTATTGGAGTTGATGTGTTGGAAGCAGGAAATTTGGGTGAGCATTGGAATCTGAGCAACTTTGGCAAGGATCAAATTGTGATGGCTGGATGACTGGGTTAGAGAACCTCCAAAACACCAGGTCTTGTGGTGCAATGAAGGATGACTGGTGAACCAGCAACAGGTTCATGGGCGTCCAATGCTCACTGATGCACATGGGAGCAAAGGGGAGGGAGCTTGTTTGCTTTCAGCCCTTGGAAAAGCTACAAACTGGAAAGGTGCCAGGAACACACTGCATCACAGGTAGCTGTGTATGGGTCTGTGTAGCTGCAGATTGGTCAGAGTGCCCATGAGAACTGAACTATCAAGCAGTGGAAGAAAGAGCCATGGTCTGATGAATCTCATTTTCTTTTACATCGTGTGGATGTCATGAGGATGGGTGCATGTGTCGATTATATGCTCTCTCTTTCTAATTCTCTCTTCTTTCCTTCTTTTTTACTCTCTCTCTCTCTCTCTCTCTCTCTCTCTCTCTCTCTCTCTCTCTCTCTCTCTCTTCTACATTGATGCATCCAACAGTCATGCGCATTCTCATCTCCACAACGTGACATCTGTCAGTCAGCCTCATGTAGCCAAGCGTCACAAAGAAAACTCAATCAGCCGCGGGAGCCCCTCTTTGTCTGCCAATTCTGGAACTTTCATGCTCCTTATTTGTCAGGTCAGAGGTTAAATTGCTGACCCACCCTCACCTTTTCCACCCACCCTGCACCCCACCTACCCCCTCTTTTTCAGCAGTAAAAGCTCTATCTACTGAGCCCCCATATTTACATGGATTAGACTTCTTTCACGTTGAAGAAAGGAATCTGGTTCACAGTCAAAGGCCCGAGCAGCGGCCTACACTGCCAGAGCGGCCACGTTATTCACTGCCAGACAATGACCATATTGTGGGGATCTGAAGGTGGTGGCAGTGGGGAGGGGGGTGGTCCCCCTTTTTCGCCCCAGTCCGAGCACAGAAAGCCCCCCCAACCTCCCCCTTTTTCGTCCGTGACAAAGGCCTGTGCTTGTGCCACTCAGTTTTGGAGGGCCGAGCCCCGTCCGCTCCACTGACAAGAGCAAACAAAAGCCTGCCCACTGTGAACTAGATGAAGATGTCAAAAGCTTTTGGGGTTTTTTCCCCCTTTTTTGGTGGTGGTTGGTGGGGGGGTAGGAGAGGGTTTAGGGGATAAACCAACAAAACCAAAGAAAAGGGCCTTTTTTCCTCCCATGGATAAATCCCACTAAGTCTACATTTCCACATCAGCTTTACTTTCGCCCAACAACAACCCTGCTGCTCTGTCTTGGCTCAGTAAAATGATGAATAACAAATAAATGTTATTCAGACGACAGGCTTTTCAAACAGAACAGTCATTTACAACATGTAATACTTTGAACTATCACTTAACCCATTCATGTTCAACAAAGTGTGATTATGAATTTTTTTGTTCTGCTTGGTTTAAATTAAATATTTTGTAGCACATTGTATGGACACATTGAACACACTGAATCTAACAGTATCCCTTCTCTTTCTAATATTTTTTTATACATCTCACACTTCTGCTTATGATAAAATTCAGATCTACTCTTTCATGTTGTTGTTTAAATCAGTAGAAAAAGTTTATTTTTTATCCATAGTGTTTGACTAATTGGTTTCAGATTTGTGCTCAAATCTATTTATTGGACTAGTACACTTGCAAATTTGAAGATTTTGCATATATAAATGTACTATATAGGACATTGAATATATAATAAAATAAAGGTACATATCCATGTGGTAAACCATGACTATTAAAACTTGGTCTTCAGACACAAAAACATCTATCAAGTAAAAATGTGAATTCCTGCTAGTGCCTCTTTAAGATTTCTAGTAGTATCTTAGTACTAAGTTAATTTAGGTGCACATGAATGCCTTTGCCAGTTCTAGACAAAACCCATACATTTGAGGCTGTAGGGTTTCGATCTAACATGCACCAAATACATGTCCTTTTTCATGTTGTATATTAATGCAAGTGGGCTGTATACATGCAAGAAATATCAGTGCTATGGTTTGATCTTTGTTTAAGATATTTTCACCTTTATTAAAGAAATAAAACTGTGGCTTAGAGACTGGCTCTTTTTTCAGAAGGTCCTGGGTTCGAATCCCAGGACTGCTAGTGGCAGTACCCTTGAGCAAGGTACCATCCCCATACACTGCTTCCTGGGTACTGTGTTCCTGGCTGCCTGCTGCTTCACTTGGTGAATGAGTTAAATACAGAGAACAATTTTGCGCTGTTCACATTGTGTGCTGTGCTGTGTTGTATTCACATATGAAAAATGGTCACTTTACACTTTTCTCACAAACTGGTTCCCACCCATTTTGCTTTTGCTTTTTTAATTATGTTGGTAGTTAATCTAATGAGTAAAACCTTCAGTCCATCTCCTGATGGCCTAATATAAGTACCACAGGGGAAAATTCTGATGAGTATTACTTGTATCATGTAACACTTGAAGAGATCACATATGATTAAATTAAAAAATAAAATAATTAGGCCTGAGAATTCCTCACTGATATGTAAAATAAATGTACAGCATGTTTAAAAGAGTACTGCTCATGTGGGACAACTGTAACAACTTGTTACATAAGGTATGTATGTGTTTTATACAAATGTCTTATATCTTTGTAATTAGTGGTCACTTTCTGTTGTGCAGTGGTAAAGCTTTATGCAAAATATTCTTTTGTTTTGTTTTTTGTGTGGGTTTTTTTGGAAATGCTTTGGTTCTGTGTATTTCAGAGATGCCTCCTGGCCAGGTTGCCCTTTTGAAAGCAGCTCATTTGTCTCACGGGTCCTTACTATTAAAATTAAGCTTAAAGTTGCATGATCCAGGGTTTTTATGTTTGAGATGATTTCAGAAAAAATAACAATAATGGAGGCACTAATTAATTAACTACACTAAATGAATGATCAATATTCATTTGCTGTTGGTATTTCTAAAGTGGCTTTTAAAAATTTCTCCAAGCATTTTCTTGTCAAATTTGTTATGAATTTCATACACTTGCCACAGGCCAGATGGGTTTCTTTTCACACCATGCCTTTTTAATTAAGCAAGTAAACACAATTAACAGAGTAAACGAACAAACACACATTCCTTTTAACCTGGAACTCAACCTACACTGACTGATGCTGTAGAAAAGCCATTTTCGAATCACTTCAGATTTATTTCAAAATTTTCAAAAGGTTTTTAGAACCTACTATTGAAAGATTCTAAAGGAAATCAAAAATTGTTCTCCTGTGGTATCACACCAAGAACCCTTTATGGCACTCTTACTTTGAAGAATCTTCCAAAGAGTCATTTCTATAGGAAATTCTCAGATTGTATTTTGCCATGTACCCACATGAACACACGTGCACACACACATACTTGTGCACAAGTGGTGCTAAGAACTAATGTGCGATGTAGGATGTTAATTAGCACTTCCTCTAGTCCTGCAGGCCAGAGGCCTGAAAGAGGAGGTCACTGCTGTGTGTGTATCTCACAGTCAGAGAAGGAGAGAATGCATTGTCTTTCTCCAGCCTGGCCTTAACATTGCCATCAACCAACAGACAGGAGAGGAGGGGGTGGGGTGCAGAGGAGGGTTACACTCCACAGTGTTTTAAAAGCACCACTGATCATAAATAAAGGAGAAATCGTGTTCAGCAAGCCAATCAAGCTAATCATTGAATGACTGCTTATAATCCCCTAATGTTACATGGTAGCACTTTAACTTATTGTCTTTCTGCACTTAAGTACCACCTTGTCTCTAATAGTTATTATAAGTGATGTATTTTACATTCATTGTATGGTGCATAATAAACTGGAATTCCAAATTTGGTACCATACCTGAGAGGTTGATTTGTAAATCAAGAGTTATTTGTTGTGAAATGGTTCACTGGAGACGTCTTTACTTTGGGGGTGATTGGAACCTGGGGCCACAACACAAAATTAGACTTTTATTTACTATCCAAATTATCAGTGAACCTGCACATGTCCTGTGAGGTTTTCTATGGTAAAATACTGATAAATCTAAAAAAAAAAGTTTTCTTTGGGGACTATTCAGCCTCACAACACAACACCTGTCTAGAATGAATTTGTGGTTAAAAATGTTTTAGTTCAGGAATTTCTAATCTATCTGAGTCTGTAAAACAGTATCCCAGGCATCAGGCAGTGTATTCATGAGCATTTTAGTAACTTTCTTTGAGGGACCGTTTAGAGCCATGAAATTCTTTGGATGTCTGGTTCCTATCACCACTTCTTAACTAAGTTACCATCATCAACATTACAAATGAACACTCAGAAGATATAGTCCATGGTTCCTATAATCACCACTGTAATGAAAGAAAGAATGACAGTAAGTTTATCAAGAGGGTGTAACCACAATGAACCAATTCACACAAACTCTAAATGACTTTGCTTACTACAATACCCCCTGAAAATACATAGTAACTTAAAATACCAGCTATGTACAGCATTACTTGGGCCTACAATGCAGGTACTTGCATATTTACCTACTACCTACACTTCCAAAATAGATGTTAAAAATGAACATTTTTTACACAACCGTGCACTTTTAACTCATTAAACACACTAACAGAATTTTAAATGTATGAATACAAACCATATAAAAAGTGTATCATTGTTTTAAAAAAATTTAAATACCCTTTTTGGTTGCCTAAACCACCTTGTGTGAAACAATTTTTAAGTGAGATTGTGCGCATCATCTAGAGAGAATGAACTTAAAAACTGCCTTTTTGTTTAATGTTCAGTACATAATGTATCATACATATATAAAACACAACTTTATCATAACTTCTACACAGATCATATTTTATGTTGAATTGTTTTCCATATATGTTAAATTAAGCAAATAAACAGCAACTGTGCATTAAATTGTGCAAAAGTGTGTTCTTTTCACTTTTTTCAATAATTTGACCAGAGATGCCCAAAACTGTTGCATGCACTATCCATGACAGAAGGAACATAAACGTGTCAGTCTATCAGCAAGTTCCCTGAAACTGAGGACTGTTTTAGTTGGACTGTAGGACTGTAAACTGGCACAGCTGGACAACAACAACGCTACCTTGGGCAGGAAGCATTTTCAGCTAGTGTTTACTTTCCACCGCTGCTTTCTCTTCGGGGCCAAAGCAATAGTGGGAAATAGGAAGTATTTAAAGGCCAAAGCTCTGGTCCCCATTGAGAGGCCACTATATAAAGGAGTCCAGCGAGTAGACCACGGCCCATTCAGATGGTAATACACACGCCAATGCGCTGACTCTGATTAACTCCATGTGAGTTAATAGTTGCCCTGTTAACAAAGAGTTATCCTCCCATTCAAGCTGCCAGTGCATTTTGGAGGAGAAAGGCAAGCAGGGAGAACTTGTACTGAGCCTTTACAGTACCAGCCCCTTCAGGATATAATACAGCCTTCGTCTCCTCCGGCTAATCTGAGCCTGCAGATGCTGGAAGGAGCCTACTGCTCTTACGGGGGGACAAAATAGTAGGAGAAAAGGAAGGAGAAGAACAAAAGAAATAAACCCGGCTTACTCTGGCCTTCTTTTTTTTCTCCTTCGCCTAAACTGGACCAGCCTTACCTCCTTCACAAGAGCAGGACAAAACCAAGTGGTCATGCAAAAAGCTTGTCCTCTTTGCAAAGGCTGTGTGTGTGTGTGTGTGTGTGTGTGTGTGTGTGTGTGTGTGTGTGTGTGTTTGTGTTTGTGTGTGTTTGGCAACCCTCATGAATACTGACTGAACCAACTCATAGACAGCTCCTATCACTAGACAGACACACCTCTGTCTGGAGTACGGGACATTTAGACTATGTTAAGATATAGGGTAAAGATGTCTGATTAAAATACTGTCTTTGATTTTGAAACCTCACAAGCCAATCAGGAGAGCAAGAGGTTTGGCCCAGGTATGTCTATGGACCAGCAAAGGCACTTCCACGCCTTCCACACCAGTAGATACAGTCCAGTGTCCAGTATTTTTCCCAGCATATGTTAGAAGCCTGCTGAAAACACCTCCAGGCCCTGTGATTGACAGCTGAATATTACATGTTCAAGTCACACTTTACTGCCAGTAATCGGTGCCAAATGTGGGCAATGAAAGCACACAGACTGGCACTAATGGGTCCACCCAGAAATCTGATCCAGGAAAAGAGAATGTGATCGGTTGGTTGAAGACACTTCAGTGAGACCTGTGGTGCGTGAATAAGTGCATGACCTGGGAAATGTGCTCATTCTATATAGTTTAATAAGCAATGCTTTTGAATGTGAGAGCTACATTACGAAGTGGCACTGGACATTAATGATGGACCAAACCATTGTCCAGAAAACAGGAATCTCATTAATGGTACCTACATGCATAAACTGAGTGGTCATGGAGTGGCGCGTGGCGATGTGATTGATGAGGTTCCTCCGTCACCTTTCAGCTCGTGATGGATTTATTTAACCGAACCGGTGGTAGCTGCGCCCTGTCTGTTCCGAGCAGCGCGTCTTGAACTTGGTTAAGGAGCTCTTTGTTTTGGCCATGAGCGCTGTGTTGATGCATCATTTATGGCCCGGCTCTCTGAACATGAGGTAACCAGCCGCAACATTTTTGAGCCGGCGGTGGAGCGCACGCCACGACGCTTCCGCTCCGCGAGAACGCGGAGCGCCAGAACTCGCTCACAGGCCGCGCGCAGCCGGAGAACCCTCTGCGAACCCACAGACCAGAAAGAGAGAGAGAGGGTCCCTCACAGATCACGTGCAGCCAATATATCCCTAACAAAGCGATGCACGACATACATGCTTGCATAAACAAATAAATACAATGCCGACAATAATATATTACTATAGTAATACAAATATGCTTATTGTTACTACTTCTTAAGAGTTAAATAAACAGTTGTCTTGAAAAAAATGTTGTTTTTGTTGTCGGTGTTGTTATTTGTATTAATATGTTGTTTATTCTTTAATCAACAATTTGCCCGTTAATCAACAACAGTAAGCACAGAGTTAGTCTGTCTGTCTATCTATAGATGTTGCAGAATCTGGGGAATAGGCCTATCAATACCTATACATATTTACTGCTGCGGCTGTTTCAGAGGATTCGCCTGAGGAGGAAGTTGTTAGTCGTTTCCGGTCTAACACCTCATTGGAAGAGTGTGAGTGAGGGATGACGGACGGAAGAGGAAAAGGAAAAAGGGCAAAGCTTGAACTCATTAACCGGTTAAACAGAAAGAGCTCCGCGCGCAACGGCCGCTTGCTTTTAACCTGGGATGAGCGTCCGCGCGCCGCAGGGCTGATTGTCATTAACTGATCACAGATATATAATAACTGATAAATGATCACTGATCTTTTATCATTACAAAACTGATCACTGAGACCCGCCCACTGCTGCCAGTCCCGCACGGCTCCCCTTTAGCTGATGACCCCCTTTTGCGGCAGAACGGGATGCGACACGTCTGTGGGTGAGCGTGGGGTACTTCAAAACATTTGTTTCAAATATTAGATCAAGTCACGCAGATTTATTGTCATTTCAACCATAAAGACACATAAAACACAAGAACCAAAACAGACCCACAAAGAACAAAAACAGAAACACAGAGATGACATAAGTGTAGGATTGGACTACACAGAGTGCAAAGAAATATACAATAGCAACAAAACAACAGGACAAGACGTTTAGTACTGTCTGCGTTTGAACTATGGTAGATAATATATCTTCTAGCAGAATCGTTATGTGTAGACAGCAATAAATATTAATCTTTTTATTTATAATCCTCCACAAACCTATTATGAAAACATCCACTCTTAATTTAAGAATATCGCCAGTGTATTGAATAGTAAACCTTTGTGAATATTTGCACCACTTTTTCATCACTTTAAATCTACCGTGGGCCTATATTTGAACTTAAGCCAGTTTTTATCCCAATGACCTTTTTAAGCCCAGGCAGTGAAGGGGAAATGTGTGTGTGATCAGTGTGTACAGGCAGTAATAAGCTCACTTCTGGAACCCCTTTCACTGAACAGGGTGGCCAGAGTCCCAAAAGTGCTCACATCAGCGGCTCTGCGCGGTTTGATCAGCGC
Source organism: Brachyalestes nurse (assembly GCA_037974405.1). Taxonomy (NCBI): domain Eukaryota; kingdom Metazoa; phylum Chordata; class Actinopteri; order Characiformes; family Alestidae; genus Brachyalestes; species Brachyalestes nurse. The sequence goes on from JBBPCY010000018.1 coordinate 7,566,707, forward strand.
TGAAATTGTCACGGAGGAGGAGGAGAAAAGGATGGAGGGAGGATGTGGGGGGCGGGGGTGATACAAAGAGAGCAGACAAAACGTGCCTGGTTCCCCCGGTGTTTCAAGACAAACCGTATTAAGCGCGGCGCTGCCGTTATTGGCTGTGACTGGAGCCGCGCGTAGGAGCCTCAAATCAGAGCTTCACGCGCTCAGAAATGCTCCACGAACCAAAACAACGCGATTAGACAAAACACAAACTCGCCTTATACTTAAACCTGCTGCCCTGTTTACAAATACAGGTGCTGTTTATTACCCCCCCCCCCACCCCCCACCCCATCTTACGCCCCCCTCCTGCTGCTTGATTTTGACGACCTCACAAAATATCATATTTCACACACGCCCGGAGATATCCCCGGCACCCAGAAATGTTTAATGTATAAGCCAACATTATTCTAGACAGAGAGCACAGATTATAAATATGCATGTATTCAATTAAGGGTATTACACAGGATTTCATTTGCATAAGGATTTGGGAGCTTAACATGCCTCTTCATATTTGCGCAATAAAACTTTAATATAAACCCCTGCCCTTTAATGCCTTAGGTACTTCCATTAATAGGCCATCTTCTAGCCTGGACTGCAGATCCTGTAGCACGAGATCAGTAACCTCCCTCATAACATCCCTCCATCCTCCAACAAAACCCACCGTATACCACTAACAGCGTGCCACCAGGACTGAGACGAGTAGCCTGACGGTCTCATTTATTTATTTATTTATTTCTGTCCACGTCCCTCTGATCATTTACAGTCTTGTTTTTAATGTTTTTTAGAGTTTCATGAAAGAAAGTTCTCAGCTTGCGGGCCAGGTTACCAAGTTTTGTGCGCTGTTTTACTTCCTCACCTCCACAGAACTTCAAGCTCATAAATTCGTTTTTGTAAGTCATCGCTCCTCATATCAGCGTGCTCCAGGGGCAGTGTGAGGAGACTGACAAAAAGAAATTGCATAAAGTTGGATTATAACGTGGAAAACAGATGGCAAGTACACCCGAAAACAATTCCAGGTTTGCCTGCATTCGTCACTGAGTGAATGTAGTTGATCATCATGCCTTTCCATTTCCCATTCTGGTGACTTGCATTTAGTCTGCAAGGCTTAATTATAGCATCATTACGGTAAAGTGGATTATGGAATACGACTTGGCTCTTATAATTAGCAGTCGGTCCTTCTATGAAATCATATGAGGAATTATTTATAAAACATCCAGACTATAAATTAATAGGATTTATTCGCACATTAGAAAACCGGCTACTAAAAAGGAGGGGGTTAAGATATTATAGGATATCAGGTAGCCACTCTTTCCATCAGTTTCATTCCTTTTGTCATTTCGCTACCATTTCTACTTGGAGTACATCAGATCAGGACTTTCCTAACGTGCGGCCAATTACCTGATCTGTCTATAATAACCCCCAGACCGTTCTGCAGAGGCGCACTTTACAGAACTATTCAATATCCCACATCTTACACTCCAGTCCAGACACGATGTGTTTTTAATGCTTTTTTCTGTGTGTTTATCGAGCTGGAGATACAGCACACAGCCGAGCCTCTGATCCATACGCTGTCTTTATTCTCCATTGGCATTTTTGCTCTTTCTCCGGTGTGGGCCAACTCAGGAGCGGACTGGGAATTAAAGCGCAATCTAGGAATTACGGATTTTCACGATTTCACCCTATTCATTTAGACTGGTGATCTGTTGGCTCTCTGATTTCTAACAAGTCAGTAACACATATACATAAGCATTAACTTTTGTAGTATAATTTAGAATAGTTTGCATAATTCATGCACATGCAGCCGTTTTACAAGCAGTTGAGACCCATTTCAATTTAAAAACTGTGAAAAATTAAAATATGGCATATGATATGATAAGAGATTTATCATAGCATATCTTCTCTGAATTTCCAAACCTTTACATCAACTGCCTGGGGCAAATTAGTAGAACAAAAAAGTCGTAGCAGCATCCCCAAAAATAAAAATTAAAAATAAAAAAAAAATTCAGATAATGGCATGTAGCATATATCTTTTTGTGAACGCACGTGTCCGGAGCGTTATTACACACTGCTTAATGAGGAGAATATACAGGTAAAATAAGGTGCATTGTGTGGGGTGGGGTGGTGTTGGGTAGTAGGCATTTGTTTCTTTGGCGTTCGAGGAGCTGAAATGAATGCTTTCTCACCAATTAAGCTCAGAACGCCAATTAAGAGTGTTCAGCGGGATCTGTAGATTGGGGTATAAAAATGGGTGCGCTGGAAAAAAAAACAAAAACAAAAAAGAGGTTGCCTTCGTAAGAGGAAACAATTAGTCACTGGTTTGAGCCCCAATCACAAGCATTCTAATCGCCGTTAAAGTGAACTCAGCGGCGCGTGCTCTTTGATTTCGCTATCTTCTCCTTGGTGTGGGGAGAGATTCTGACCCGTTAAAGACCACCACCTTCAACGCAGCGCGATGAAAGAAACGCCTGCGATTCCTAGCCCCCGAGTTCACAGCGCTGTGTGTGTGTATGTGTGATACAGAAGAACGCGATCATAAATAATGGATGAACCCAGATATTCGATAACAATATTATTCCTCTGCGGTCAACACAATCGGCACGAGAGACATTTTTGTTTTTCTTTAGAAATGTTGATATTTGCAACCGCAAAAAGAGCGCTGAAATTCTGTATGGTTGAACAAAAAATGTTTCTAAAAAAGTTCCGAACATCTTGTAGGCACGCAGTACATTTTTAATTAGAATTGCATGACGTTTTGAAGAAACATATTTTGGTTTGTGAAGAAAAATGTGCTATAGCACAGTTAAGTAAAGTAAAGACATAATAATAAAATGGAACCCTGAAATATTTTTTCTCCAGCTGGGAAAAAATATCTAGCATTTTTACCATATTGTTCCAATGTGTCAGCCCCAGTTTTAGGGGTGGGGGTTAGAAATGAGAGGCTAGGTTTTTAAATAAGCTCTGTTCATTGTGGCCCGGGCGTTAATTGGCCTGTGAGGAGGAGGCTGTGTCAGACGGAGCTTGACACAGGGACTTTAGTCCTCTGACACTAAAACACCTTCTGGACGCTTTGTTGAAGGCCAGTGATGGGGAGCTGCTGGATGTGCGGTCAGGCAACTGGGCTGGTGTGAAAGTCACCCACCCACCCCAGGTATAAAAACAAAATTCAATAAAAAATAAGAAAAAAAAGAATACTAAAGTTTTACCGCAAAAAAATTCCACGGCACCCAAAGTACTTCCACACTATTAAAAACCTTTAGCAACGCTGTTTTTTGAATAAGTGAAATAAACGGAAAAATAAACATGAAAAGCTCTAATTCTAATCCCATTTTTCTGTTCAGTCAAACGCAACAAGCTAAATAATACAACCCTTCACCGCCCCCAGAAATCAAACCAATTCCAAGCCAAAATACAAAAAAGAATAAATTTATGAAAGTATTGCGCGTGAGTTACCGTCGCGTTTTGGGTCCGGTCTATCAAATCCCGGCGACGCTTCTTACGAGTCTCTATATGAGGAGGCTCGTGGCCAATGGGCTCGCTCGCTGCGCCGTGACGTCAGAGGCCGCGTAGAAAAGGCGCGGAGGGTCGCGCGGCGTTTTGGAGACGGGAGTGCAGGAGAACTGGAAGAGAGAGAGAGAGAGAGAGAGAGAAAGAGAGAGAAGGGGGCACTGACGGGGGGATTAGAGCCTACAAAAGCAGAAGTGCGCTCAACTCCTCCTCCCCAATTACTCACACTGCGCTCCGAGCGCGCGGAGGGGACAAGCGAGCAGGCGAGCCCCTGCAGAACCGGCACAAAATAAATAAATAAATAAATAAGAGAAAGAAAACAGAAGAAGAAGGAGAAGAAGAAGAGGAAGGGCTGTAAATTTGGGACAATGATCAACAGCGTGGACGTTTTCTGAGCTGACACGCGGAGATGAAGATGATGCACGAGACGTCAATGTAATCCAAAAAAAGAAATAACAATAATAATAGTTATTATTATTATTATTAATAATAATATTCCATACCGGATTATATATATTTTTTCTTCGGAGACGAATAACTGGATTTCTGCTCAATTCTGATTTCTGAAGAAGATAAACAGCAACAACAGAAACAACAACAACAACAAACTGGTTGCAAGCGCGTGCTGACAGATGCTTGGCCAACAAGATCTCTCGCGAAGGAACGGGCTCCGGTTTCACGTGCAGTGCCTAGTTCCCCTGAAGCCCTCGAAGGTCTGAAGCTCTGAAGCCTGAAGCCACGCGCATAGTGTTGGCGTGCGCGCGCACCATGTGCCATGTACGTGCTGCGAGAGCCTGGAGCGCCTGAAGACGTCCGTGCGCCTGCGGGGAGAACGCGTGGCGGCCGCGGGGAGAGCGCGCCGGAGGAGCTGCGCTGAGTGCGAGCCGTGGGTCGTATGAACTGCGCCGGGCCGGGACTGCGCCTGACGGAAATCTCGGCCCGCGGCTCAGCAGGAAGCACGTGCTGCTCGCTGTCCGCGATGCTCTTCCACGGTGTGCCAGGCGCCGACATGCGCGGGGTCGTGGAGGAAATGGAGCGCAGGGGCAAGAGCGACTCGGTCCCCATCAGCTCGGCCATTGACATGGGAGAAACTGAGACGGTAGGCCAACGCGCGTGACCATCACCATCACCATTACCATCACCACGCCAGTGCCCATGACCATGCAAACGGCCACACCAATCTCCACACCAGTGCTTTCACCTCAGCCATTTCAATTCCATCAGTTTTTCAGCCCTAAACTTTCGCGGAGAAGGCCTGAACTTCCAAAAAAGAAATATAATTAATGCCTCGCGCTCACACCAGACAGCAAATCAGGCCTATCTTGTGTGGCTCGACCAGGTCCATTAACCACGCGTTTGTCTCTTTACTGGAGAATCAAACATTTATTCCAGATAATCTCCTGAAGTCTCGCTTCCTCGCTCCGGATTAAGAGTTTAGTTTAATAATTCAGCAAAGCCTTGTTTAGGGTTCTTTGTGTTTTTAATCAAATCGGGGAGGTACAGAGAGCTGAGGTCTTTTTTATTGTGTCAGTTCAGTAAGCCGAATTTAGCTGCAGGTGATCCGAACACATTGCTCTGCTCCAAATAAGGCCTTCAGCGGTTCTGCAGGTCTCTCAGAGAAGAAACAAGATAACCTAGTAACCAGTTACAAACAGCCAGTTTCAGTTTGAGAAGGTTTCGGCCCATCTGAGGCTTTATTTTTTTATTCATTATGACACGAAAAGAAAAAAGCACACTTTTGTTGAGCACCGTTTAAACGAACGATTTAATTCACGCGTTTTACAGATGAGATATGGAGAATCGACCTTATTTTAACATTAGGCTGAGATTTTGTAGGAAGCGTTTCGTGTGAGTATTTGTATGTGTGTGTGTGTGTGTGTGTGTGTGTGTGTGTGTGTGTGTGTGTGTGTGTGTGTGTGTGTGTGTGTGTG
>JBBPCY010000018.1:7586205-7599543 GCA_037974405.1 Brachyalestes nurse
CATGAGGGAGCTGTGAGCTTTTGAAGTTGGGTACAGCAGTCGGGGAAAAATTGTAGGAGGGTTAACAGGTTAAATGACACATAATTGCTCAGGATAAGAGTTAATTCTGCTCAACTTACAAATACAATAGGTATAACAGGAAAGTGCAAGAAATTGCAAGTCACTTTGTAAAAACAATAAAGGTAGGGTCACTGGTTATTCATGACCCAAATACACAAACAACATTATCACCACATACTTTTCTAAAGCATGTGAGATCAGTAGGTAAAGTTATCTTTTGAAAGAGAGAATAAAGAACAAGCAGCTTAAGTCAGGAAGCTCCGCCCTTTCCATTCTTGTGGAGCTCAACACAACTGCCTAATAAACTACATTTCCCAGAGCAAGATGAATGAAGGCCCTTATTCAGGTCATTGGCCTCACTACTTCCTCTGGCTGTTGCTGTAAGAGTGAGACACTGGAGTGGTCTGGCCCGGAGCCCACCACTCAGGCTCCTGGGGGCTGGCAGACCAGGCTAGTAATGGGTCCGCAATGGGTGCCAAAGCCAGTCAGCCACCATAGAAGCCAATGTGCTGCCCAGATGTACCCGTGCAATCCCACATAAAGTCGTGCGATGAAGGTTTTAATAGAGAGAGGGCCTGGTATTTAAAAACACACGACAGCCTATATGGAAATAGTGGGTCCAATAAACTTTAACACAGAATATTATTACCTCATTTTGGATCGAGCAAAGTCCGAAACTCATCTGAATGTTTAGCGCGTTTGCATTCACAAGCTGACATCTACTGCCTTCTGGAGAGACTTCAAGCCTTCGGAATGTGTCCGAGGTTTTTTTTTATTTTTTTGTAATAGCCCTTAAAAACGATTATGCTGTGGCAGACGCCGTGGCCTACAAAGCTTTCGCCGGGCCTGTTTTCATTGTGCCTTGGTTGTTTTCTTTTGTGGCCTGCCTTTCACTTCACAAGAGAATAGTGGTTTAAATGGACCACCCAAACTACAGTTTTTACAGTCTATGAGACCACTGGCCAAGTCCTTGTTTGTGCCTACTCTAGAAGATTTACGGTATGGGTTTCATAAAATAAACATGCAAGGCTTTTGGAAATGTTAAGGCAGTGAACACCGTTGACTATAACTACTGTGCAAATAAGCAAAGAAAAACAAAGAAGTGTTTGACAGCATGCACCATGATAAAACTATACGCTCTAAAAAATAATAGTTCCTGAAGGGTTTTAGGCAAAAAAAAAATTCCCCTTTTCAACACATGAATCTTTTAGAGTGTCCTGGTTGTCTCAGATCATAGTTCTGATGGCCTATTTTTGGGGAGGAATTTTTGCCATATTTTCCCACCATTTTTATCCCTCCCACTAATTATGTTGCCCCTGGGAGGGTGAAGGCTATCTTGCACTGCTTTCGAGTCATGTGAAGTACCACTACATTTTTTCCACCTGCTGCTGACACATCATTGGACAGCTCAGCATGCTTGGAGGAGAACACTAATGGCCAATTCTGTTACACCAGGTAATACCTATGCTGAGTGCTGGGGTATAAGGAGGGCCATCCCACACCTCAAAGACAGCATGACTAATTTTGCTCACTTGGGTTCCAGCCATAAATAGTTAAGGCATTGCCAGGGATTGTACTCACAGTCTCCTGACAATAGGGCTGCACTACTCAAGAGCTCACAAATCTTTGCAAGAGCAGGAGAAGCATCAACAGGACAAATGTCATGTAAAATCCCTTTTATGAGTGACCTTTGTAATACTGTGGGATGGAAAAGACCACCTCGAGTAGCAGCCATGAGAACTATGCTTCTTCTTTTGCGGCAACTCTCTCATTTTAGCCCAGGGCAAAGGACGGTCATAGCCCTTGGCAAAGGAGCTCGTAGCCTTTGGCAAAGCAAGAATGCACTCTTGCCTCTTGCCTCTGACTTGAGTAAAAAAAAACATACCCTAGTATGGATGAGGGTTAGCTTCTGCTCCTGTGTAGGAATCTTAAAAAGCGAAGACCTCTATATAACCATAATGACCCACATGTACAAGTACATACGTAGCCAAAGCACACAAAATAATGATAATCAATCACACACATTCTGCAAATGTACTGCTTTTTCCAAATGTGGAGTACATATTTAACCCTGTTTGTTCTCTAACTGTATCTGTAGTCTGAACAAACTGACTTTGGCAGTACAAGAGGAGCTCAAGCTAGACTGGTGGGCATCATTACATGGCGAGTGGGCCTCCCTTCCACTGCCACTCATTCACCAGTACTGCGGGGAGACTGCTGTGCTGAAATGCTTTGATCTCTAGAACACACTACCACCTTGACTCCAGCTTCCGGAGACCAGACCTTGCGATTCTCCTATCAGAAACCCCTTAAACGCTCTCTCAGCCCAGTTGTCATGGGGGCTGGGGGCTACTGCATCGCAGCAAAGACACAGATCACCAGCCATGGGCTGGGATTATGTCAATTATTGAGAGATGTTCTCATCACATATTTATCATTTGGCGCTAAGTGGTAAACACCCTGTGTGTTAAGTGAGGCTACTGATACCCCCATTAAATCACATTAAATAAACATGTCATGATCAATTATTGATCTTTCAGTAGGTCAATTAGCATGGCTCACATTATGCAAAGAATTCAAATTACTACTGAAATGAACCAGTTGTAGAATATATTTTGGAGTCACTTATCATTTGGACAGGTTTAAAGGACAGTCTGTAATGTGAGCATGCACTCCTTTGGCAACTACACACTGGTAGAGGAAGCTCACAGAAGAAGAACAGCTGTGCACTTTTATGAAGCTGACTTTTAAGTTCTGTGCTGTGCTGGTCCACATGAAATGTGAAATCACTGCACAGGTAAACAGGTAAACAGAACTTCTTATCTGTCTTGTTTTGCTGTGAAGCAGTGGCACCAGTTTTTTAAGACATACTTCACATACTTAATCTGGCGAATCATGAACACGAAGAGCCACGCGACTGAACTGGAGCTATGGAGCCGTTAGCATGGCCCCACGAGCTGAGGCCACTGCTATGGTAATCACACTCACCCAGTGTCCCATTGTGTCCAAGTGGACTTGAGTGTAATACATTATGAAAATGAGAATGAGCACAGCTACGTGTTCCCCTGGTCATTATGTGACCATTTAGCTGTACTTAGGACTCTTCTGGCCGACCCTCGGGCCCTCTCCTTCTCCGGGCTAGCCGCTAATTAGCATGAGTAGCTTCCCCTGGTCCGGCTGCAAAATGGCTCTCGCCACCATAATCACATTCATTTGATGGTTGAGGAGCCATGGTGGGATGAAATTAGAGTGATTAATTAGGCGTTGACGCGCGGCCAAAGGTTTTCAATTCAGAGCTGTCACATCAATAACGGATATCTCCTTCTTGACCACACAGGGATGGCCTAAAGGAGGAGGACGCAGGGGGAATTACTAACAATTATGACCAATTAGTCACTACGATCTCCAGACAGGGCAACAAATGTAAACATGCCCAAAGTTACGAATCCCCCCTCCTTGCTTTGAATTGAGATTCTAACAATTGGCGTTGTTGAAAAATTGGGCAGAACTGAATGTTAGGATTTCAGATGTTGGTTAGAACAGATTTGCAATCAAATGTGGTACAAAACATAGGCCATGTGTTCCATTTTTTAAGTAAGTAGCCTAATTGATCTTGATGGCCAGATGATCAAATGGATTCATTTGATTAAGAACTTGAATCATGGGAAATAGCATGATTTATTACCTTGTGTCTTTTTGTACCATACAAAATTGTACCATACAAATTACATTTAGTATCTTATTTACTGATCAGAAACAAACATACCATGATCAGTTACTGATCTTTCAGTAGGTCAGTTAGCACAGCTCACATTATGCAATTGTCCACTTCTTTCAGACAATGGATGAAATTAGCCTAATAATATAATTAGCATAATATCTTATACTCATTGCAGCTGCTGCTGCGGCATGAGACTGAGTTTAAGCCATTGAGCTGGGTAGTATGTTATCTAGTGGGGCAAGTGTGGGGCGAGTTTTGTGCTTAGTGCTCCTGAGCTGGCTGTCAGCGCAGAGGAGGGCTCTCTTTCTCCAACGGCTGACAGGGCCTGTCTGCAGCCAGGAAGAAGAAATAAAAAAACCCAGGCAGACTGACACACTGTTTATTCGCAAATGACACTGCTGGCTGTGGCTCAGTGTCGCCCGTGTGTTTTTGATGTGCTCTCCCTCCTCGAATGGTGTGTGTGTGATGTCTCCTTTGTAGGTGCTACAGCATCAGGGGGGTACAGTGGGACCAGGAGGGAGGGAGGCGGGGTGACTGTGGAGGAGTTTAAGGTGGATGCTATGGAAACAATGGTTATAGGAGCATAACATCTCAAAAGAGCTTCAGTATTTTGTGCAAGACAACAATTATACACATTCATCCATTCATTCATCTGCCTATTCATTCATTCAGTTATTAATTTAGTTATAATTCATACAGTGGAGGTGAGTGGGGAGGTAGTCTGCTGAGGTATCTTTTACAGTGCAGCCCCTTAAGACTTTGTGAAGTAAAAAGAATATAATTAAACATGAAATAAAATATTTTTAAAAAACCTCAACATTGTAATTCACCATAAAATAAAATTAATGCATTTTCCACCATCTTGGCTATAACATGGATTTTGACAGTTTTAGGAATGGTTATAGCAACATGAAAAAAAATTGCTCCAGGCAACATTTCAATAAATTCTTGTAGTTTTGTCCTGTGTTTTAATTCTATGATCATGGAAAATTGAGTGTTCTTGCAGAACATGTCCGTGATATCATTCAAGTGTATATAAGTGTTTTTGCCTGACATAAAAAATCAACATGCCAGGCTACAAACATGACTTTTTTTTAGTTTTGTGATAAGGCTGAGGAGGTATTACCCTTCTAAATTTTGTTCTTCAGGTTTTTGGGTGGGGTAACAAATGACCCAATCCTCACCTCCCCCACAGCTGGAGCCTATGACTATACACCAAAACTGTAATGACAATAGTTAACTAAATTAAAATCTACAGCTTTCAATATCGCTATGATCTGATGAATGATTAAATTCAGACATTCACAATTCATACATACAATGCATACAAAATGCAAAATATCCTCATTGTCTAATCATGAACTGTTGCAGAGACATGTTAACTGATGCAGAGACATGAACTGATGCAGAGACAGGTGGAATTATACACTGGGACACCTCAGAAAATCTATGCAATTCGATGTGAACTTCCCTCGTGACATGATAAGCAAAATGGTCGCTGTGTGAATAAGGCTAATAGGGTGGGCTGCTGCTGCGTGCTAGCTCGGACCCACCCAAAGCCAAAAAGGAAACATACTGCTCATCCATATTGCATTGTTTGTGTCTTGCCAATGCTTTGCACCCTTATACTGTACATTACACACAGAGCAAAGCAATAAATAAAGCAATGCAAAGAGCACTGCACTTCTGATTGGAACGAGGCCCACACGGCTACCACAAAGGTTACCCTGCCTCGAGCGGCCATTCGTCTTGTACTTGTCGGGTCTGCGCCGCTTGATTCTCCAAACGAGCAGTGAGAAATCTGGTGACATCAGCACTTCATCAAGGGACGCCTCGCCATTATAAATCAGTTGAACTCCTGACACCTGAACTTTGTTGCAGGCGCGCTTTTAAAGGGCATGCGCTGCTGCTCCGCTATTAGGCCACGGCTGATCCATGGTGCACACATTCAGGTCAGGAGCTAGGGCAGAACGTGGGCCAGACAATAACAAGACAAACCAATGTTGTCTCCAAAACTCCGTAATACATACTACCAGGGATGCCGGAAGCATTTTAAATGTGGGGGGGAACGCATAGGTCTACGTCTTGCGGGGGCGCGAGTTGGGGTGGTGGTGCTTGGGGGATGAGAGTTGTTGGGCTTGGCAACGTGCGTGCAATGTCTTGACCGTTGTCCGGGAAACAAAAAGTGGGACATAGTGGGACATGTCTCCCTCACTATAATGGTTCCAGCGCCCATGCATACTAGACACTTATTGCAGCAATAGAACACACTCCTCTCATACTTATTCAGTACAGCTTGCCACAACACAGTTAGTTCCCCCAACTACATCTAAACTTTTGATGAGGAAAATAAACAAAAACAAAACCTCATATCTGGATTTTTGTCATGAAATACATTATTTCATCAGTACAATATTAATTTTAGAGAAACTTGATTCCCTCTCAGAAAGTAATTTACGTTAAATGGTCCACTGGTTGATTGATGAGACGTTGTTTTATGAGAGTTCTGTGATGGTCTTCGCCTCAAACGCAAACAATCAACATGACCTAACATTCGAAGGACAGTAAATAAAATTATGGTTGCAGTGGTGGTGATAGGAACCAGGGGTCATGATCTCCACAGCACTATCACAACCACTGTGAAGAAATTTGAGTCAGTAATTTGCAATGAACCACTTTACTAGAGGTGAACTGAAAAAACAAAAATATCAAACTGGCTCAGAAGACTATATCTGACAACTCATTTCTAAAATTTCTACTGAATACTGCGCTTCCACTCTGTGTGTGTGTGTGTGTGTGTGTGTGTGCCCTCGTGTGTGTGTCCGAGTCAGTGAGAGAGTGTCTCTACCTCTCAGATTCACATGAGCCATCACATTCAGGCTCTTTGTACATCAATGACATCTTTATTCTTTTCTTCTCTGGCCCTGCACTCAGTAGCAGTGAGTACACTCGCCTTGTAAAGAAACAGCTCCTGCTCCTCTTGCCATTGTGTGGGCCTGACAATGGCCCAGGACCTCCCAGCTCTGCAGCTGCAGCCTAGCTCTGAACGAACAAACACACACACACTCACACACACACTCATACACACACACACACACACACACACACATTCACAACACAGACATTTGCACTCTCTTGCACACACATGCACACATATCTAAACTGACACAACAGACATTCTCACTCTCTGTCACAATTACAGTCACACCCACACACACCAACTCACACACACACACACACACACACACACTTTTATACAATGTATGCATGAATCCAGAACATGGGTTCATACAATAAAAAGTATGAAATCACTGTTTTCTTTCATGCATATTTACACACAAACATATACAATGTATGTGTGCATGCATGTATTTATGACTGTATGTATATTTAAGAATATACCTTTATAATCCTAAACCTCCACTCTTAGCCTCAGTGACTAAAGTTAAATAGATTTTCCCTGTCAGCTTAAACAATAGTGAAACATGCAACTTGACAAAGTGGGGACCATTTCACTGGTCCTCACACTGTAGATTTTCAGGATACGAAATTCAATGACTGCTTAATTAACAAAGTCAGGATGCATTTGTCTTTACACTGTATGAAAACAAGCACACACACATACACACACACACACACACAAAGTCACACACATACACTTGCACACATACACACACACATGCATGCACACACACACTGCTAAGCCTGTGTAGTGAAGCCCAATGGGCCCGTGCTTGGGAAAAAGCTCCAGTGCGATTCAACTGTCAGTCATCCGTAAGCGGAGCTGCATTGAGTGCAGGCCGGTCAGGGCGGTGCTGTGATAGACTGTGCTGGGCCGCCGCTCCAGCTCAATGAGGAGCGCCATTGTTCTCGGAGCCCTCTTCACTAGGCCACTCGCAGGGTCTCTGGAAACCAGGCCATAGCAAATAAACAATACAGTCCCTGCTCACCCTGAATGGACAACGACGCACATGTTTATTGAGGCCAGACTTCTTTTTTCCTTCGTGCTCTCATCTCGCCCGTGAATTTAGCATCAGAATCGCAGCCAAAAAGAATGGAGGAGGATTTTTAGCCCATTTGGCGGCAACTGATTACAGCTGGAGAAGTGTCCTCCAAAGATACCCAGGTGTATCTTTTCACATTTAACAGATACTTCTGGCAGTAAACAGACGATTGACTTTCTACAAACTTTACTCCTGAAAAACAAAGTATGAAAACAAAACATGGAAATCATACCTTCATTTCACACACAAGTCATTTTATGTCTTTTTTTATTCATTCCCAAATGGCAAATTTGGCAAATCAGAATAACAGACATTTTTGTAAAAATAATTTCCTTTTTACCCCAAACACCTTTTGTTTTTAAACACAGTGAAGAAGAGGGAGACCTAATAGCTACTATGGAATGCTAGTTGGATGACACACAGCAGCCCCAAGAGTGACTCTCTGACAGCTAATGAATACGAACGAACAAAAGAGACTATGAGTGCTTACATTAATGTCCTGGCTCACCAGATAGCATTGTTTACACAGTACTGAGTAATCCAGGGGGCAGAAGGGAGTGGCAGGTTTAAACGTTAGCAAAAATGGCCAAGAGGTTACTAGACGGATTTCCCAAACTGCAGCTAATTGCCACTGTGTAAACTGGCTTTGACGTTGTTAAAGATGCGCTTGTGTTGTATGCAATAGCACAAAAGAGCCAAAGCAAATAGAACCCCCCCCCCATAAAAAGCACAGTTCTGTTTACAGTTTCATAGTGTTTCATTAGAGATTCACATTGCCAAACAAATTGATAAAATTTGTTGCAGAACACCTACATTGTGTCATCCAGTACTGAAATATTACCAATATAGCAAAGCCATCAGATCATAAATGTCAAAACTTAAATGAAAAATCCACTTCTTTGACAGTGCAATATGAACTTACTAAGCACAAAGATAACAGAGGTAGACGTGAGCATGGTTTGGCTGCTCTAGATTAAACACTAGAAAAGACGCTGGGAAAAACATTTCATATATTCTATTGGTAGCTTATGACAAAACTGACATATGCATTCGGTTTGTTTTTTACAGGGACTCTTTTAGTAAAGAGCCCTGGTGCAGAGTTGCCACTAATATTTCAATTTTTAGCAATTAATATGGTTACAGTCTGACTCATGTTCACAGGTAATGGTGTATCTAACTTCCAGAAGGCATATTTTTTGTCATTAAATTGGTGCCAGCCATTTTAAATAAAAATATGATTTGTAATTACTTTGGTTTTAATATAACGTGTTAGCCCTTCAGTCCAGCTTCTGAAATTCTAACCAATGGTGTATATTGTTTGGCTGTATCTATGTAAGGTACTTTAGCAGGTGTTTTTACTACAGAACATTTTGTTTACAACAACAATGATAATTCTATAAAAAAATGAACTAAAATTACAGATACTATACATGTACTATACATGTATCTAGTTCTCAGAAATCATGCATTCTTTTCTAAGGCTCTCATAGTTCTCACATGATATGGTAGGGTAGTCCAATTCCAATCACAAATTCTCCAACAACCTGAAATAATAATAGTAATAAACATTGGTAATGAAATGTTGTTGTTATAAGATGAGCATCATTTTCATTTATCTGTCTTCATGGCTGTTGTAGTTGTCAAATGTATCTCATGCTTCTCTGGAGCCTGACATTTTACTTTAAAAACTCAAAACCAGTTTTAAATCAAGGCAAGGCAGTTTGAACAGCAAACCAGAGCATTTATCATATTAATAAACTTTAACACAATAAATAATTCTCCATTAACTGTCGGATCCGTACAAACATATGTAGACACTTATAAATGATCAGATAAAGTTTAAGTAGATATTTCAATACTTGTGTCAAACACATGCATTTTGGATGGAAAGAGCTGTAGCACTGCGGCAACCCAGGGCAGAAGACCAGAATTTATTTACCCTGAAATAGTTATCGGTGTTATCTCATTTTTAATATATTTTTCAACATATTTGAAAATTACATCTGCCCTTTACACTGTGTAAAATTGTGATGACTAGATTAATAGAACTGGTCCAAAATAATAAAGTCTTATTCAATTAACTTACACAGCTATTTTCTCCAATATATTTTCTATAAATTCACAGAGAGAGAGAATAAGGGAGAGTAAGAGAGAGAGACAGAGAGAGAGAGACAGAGAAAGAATGACTCATTAAGAAAGATCTTAGCACAGCAACATGGAGTACTTTAAATGATACAGTGTCAAATGCATCAAACCATTAAAGCAGAAAGGCTAATAATTGTAAAGTAATTGTGTGTATTGTTTCTGAAAGAGCCAATAGTGAAGATTCCCCTTCTTTAATGATATATTCTTTCTTTGAAGGGGTCTTCAGTGCTGTATAAGCCTCCATGTAGAAAACGTTGCAAGTATTCATATGCTTATACATATTTACACAGATAGACAGACAGACAGTTCACACACACATATACAATTGCGCACACGGATACTTTGGCGAACTCACCGTCACGACTTCAGAAGGCGCTTTGATCAGAAGTGTGGCATCCGGCACCAAGGATTCTCTTTATCGTTGCATTTTATTACTTCTCTGTCTCTCCTTCTCTCTTGCCTGAACAACGACAAATCAGACGCCAGCAAAGAGCCTGGGCTCAGCTTCAGCAAGTTACAGATATTCAGCATTCATTTATAGGACGCTGTGGCTCAGATACCCCAGACAATACAATTATACCCTGATTTAAGTGGAGGAAAACTATCCTTCACTCACTTCTGCACTTCTGTCTACACTATATCTGGGACTGAATTACATGCGTCAATTAAGCAAGAAAATTTTAAATCAAAAGCAAAAGCAGAGTGTGATAAGTTGGAAATCATTACCTATCCTATTGTTATTGTCTAAATAACTTCAGTATTAATTGAGAGAATGCTTTCTACCAACATGGAGAGTATTACCCATGCAATACTGTGCATCACAGAAACAAGTTAATCTACCTCTGCTATCCCAATGGATATGAAATATGAAAGCATTTATGGGCAATGCACACACAGCCATGTTTGTACTCCATTCTCGTTGACAGCAAGGAGAGAGCCATTTTGAGTGTCTTAAAAGCACGAGTGTTTTATTACACCGTACCTTCGGTGCAGGTTCTTGCTAGTGCCACAAATGGCTCCCCATGGGCTGGTATGTGCTGGCAAGCCTTGCATTCTTAATTTCTGATTCATAATTCTTTTGCAAAAGCGTTTCGGCCCGTTTTTCCAGAGAAGCACAGTTCTAACAGTGATAAATTACTCTCATAAAGGAGGGCTTTTTTTCCCTCGTCCTGTAACAACCACTGAATGCGAATGTTTGTAGTGGGAACGATCCCGAGAGATGTAATAAGACGTAGGCTAATCGTCCAAGAGGTAGAAGACTGGAGGGCGTTTGGAATGATCTTCTGCAACACTGGGTGCGAGTGAGCAAGAGGCCTAAAGTGGGAGAGACTTGAGTGAAGGTGTGTTTACACACTTTGCATGTGAGCAGGTTCAGGTTGTGAATGTGCTGACAGGGATAAAACAAGAGCATGAAAGAGTTATGAAGAGTGAGTGAGGGTATAATGGTACAAAGTAGTTTAGAAGTATTTGCATGTTTAATGTGGAATTCCACTGATTCTTCCGAAATACATGGTTAAGATGAAAACAAAGTCGTTCAGAGTGGTTTATAGAGAATTTTTCACAGTGGTGGTGAATGGAACCAGACGTCTAAAGAATGTAATGCTCTAAAATCTCCCTCACAAAAGGTTATTCCATTAAATTATGAAAATGAAAAAAAAATGCAATCTTTCCAAGATCTATTCAATTAATTCAGAGAGATAGACAGGGTAAGGGAGAAGAATGCTTGAGACAATCTTTTATCATTGTTTTATGAAGTTTTGGTTAAAACCATTAATGGAGGGGAGGTATTTGCCGGGAAAAATAGAAGACAACTTATTTTTTTTGATTTACCAATAGTTCACCATCATCATTATTACATATAAAATCTGAAATGACTCTGATGTAGATTCAGAGGTAAATTTCTTATCACCACCACTGAGTCAGCAATGAGCCATTTCACGTGAAACCACTTTGAATTACTTTCTTTACTCAACTATTTAGGATGAAGTCCAGAAACATTGGTTGAGTTCCCCTTTAAAGCCAGTAAGTGAACACACACTCAAAATGAATACAATCTGAATACAAAATCACTCATTAAAGTCAGTCTCACGGCATATGTTTGCATAGTCAGCCACAGTGCACTCTTAATAAGGTCTTCCAGCCTTTAAGATAAGGGATAATTTGATTACATGGTGTGCAAACAAAGTCAATAACAAGTTAAATAAAGGTCCCTTGATTGTAAGTTAAGCAGTGGAAAAGATTCTATTGTCAGCCAATTAAAGACTAAAGGAAATACTAAATGCATAGCAATTAAGAGACTACATGGGGTGATTATAGTGGACAAATTGGCTCAGAAGCTGATTTACCATTCCATGCTCATTCAGTGTGAAATTATTGTTGATTACTCATTTAGGGCCTTGAGAGCACTTCATTCTGACTCTTGTAGGAAAGGATCACCTGCAACCCTGCAAATAAGGTCAAATTTGCCTTATTAGTGAACCTCCATCCATCGGTTCATTATCTAAGCCACTTGTTCTAACCATGGTCACAAAGTATATGCCAGTGGTTGTTGGGCGAAAGGCGGTGAAATGCGCTGGAGAGGTCTCCAGTCCATTGCAGGGCAGACACACAGGCAAACACATCTGTTAATATCAAATAATAAAATGTTTTAAATCAAACTTGGAGTGATTCGGTGGAGTTTTAATCATCTTTTGTTTGGATTTCTGGTGAAGGACTGGTGGATTCAAAAAGTGCATCCAATTTTCCACTCAAGGAACAATATTTTGCCTTCTTGTTCAATGCAGCATGGCACTTTGTTTTCTGGGTGATGTTTTTTCTCAAGAGAAAAAGTGGAGGAGAGGAAGAAAAGAAAAAAAGTGAGTGAGGGAGAGAGAGCAGAAAAGACCCGTCCTCCTGAGAGACTTAAGGGTCTTTGTGATGATGAAAGCGGAGCTCAGTGGCCCTGTGCTTGGGCTCCTTGGGGAAAAGCGAGGGGTGTTTGGAGGTAAATGGCCACTGGCTCTGTGATGAAAGAGGACAAGTGTGGAAATGGAAATCAGAAGATCAGTGAGGTATCTGCTCTTTCTAAGTCCCCCTCAGAAACTCCATTCGCCACCCTATAGCTTCATGTGGCAAAAAACATATCAGATCAGATATGCGTGGTTGTCTCTTGAAGTTAGCATGAGCATTAGCTGACAAAGCACCACACCTTAAAAAGGTACTAAACAGGTGATTAGAGTGATGCCATAGAATAACCAGTTTTGGTTCCCTAAAGAACCAAACCATGAGAGACGAACCTGGTATTGAACCTTCACTTTATGTAAAGGGTTCCTCAAGGGTTATTTTTAAAATCTTTACTTTACGTGGAAGTTCTTTAAAACTGAAAAATGTTCTTCACAATCACATGTCATTTATAAAATGGCTCCATAC
>JBBPCY010000018.1:7608648-7624473 GCA_037974405.1 Brachyalestes nurse
GACAACTAAGCTAAAATTCAGTGCACTGAAAGTACCTGGATGGTGCACTGAAAACGGCCAGAAAACGCAGTGCAGAACGATGGACACTACGTGCACTAAACTGACGCCATTTTAGGGAGGGACTTTGGTCACGTTTTCGGAGTTGAATAATGGCGGCCAAGTGCTAAACGTTAGTATGCCATTTCGGACAGAACTTACCCAGGGCAGTGTGCACTACAGAAGAAAGTGCGCAGTGCGCACTACACGCTACATTCCAGTGCACTGAGGTAAGTGCGCGATTTCGCACACACTCTTTGTTTTGGCTCGCTGCACGCTGCTAATGCTAACTGCTAATGTTAACTGCTAATGGTTTTTAAGCATTTTCCTCCGGGATCAATGAAGTTTTCTGATTCTGATTATTTATTTCTCCATGCTGCTGCCGCTTGCAGCATCAGTGGCGGCTGCAGACGAGAATCACCACCAGCCTCTGCTTTTTCCCATAATGCGCTACTCCCATAATGCGGTACTTAAGTTTTTAGTCAAATCTATCATCACAGCAGTACTTTAAAAATAAAAGTGCGTCATACACTACTTTTGAATTAATTATTTAATTCTGTATAACAATGCGATTAATCGCGATTAATTGCAGAAAACCATGTATAAATCGTTGCTCGGCATTAATACCATACTGCTACCCTGTCTCTGTAAAGTTAATACTTGTGTTTGTATGTGGCTTGTGAAATATCATCTGCAGACTCGCTCTCCATGCATGTCTACTTTAATCTCATGGATGAAATGGAATCTGACTGATACAGAACTAATGTTTGTCAGTGAATGTAGTGGTTTTAGTATTATGTAGTAGTCTTCAGCGAATGTGTTATTTATAATATCCTCTCAAGTCCCTAAAGGAGGCTTTTATGCCAGTTTGGCAGGTCTGCCAGTGGAATTGGAACAGTTACTCTGAAAATGGTGGCTTATATCAGAGAGGCTGATATTGTGTGCACAGAAGCCATGTTTGCCAAAGATTTATTCCTAGCTCAAACAATAAGGACATTTTTTCCACTGCACAATCAAAAACAAGAACTGACCTAAACAGGAATAAACAGAACTTGTTGTGGTTCGTTCTACACCTGCTTGAGAGGCACCATCATGATAACTATGGTTAACTGTTTAAATGTCTTTATTTATCTTTTTCTTACATTTTATACCCAAATAAAGTGTTTGGATATTTAGCTAGGTCTACCTTATTTGCTTTAGAACTTAATTTATTGACTTACAAAAGAGTATAACTGCCCTGTAAGAACACACAGTCACAAAAATATCAACATTTCCTCCCACCTCTGTGTAAAATCAAGCAAGGCTTCAGTTTTTTTTTTTTTTTGCAATGATGCTTTTATGCTTACAAGTAAGTTTACCTTAACTGTGCAGACACGAAATACTGTAGCACTCTTTACTGCACTCATGCCGACACAAAAAAAATCATGTTTATGTGTAGACAAAGCAAAGCTTAGATTTGCTAAACATCTTATATTTATACTCTTATGTTAACACTCATCTTATGTTAACACTCATCTTATGTTAACGTAACCAACTTATGTCATTTTAGAGACATCTTTACAAATTAATAATTCTAATACGAATAGGTGGCACTTAAACATACCATACTCATTCACATTCTGATGCTCTTATTGGTGTAGTAGCATTTGGTGACTTTTCCTGAAAGTGTACCTCATCATCTGGGTTTCCAGGACACCACTCCTTACAATTTTGGTTCCTCCTGAGGTTTCCTCCTCCAGTTTTTCACCTCAGACACCTTTGGCTTGCTCATTTGAGCATGAACTCAGATTCTGTAAAGATGCTTTGGAACAGCATCAGTTGCTATACAAATAAAATTGACTTATGCATAAAATGGTCATTATCTAGGACAGTACAATGAGGTGTTGTTACTAATCTTGAACAGGTTCCAAAACAAGATCTTTCAGTTCTCAACCAATGATGGAGGGAAAATGGTTCTGGTTATGCAACGGGAAAAGTTCAGAGTCTACATCAAATTCCTCCACCTGCTCACTTGGTCACTGGGAGAAAATAAGGCCTCAGGTATTCTCTAATGACCAAAATTCCTCTGATAACTGACCGCATACATACCATATACATCATTTTCAGGAATTCAGAGCATGTGTTTGGAGGTAACACTAACATTCTGCTACGAATTCCAACTCGATTCATGCTTCCCCTCTGTTGTTTTCAGTTTGTGTTCCTCTTGGCTTGATTACACCTGAGACATGTAGTATTTAGCATGTAAAGTTCAAACAAATCCTTATCCACAAATCAGCTTTTAAAAACTACACCATTCTCATCCAGATGTACTCCACAAATGTGTGTCTCAGACAGCATCAAGGGACTGCATTCTCACTCTCCTCCCTCATTGGTATTGCAGCATTATGTAAATAATTCGCCCCTATAAAGCAGAAAGTGTAAATGCTCGTGAAAGAATGTCAGATAATCGCTCCCAGCGTCACTCACATCTCACAACAGCGCTCCTCTCTTTACTAAAGGGACGATGGTATTGAAATGCTTCCACGTCTGCTGGTGTGTGTGATGTACGCTGGTCTCAGGAGAAGCAGCGGTGCAGAAGTGTTGATTTGAATGAAACATGTCTGATTTCTTTGGAGCAAATCCCCGTTCCATTCTGTTACTTTTTCATGTCTCCATGTCTTTTTCTCTTTTTCGTGGTAGAAGTATTAAGCTCTTCTCACTCTGATGAATTGGGGATGTGGAGGGGAGAACATGACCTTTATGTACCAAAAATTTAGTTTAATGTACCAAAAAATCATTGTAATGTAACAACTTACTGATTAATTCCACCTATATTTTTTCTGCATATTCTGAAGTTGAGATTCCATAACAACAGACTGGAATTTACTGATAATATGGGGGAAAAAAATACAAAAGCCAAAGGGAAAAAAGTGCGAACAGGGAAAATGTGAGAATAAAACAAAGGTAAAACACAGCAAATCATGTCATGAAGAAGAATATGTATGCTTGAGTAAATAAGGAAACATTTCTGGCATGTGCGTGTGTTTGCATGTGTGTGTATGTGTGTGTGTTTGTGTGTGTGCATTCACCACAAATCCAACTTTTTTAGAAAAAAAAGCTGAATGAGCCAGAAGTCTGCCTGGATTAGGTGAATGGAACCAGTGGAACAACTGGTTCCATTCACCACCACTGTAAACAATTCTGACTCTGTAAGTTTCTAGAGTTTGGAGAATTTCACACCAAACCACTCTGAATGACTTAAATATTTAATTATGCAGAAAAACATCATAGCACAAGACTAATACCATAAGACGAGTCTATGCAAATACCCATTGTCCTGGGTTCCCTGTATTGTGCTTCATTTGAAAAACAGCCAGGGCAGTCTGAGTGCAATTGTTTAGCCATAACGGCAGTGGATAGACACATCAGTCCAGAAACCAAATTTGTCTCCCCAGTGACCATTCCAGCAACCACATCCCAGTTGTTGGTGCAAAGCCACTGAGGCACTGCTGACCCACCATATTTCCTATTAGCAGAATATACAAGCTAGCTCTCATGTTTTGAGTTCAGAAAATGCAGAGCTTTACAGATTCCCTTTAAAGGCCTTAAAGGCCTCTTGTGTTTTATTTTTTACCCTGAGGTCCATTTATGATGTTTATGTGAGTTTACAAACCAAAATCAGTGATTAACAGAATGTTTTTTTCTGTGCCTGTAAGACTGATATGTAAAATAGTTATATTCTGTTTGACAGCCTTGCATTGTGCCTCATTCAAAAACCATCAATTTTCAGAATGTATTGGCGGAACTGAACTGATGTACACTGAACAAGCAGACGTTTTAAGATCTCTTTTTGGTGACATGACAAAAACAGAGAATTCAATATAAGCTGTAAAACATATTTTAACTTTAAAAAAGTAATTTGAGTTCTTTCCTAAATGACCGTGAATGTGATTCTCCTTTAAAATATGTTTCAGCTCCAGAATCCATGGTAATTCTATTAATTCTGTAATGTTAGCAGAGTGATTATTAACGAATAAGTATTTATGCTAAGCATTTAATGTGCGGTCATATGGACCCAAAGGTTGGCAGCCATTCGTCGTGCATGATGAGTGACGCAAGAGCCGAATGAAATTTGATATGCTGATAACTTTGGCGGAAACTTTCCGTAAGTAGCACTTTTATGTGCAAATTTACTCACACATTTAGGAAGGTTTCGTGAACGAGGTCCGATCTGTCATACATTCAGCAAGATGAAAAGCAGAGGTCCCAATCACATTAACGCAAGCAGACTTATTCATATTGAGAGTGATTTCGGGGCTTAATCTCCACTGCTCAGATGTTCACAAGCTTATTAATACATGAAAGAAAGGGCCTAAAGTCTATAAATCTGACATGAAATTTTAAAGGGCAGTACATATCTCCCCTTTCATCTGCTGCGGACGAGATGACCTCTCCCTGGTGGGCTTCGTACTGCTGTTGCTGCTGGGCTGAGCTGGAAAAGCACATCCATAAAGAAGGACCCCCCTGCTAGGCTACAACATTCTTGCCAGTGCTTCAGTCTTTATCCATTACTGTAAGTGCATTTGGGGCAGTGTTAACATGCTGGCTGTTTCTCAGGTGGATTGCTCTGAACCATGTTTAAACAAGACTGATGAACTAGGTTCATTTAGAACGACGGCTCAGAGGAGTGGATTTTTCAGATCAGTCCTCTAAAGTGACTGAGCTCACATGTTACTGCGTTTCTTGTTCAAAATGGATGCCCTTTTTCACGAATGATAATCTTGTAGAAAATATTCAGTTATCAGTGATCTCAGTATAGTCTCAAAACTGCGGATTTAAGTTTACAATTTAAAACAGCTGATTTTCATACACAAAACAGATAAACAAACCAAATATGCTTGACATTTCTTCCTAAATGTCTAATAATTACTCTTTAAATGTTCAATTCTGTATTCACAGATCTGTTAAAGTCAGCCTGAAAGATGTCATGGGAAGTTACAGCGGTAGTTTTTACAGTATTCCTATCTCATTCTGAAACTCCATCCCAGATAGTAACAGTGGTGTGGCCTGATCCTGAGCCATTTCCATCATGTCCTTGTGGCTGAGTGGTGGCTAAGTTGTGATGGGTGGCTGAGATCCTGCCTTTACACAACTGTATCAAACAGTTGCATAATTAAATACCCTGTAAAAGTACTGATCACTCAGGAATAATAGGAATATTGAATATTGCTACGAATGTAAGTACTGGAGCTCATCCCAGTGCTCATAGGGCAGAGGAACAGCCTGTACACATCACTAGTCCATCTCAGGGCAGACACACAGACAGTTATGACCAGTGATCATGGTGTGTTGTGACTGCTCCCCTCTGTCACTCCTTGACATTTTACCCATCTTTTCTGTTTGTTTTCACTCCCTGGCTCCACCCTGGTCCTGCCCCCCATCACCTGTGCACTTGTGCTCTACTCCTCTCAAATGAACCAGATTTATGACTGTCTTTATACCTCTGGTTTTGTGGTTTGTGTTTGCTGGTCAATCATGATATTTCTACTTATCAGTCTCATGTGCATACCTGGTTTATTTTATGTCGTGCTTTGTTTAAAGTAATAAAGATCAGTGTATGTCCACCTCTAGTTCTCTGTACACCACAGCACATCATAAATAAGGCTTATTGTAAAAGTAATTATTTTAGAATTTGTGTGCTTTTTCAGGATGGCCAAAATCTCTGCTTAAACACAGGTTTGTGTGTAAAAATACTCAAGCCTTAATCTTAGCCAAAAATCACCCTGAAGTGTTCGATACACTTTACACCAGGCTGAGAAACAATATCCTGATTACTTTTCTTTGCTAATAGAAAGACACTTAATCTGACTTATTTATCTTGGAAGTACAGGGTTTTTTTGTGTTTAGATGAGTTGAGTTTGAATGACCTGTCAGTGAAAGAAGAAACGTTGGTCTGACCTTCTTTCTGAGGTTCTTTGGCAATGTATGCTTTCTGACTCAGTGTGATGTAGATGGTGGTCCCAGGGAACTTCAATGAAACTCCACATTCACAAGTGTCCCATTTATTTACTGTTAAATTTCAACTGCTATGAACCTAATGAGCCACAGCTGACAGGCCACCACTTTCAGGCCCTGCCTACACGTATTCACATTGTTTAAAAAGATTATCCTATACCTTGTTTTGAGTGATTTGTAATGGAATTTGAAAATGCTGACATTATTTCATTAACTTGCAAATGGAGTTGTCCCTCAAGACCTTGCAGAATTTCTCGTAAACAAGTGTGACTTTAGACCAAAAAAAAAACGGACCACAACAGCAAGCAACCTGATCTCATGACTTTTCAGGCAGCCATCACGATATACAATTTAATCAAAATACGTGCTGCAGTCACGCTTTAGGGCTTTTATTCATGCTAGGACAATGCTTCACTTTTTCGTGCTAGGACAACGCTTCACTACCCTGTATTTTAATGCGCAGTGTGTATCACTGCCAGTATCTGTTAGGGTTAGGGTTAGGGGTAGGGTTGGGGTTAGGTTTAGGGTTAGGGACTTTCCTCTCTCCCGGCATTTCAACCTGTTTCAACCGTTTTGCAAACAAAAACAATAAGAAAACAAAAACAACAACGCATTATTTCTCTCCTACTGTCCCTCAGTCACCAGTTACCGCTGATACTGGCGATGTTACGCACTGCACATTAAAATACATAAATTAGTGAAGCGTTGTCCTAGCACGAAAAAGTGAAGCGTTGTCCTAGCACGAAAAAAAGCCCTGAAGCGTGACCGCAGCATGTATTTTGATTACATTGTATATTGTGATGGCTGCACGAAAAATCGTGAGACTAGGCTCCAGCAAGGCATAGAATATTGAAAGTATAAGAATATTGCTAGTGAAAGTGGACAAGATATTCCATTTGTTTTTGAAATGTTGATTGGTATAAAATTCATTTTATCCTTCCAATCAGGTCAGCTCTGGTGGGTTAACAGTTTTTGGCATGATGTTAACTTTGTGTTTTGTGTGAGTCTGGTCCCTTCCATACCACAGGGTGTTGAGTTGTAAACATTGGACATGTTTAATATGTAAGATTTGAAATCTAGGAGTGGTTTGTGAGTAGATCGGAATGGGATTATGGACACCCACTGGACCTGGCTGAAATCGGAACACCTTTTGTTATGATCGAGGGTCAAACTGATTATGCTGCAGTGGGGCCCAGGCATACGTGCCAAGAGAAACACCATCTGTTCCAAGCGCTTTCCATAATATTTTAAAATTTAGATTGTGTTTGAGATTTAGACTGTGTTCATCTTGGTCAAGCTCAGTGTGTCTCACCCATTTAAATGAAGGAGCCATCCCTGGCACTCCACAGAGACGCAGGCTCTATTCCCTGTACACAAATGACTGCACCTCTAGTCATCCATCTGTCATTCTCCTCAGATTCATGGACTCATGGATCAGTCTCATCTCAGATGGGCTCCAGTCCATGTACTGTGGTGAGGTGTTCTGACTGGAGATTGGTGTAGCCACAATAACCCCAAACTCAGCAACCTTAAAACTGTGAAAATGGTCACAGAATTCAGGGAGAAAACTCTCACCACTTCTCCCCCAGGACATGAATGTTGCCGCCATCAGCAGAGCTGAATCATTTAAATTTCTGGGAAGCACCATCTCACAAGACCTCAAGTGGGTGGATAATATCACTTCCACTGCCGACAGGACCCAAAAATGCATGCATTTCCTACAATAGTTGAAAAGATTCAACCTCTTTCCAGCCCTAAATCTGTCTCTCTCTTGTCCGTTGCTGTTTGGTGTGGGTCAGTATCTCCTCAATCTACAGCCTCACTGTACAAAATAGACATGACCAAAGCTGGCCTAGAAGGTCATCGTTGAAAAAAATCTATTCATTTTTGCAGTTAGCAAGCTCACTAACTCACAAACAAGGAAAGTATAAACTGTAATAATTCTAGGATCCTCCTGCTTTAACCTAAAAGGCTGGATTCTCCCTTGGTGAAAAATCAGGGAAAAATCAGTTTATTTTCCACTTACCCCAGGTGCGTTTGAACAGACAACACATTTTTAGAATCAAATGAAGAGTTTTGATTTGATGTTTTGATTACTTATTTTTATTGAAACAAATGGGAGTTCAGGATTTTGTGTATCTTTTTCAGTTGATGCCGCTAAAGTACACCAGATTAAATGTTTGTGTTCATTGATTGGCCTGACATTTACTGGGGGTTAAAGCGCTTCGTTTGAACAAATATTTCCATTTGTTCAAACCAGTTCCTGTATATAATACATGTATTTCTTTCATATATACATTCGATATTTATGTATTATCCTGCTCATTACATGGCATGGAAATAGACAACTAATGTGCATCACAATCAAAACAATAAAAACAATAAAAACTTGATATCTGCTAATTTTTTATTTGATTGTCAATCCGGTCATCGAAGAAATGTGTTCCCACCTGCAAAGGTTCACTTGGGTGGAAAGCGTATTTGCTGATGGTTGAATCATTTTGACAATTACTGGCAAAAACTTTATTTACCAATCTTTTAAAAAATGGTGTGAAATTACCTTCAACAAAAAGTAGTAGAAGTGGATGTGTCCTCAGCATTAATGACGCCTATGACTGTAATCATCAGTTTACATTACATCACATTAATTGATATTTGATTTGATTGAGATTTGATGGACTTTATATATTTTTTTATCTATTAAGCCTTGAGGTTCAACAGTGATTTTAGAATCACGCACACTTTTAGAATGATGCCAGAATGAGTTATATGTGTAATGCCAAAGAAAGTTTATCTAAAGAACCTTTCAATGGATGTGTGAGTGTAAAAACCTTTAAAAGGTAATGTAAAGATTCTACTAAGAGCAACTGAATTGGTAAAGACTTTACATTTTGTGTCTTCATGCATTTAGATGGTTCTTCACATTTCACTTTACAAATTTGATTCTCTAGAGAATTAAAAGGTTCAGCTACAGCATGGTTCAAAGAAGGTGCCTTTGTGGCATTTCCTTTGTGTAAAGTGTATGACTCTGTTTATCATTCTATACACATCCAACATTTTAATTTCACAGCATCTTAGAGTCCTGATAATTTGATAGCTGTGCAGAAAGTTGATCTGGATAAACATTTTAGGATAATTTGTGCACATATCTGTATGATTGAAAACATTAAACTGTTTCTACTTTATTTCAAATGAAGATTCATGAAAATGTACTGTGTAGGAATGGCCAAGAACCAAGACTGACAGATCACACGCCCTTTTACCATCTGTCTGATGACATATAAATGAATCATTTTTTGGTAGTTGCTGGCAGTTTTGCCACTGAGACCAGCAGTTCGGCTAAGCTACCACAAAGGTGAAGAACTTGAAAATACCATTAGCTCTAGTCGTGGCTCTGAGCAAAACCAGACTGAAGCGAAGCTGATTGGAAGAAGTTGGCGTAAAGTTAGTTTGTCCACATTAGTTATTCACACTGAAGAGCCTGTTTCTTCACGGCTCCCTTCAGACGTGCCTGAAACTGGGCCAAGCCAAGGTTATGGGTTACACATGCAAGCTTTTCCAGTTATAGCCGGAGAATAGCCTTCCTGCACACTCCGAGTCGAGGCATAGGCGACTGAAGTTTTGATCTCACGAGCTTTATTGTAAATGCATTAACAACAGAGCAGCGGGCGAGCGGCTTGCACTGTGAGCTATAAGTCGACCAGAGGGAACTCGATCTATGTTGACAGGCGTGCTATATTCCCCTCCATACCCAGACCACTGCTGCTCTTGCCAAGTGGATCTGGGTAGGTCAGGGCTTGCTCTCTCTCTCTCTCTCTCTCTCTCTCGCTCTCTCTCTCTCTGTAATGTTGGAGTGAAGCTCCACTCTAGTATAAAAGTCATGGGCTTTACTCACTGGCTGAGCGAGTGCGGGCGGCCTGAGGCCTTGGCTCCACTGCTCTGCGGCTGCCA
This sequence comes from Brachyalestes nurse, assembly GCA_037974405.1. Classification (NCBI taxonomy): domain Eukaryota; kingdom Metazoa; phylum Chordata; class Actinopteri; order Characiformes; family Alestidae; genus Brachyalestes; species Brachyalestes nurse. Next base: position 7,618,630 of record JBBPCY010000018.1, read on the forward strand.
AAACCTCCACACCCTCTGTGGGAGAATCATACCTCGACTGACCCGCTCCCGCGCACACACACACATACATACACACACTTGTGCACATACACACACATCCAAGATGCCCTCTCACTTGCTTCCACTGACACGCCCCCAGAATTCCGCTGCTAAAAAAATGCTAATGTGCTCAAAAAAGGTTAGTGCTCCAACACAGAGTCATCGGGGTAACTGGCTCCCGAGGAACTGCTTTTGATTTCTTTTTTTTTTCCCACCATGATTGAGCGCCTCTCATTCGATATTTACTCTGCGAGACCTTCGAACTAATTTTATACCAAACTTTTCATGAAAAAAAGAAGTTACTACTTTCTTGTGTGACTGACTACATACATATATACGAATACACACAGGATTCAATCCCACGATACATGTACACATATGCTGCTGATTAATACACCACATAATATACTACAAAAAATTGATTGTGTCTCCTTGGAGGGTATCATAGTGCCAGTGAGAGCTTTGTGAGCCGCTTTTCTAACTTGTTAGATTTAAGAAAAAACTATAGAAGGGTTAATGGTCAGAAGTAAGAAATGGATTAATTAAATGCTAATAGATTTGGGGATATCTATTCAACTTATATGTAATGGCTTATTTTACTGGGATTTAAAGAAGTGAATGTGTAGTTTCTGACTGCAGTACTGCATATGCACCAGTTAGCAACAACATTAAAACCATTAACAAGTGAAGTGAATAACATTGATTATCTTACAGCGGACCCTGTTAAGGGGTGGAATATATTAGGCAGCCAGTTCTTGGAGTTGTGTTGGCAGCAGGAAAAAATGGGAAAGTGTGAGGATTAGACAAAAAGGTGAGAGCATCTCCAGAACAGCAGGTCTTGTGAGGATCCTGGTATGCAGTGTCAATACCTAACAAAGGAAGGACAACCAGTGTTCCAAGGAAGGACAACCAGTGACCCAGCGACAGGGTCTTGAGTGACCTGATGCTCACTGATATGGTGTGTCTGGTCTGATCCCGCAAAGGAGCTATTGTAGCACAAACTACTGAAAAAGTTTGCCATGAAAGAAAGGTGTCAGAACACACTGTGCATCACAGCTTGCTGCATATTGGGTTGCATAGCATCTACAGTGGGCATGTGAGCATTAGAACTGGGTAATGAAGCACATGCCGGGTGCATTTGCGTCACTTTACTGAGGAACTGATGGAACCAGGATGCACATGTGAAGAAGGCAAGCCAGCAGAGGCAGTGTGATGCTCTGGCCAATGTACTGCTGACAACCTTGGATCCTGGAATTCATGTGGATGTTTTGGTGGCATGAGGGGTACCTACATAATATTAGGCAGGAGGTTTTGTTGTGATGGCTGATCGGTAAGTATCACTGTGGTCCATAGTGTTGTCTTTACATGAGAAAGAAAAAAGATTCTTAACTTTGAATGAAAGATAATGAAACAGTAGTTTTTCTAAGCATTTTGAATAGTCCATTTATCATGAAATCTCATTGCCAAGTTCAGCAGTCATTAGAAAACAATCTGGAAAAAAATCAGTGTAACAAGGATGCAGGTTAATACACTACTTAATTCTGTGCAAACCAAAAACTGAAGTCATATTATATATGATATATATAATAAACTCACCCCCACCCACAACCAGTGGGAAGGCCAATCTGGGGCTATTGTTGGCTCACTGTTCTATCATTCTCACTAACCTTGAGTCTTGGCTGCTAGCTGTAATCTGATAGGAGCCATAGGGGAGTTTGAGAGTGCCTGCAGTGAATTATTAATGAATAGGAGTAGGCCTCTCTCCCTGCCTGCTCTCAAGGAAGCTGGGTGCTCCTAGCAGGCATGTGGGGTTTCACACACACATACGCACACACAGACACAGACACACAGATGCACACACACACACACACACACACACACCTGTCGAGGTAAAGTGGATCAGCCACTGAGGGCCCATCTTGGCTTAGTTAGCGAAATTGAGATCGATAACAGGATTTGGCTCCTTCAATAAGTCCCGGCCCTCCTACTCGCCATCTCGGCGGCATTAAAAACAGAATAAACACATGAAGTTCTAATGTATGTTCATTACGATGAGCAACATCACCCTCTTGTCTTGGGGGACAATCTGTAGGCTGCTGGGCTCTGGCTATGAGAGCGATCTTGTGAAGTGAGTTATGAGTTATAATGAGAAGTAACGAGCAGGCAGAGGCTAAAGCTTGAGTCACCGAACACACATTATCTGAAATTAAGACAAATGTGAACAACTATCGAGGCAGACGCAAAGGCTGCCCTCCACAGTGCTCAGCTGACCGGGAGGATCGTTTCAAATTTGCTCATCCTTCAAGAAAAGAGCGATCAGGCTGTTAATACGCAAAGGCTCCCTTTCCAACAAGTCTCGACTTAAATAGAAGCCGTAGAGCCAGAGGAAGAAGAACCACAGAAACCAAAGCTAACCAGGTAGATGATATTTTGTACTGCATTTTGTATAAAACACACATCAGTTCAGCACATTTCTTCCATAAACACTTGGTAATGGCAATTCTTGACAGATTCAGGCTAGGAGCATAAGTATGTGTACATTTCAGACTATAGGTTTGGATCAAGGTTTGTTGTGCTCAGGACACAATATTCCAATCACTGTTAAATGTGTTCAGAAGATGGAATTCCAATCACAGTTAAACGTGCTTAAGTCATTGTATGAAATTCCGAGCAGGCCACACATGGCATAAATAATAAAGCAAACACGCTGAGTGATTAGCTAATGCGCTGAAAAAGGCTGATAATACGTTGATACATTGTTGATGCAGTGCAGACAGCTAGAATTTCACCACATGTTGCCACTGTTCTTGTGAAAGGAATTTCTTTCATATTTTATCTCATTCTTTTTTGAAAATACTCCTGGTTAAAAAAAAATGTGAATTGTGGACCAAACCGAAGGCTGAAGCTATCCATGAAAAGAGTGAACTGTCATAGCCTTTATGAAATAGTTACTGCATACAAAATAGGAATTTTACATCATATTCAAAAGATAATTTTTTTCTGGTTTACCCATTTTCTTTAATTAATTTATTAATTTCCATTTCCATCTACTGTCTAAAACCCCTTTTCTTCTATTGGTGTAACAACACTAGGGTGGATACACCAATGAATAGTCCAAATTTTGCAACATAGATCGTTCTCGTTCATCATAGAGAAAAAGAGATCCAGAGTTCCCAGTATGGACATGCCACCAACTACAGAGTAATGTACAACTATGAAGGCTCTATTGATATTCATACATACGGGTCACCTGTACCATGCCCTGGCCATCCTGGTCCCCAGAGTACTGAGCCTCGGCTTACACCTCTGCTGTTTCTTTCGCTTTGGTTCTCACTTATCACAGATCAGCCACACTTGCACTTCATGAACCTGTGCTACTTGAGCCCAACTCAGTCTGGAGTCATCACACAGCCATTTCACAGGCAAAATAGTATCTTTTGTATTATAAACCGGTTATTTTTTCCCTCATTTTCCTCTTTCTATCACTCTAGTAAAGGATCATCACCTCGAAATCCAAAAACACTACAGCACAACTCTCTATAATCACTTCTTAGCAAACTGTAACTTGACCTGTCTGTTCTTGAGGCTTACTGGTGGTTTGCATCATGTGGTAACTTTCTGAGGTTCTGAGGTCATGTCTCCCCTACAAGTAGCCGTTCACAAATCTATGTCTACGCCCCGGAGTATGTTCCTGAACTGTTCCACAGATGAAAAGGTTTTTTAACAGCTATTCCTTGATCATCCAGTTCTCCACACTGTCTGGTTTGTTCACCCCTGCATCCTTGCTTCTTAAGAATGAACCTAAAAGATTGTATATAATGGCCTCCTTGATCACCACTGTGTCTTTCATGATGGAAGACAACAGCAATAAAACCATCCTCCAGTTGCAACATTACACAGGCAAATTAATTTTAAGCATTTTTGAAAATTCCTGTAGTTAGGCAAATATTACGCAGGTATTCATGCAGAAATACTGAAATATTGGATATAAAATTAGCCTATCAAGAAATGTGCAGTAACAGTGATATGAAATACGAGATCTTGTTAAGGAAGCAAAATTGTATACTAAAATAACACAGAAAAAAGATATGTTGACCTCCTCCCACAAATGTGTTCTTTCCTAGCTACAGTTGTGGGTTTGCTCAAGCTTTATAGAATGCTGTTAAATATCCCATTCAGCTTAATGAGAAAACCTATTAAGTCTGGCTTAAAGGAACAGTTTGTTAAAAACATCTTATTCACGCATTTCCCACTTTCTCCCGGTGCAAAAGTTTAGTTTAGAAATAGCATTGAGGCTAATATTGTTGACAAATACTAGTAAGAACATTCCCAAAACAGCTTTCAAGATGTTAAAGACTTGTTAATGCAGTTTAGAACTCAGTATGACTTACGCTGTAAAACAAAAGATGCTTCAAATATCCAGAGGGAACTCAAAGAACTTCAAAATACAATTCAGGTGTATTTTAGCAGAACCTCTGATAGTCTATTAGCTCATGTAGGAGCCTTTAGCTACCACAGTGAGTCTATCAAGCACCATGCTTATGCTTTAGGTTCCTAGAGGAACCTTTTTCTTTTGAATGTGCATTCAAACTCCTTTGGGCATTACTAGGACAATTAATAGGTGTAAAGGTTCTGAGGTACCTCAAAGTCCTAAACCGTGTCTTCAAGTCTGCTCCACCTGCATGAAGAGCTGGATGCAGTTTGGGGATTTACATATTTGAATTAAAGATTTCGAACAGTATTAGAAATGTGACACAGCGGCGGGGGCTCTCACCTTACAGTGAGAAACTCAAACTACATTCCGTTCTTTCTGTGTGAAGTTTGCACAATGCGGTTGGTGGTTGGTTATTGTAGTGGATAACATGGCTGCCTTCCAAGCAGGAGAGTGGTGTTGATTTCTACCCTAGGTGACGCACCACACTACATTAAAAAGTGTCCTTGGTCAAGAATCCTAACACATTCACCTACATCTGTGATACATAAACATTATAAGTCACTTTGGATAAAATAATATGCCAGACCTACTGGGGCAGCTGGTGGCCTAGTGGTTAGGGAGTTGCCCATGCAATCAGAAGGCTGTGAGTTCGAAGCCCAGTACTGCTAGTGTCATCACAGAGGTACCCTTGAGCAAGGTACTGTCCCCACACACTGTTATCTTTTTTTGGGAGTAGTTGATGGCCCAGTGGTTAGGGCGTTCGGCCTGCGATCAGAAAGTCGTGGGTTCGAATCCAAAAACGGCTAGTGGCACTTCTGAGGTACCCTTGAGCAAGGTACTGCCCCCACAGACTGCTGCCTGGGCACTGTGTTCCTGGTGTGTTGTGGTGTGTTCACGTATGACAGAATGGTCACTATTTTACATATTTTTACAAATGATATAAATGGGAATTCCTACCACAGTCCTACCATCATACATCTGGAGTAAGCAAAATTAAGTAAATTAGATTTTTCTGCTGAAGTATTTCTTTGGTGAATTTCTTGTTCAGCTACATTTCTAATTTCACAGTTTGCACTCTCTCTCTCTCTCCTATCTCCTCTCTCTCCTTTTCCCCTATAACGCTCCCAGGGGGAGGGTATTGGTGGTAGCAGTGTGTTGGATAGAGGGAGGTTTTTGCAGGGATGCAGTGTGAATGGTGGGAACTCCTGTGGTTTTAAATAGAGGAAATGCCCTGGGCTCAATTACTGTCTCCTAAAATTGGCAAGTTGTGTAATTGAAAGTGACACCAGCAAGCTGTGTGTGTGTGTGTGTGTGTGTGTGTGTGTGTGTGTGTGTGTGTGTGTGTGTGAGAGAGAGAGAGAGAGAGAGAG
>JBBPCY010000018.1:7629315-7640360 GCA_037974405.1 Brachyalestes nurse
TGTGTGTGTGTGTGTGTGTGTGTGTGTGTGTGTGTGTGTGTGTGTGTGGGAGAGAGAGAGAGAGAGAGAGAGAGAGAAAGAGAGAGGGAGAGAGAGAGGGCCGTTGCTGAGAAAACAGACATCTAGGATATTCTTGCTGAATGCTTCAGGGTTTTTTACACATTACATTTAAAGTACAGGCAGAACTGCGAGAATCTCTCCTAATGGCCGCACAGAGAGAGAAACACATGGGAAACTGCACCTAGACGATTGCAGGCATTTGTTATTGTCGTCATTCTTATGTTGGCGTGTTTATTTTCCTTACTGGAAAAATGTATTTCTGTATATTATCACTATCTTAATAAAAGTTCATGGCCAGCTTTCTATCCATCCATCCACTATAAATTAACAGACATCTAAAAGTAAAAAAACATGCAACAATACTGAGATTCCATCAGCTCTGTCCCAGAGAATAAATCTGTTATTTCAGAGAGATGGGAAGAATCTCATTGCTGTTTTGTTTTGTTTTCTTTTATGGGTGTATTTTACATCATAAGAGCGCAGAGACAGAACACACTGGCTAATAAAACAGCTCAAGAAATGTTCATTAATCATCTGCAGCACCTTCTGTCTGTTCACTATCCAACATCACCGTTACCTTGGTTTCTGTGAGAAGTTTTTTTAAGGTTTACTGGTTCCCACTGCTTTCATCATGTTTCAGTTGTGGCCACAAAAATGGAAACACCTAAACAGTTACATGGCTGGAATGCAATCTGTTGTTATTAGAGAGTTAATCAGCTGGTGTCAGTCTGATTCTCACAGCTACCATCCCACTGAGTGACAGGGGAGAAGGAGGGCCATGTTACCCACCCAAACAGAGCAAAGACAGCTGTGCTTTCTTGCACCATGGATGGCTGTGATAGGGACTGGACTTGCAAACCCTACAAATGCTTAGACAGTTGTGAATCCTTATTCAGTGTTCTAGAGCTCTGTTTGTACCAACTCAACTCATCAAACCACAGAAAAACAAACTTCAAATCTATCATACCATATTTTTGCCATGGTATGATAGGTAGCAAGGAGAGAGTTGATATGTTGGAAGCAGGAAAAATGAGCAAGCTTGAGGGACCTGAGTGACTTTGATGGCTAGATGACTGAATCAGAGCATTTCAAAAATGACACCTTGTGGGTGTTCAAGCTGGATGGGATATAAAAATCTCATAATACACAATGCAGCTACAGACTGGTCAGAGTGCCCATGCTGACTCGTGCCCACTGACAAATATGCCAACGTGGGGAATGTGACTGGATTATAGAGAAATGGAAGAGAATCTTTTACATTTTGTGGTCTTATAGAGTTCATGCCTCAATGGGTCAGAGCTGTTTTAACAGCACAAGAAGGGAGTGAGTCATAAATATAAAGAGAACATTAGAACATTGGGACTGCAATATCTTTGAGGATACATCTCCTAGTGTTGCCATGGAATCTGAACATACCTCTACAGTTAACACACTTCTACATAGTTTAATGCACAGTTAGTGCTTATTTGCAGGCTTTAAGATACTGGGAAAAAGTAAAACATAAAATGTTGTCTATTTTATTTTGGGTTTTTTTCCCCCCAGTTTGCTTCAGAAAGTGAAAAGAAAACTATGCACTTACATTTGCTGGAAAATTAAAGTTCAGTGCACTAATACAAATACTATGAAATTACATCCACATTTTTTCTTAGATTGTTGGACATCAAATGACACTTTTTCTTTCTCCTTTAAATATCATTTCTGAAGCTGCATCTCCAAATGACACACACTGACTGCATGTGTTTGTGTGTTCTTATAGTTGTTTAAGAAAGAATGCCTGTGTGTGTGTGTCCATGTCTCTGGTGTGTCTGACAGGCTGTGTGATGAGATAAGTCCAGCATGAGCTAGCCTAAGCTCAGTCACTGGACATCTCTATATCCTCTCTGAGCTGCCCTGTGCCTTCTGAGTCCTATTACAATCCACCAGCCTACACCAGAGCACCGACCAGCATACCAAACACACACACACACACACAGACACACACAAAAGTTCTGTCACTTCCACCGTTTTTTTCTTTGGCTAATGCACATGTCCCAATCATACAAGACAAAAAAGTTAGCTTTAGCATTAGCACTTGTTTTCACTGCAGATGTGTAGAGATTTTGCTGGACCTTTTGACCTTTACAGCATCTTGTGTGGGGGGGTGCTTGGGCAGGAGAAAGTACAATTAAAGTCTGGCCTTTTGCACCCAGCAACATATTCATGTCACTAGCGTGTAAAAATGCATGCGGTGTGGTTAGAATTACACATTACGGTTTGCATTGATTTTGTAAACCACTGCAAAGCTCCAATACTTCCATTGTGTTGTGCAATAAAAAATGCTGCATTCACAACAAAAGAAACAATAGCATTGAACATGGTATCTGTTTGCTCAGCAGATTAGAAAATAATACTGACTTCAGGCAGGCACAGCACAATGCTAGCATGCAATAGGGCCTTAATCACACATGTACTTAAACAAAGGGAACGTATCAAGCTGAGAAATGAGGAAGGCTATAATTAGGTATTTATGCAGTTCAAACTCTGAACGGTTGCCGAATTGGTAATGAGTGGTTACACAGTAACTTCACAGCACCCTAATAATCATGATATGAACTCGTGCTCCTTTGAGATTAGGGAGCAAGAAAGAAATATCTTGCTAAAGCAGCTATTTATAGTAAAAAAAAGAATAAAATAAACCCTTCTTGTAACAGTATAATGCTGTATAATGCCATTGCACCGCCCAAGTGTTTGTGAAGGCCTTGAATCTTGGGTTTCTTATAATTTTCGTGTGATCAAAAAGGTACATTCTCACCTCACACCCTGTGTAATGGCATTCACTTCCAGATGTGATCAATGTGTGAGTGTCATGCTACGTTCATAGACCTGATAAAGTATGTGTGAGCCGTGCTGTGTAGGCGCACGCTGTCACCATGGCTCGTTTCCATTGCTTCATCAAAAAAAATAGAAACAAGAGAGAGAGAGAGAGAGAGATAGAGAGAGAAGGGGAAAAAGTATCAGAACCTTTGTCGGCAAAAGACAAGCTTGCACACTCATCACATTTGCTGCCATGCGAATGAAGCTTTTGTTCATGCAATCTGCATTTTGCTTATCCACTGAAAACACTTCCCCCCTCTTTCCTGAGTACAAAGAGGGTACTGCACACTAAAAACTGTTACTAGATCCTGACATGTTACTAGATCCTGAATTTGCTCGTAGCAACATTCAGGTCATGACTGTCAGTGCCATAACTAGGACACTGTGGGCCCCTAAAAAACAAAGGAGGTAGTCTCCCAAAATGGATGTAATTTGCTTGTTTATGTGCCATTACTTTTAGGGTTGGGCATTTCAATCCATTTTTTTTATTTTGTAATATACCTCTTATACCTTCTCTTGCCGGCTGGATGAATACACCTTTTAGAAATGTTTATTTATTAATATAACATCCTACTTCTTCAAAGACTATTTATGACATCTGTGTGGTTTTAAGTGTCAAGAATAGTTGCAAACTGTTTTAAAGAAAACCTTCCTTAACCTTTTTAAGTGATATATGTAGTATATGACAGTTTTGATAGGCTGCCCCAATATGTAGTCTGGCCTAAAACACTCCTCATAACTTCACTGTAAATGAATCTGCTGTAGGCTGAATAGGCTGTAAATGTCTTCTTGATATCACAAAAACAACGAACTTAGAATAGTCTGTATTTGCAGCATCATTTCTGTATATGGACTGGGGAGTGAATTATTTTAAAAGTCATGTTTTACAACTTTAGTGATGTCTGCATATTAAATCAAGCTGTTTTATTTTAAAGAAGCTAGGAAAATTCAGTTTTCCATGTTACAGGCCCTTGAATGAAGGTGTGTGTTCTGCCAGTCAGCATTTTTCTAGCAGTGCTCACTGTCTCTGAGCTCAGCGTCTCTCTATTACTGCATTAAATTAAATCCAGAAACACAGAAGCCATACTAATTGACATGTTGGCTTGAGATTTACAAAATGTCAAAGAAAAAAATCTTTAAATCAAATAACAAATCATCCAACCATAGTCATCCAACTTTACCAGCCTTCATACATGGTAACGTTTTTACCTTGTACCTTTCAGGACAAAAACAGTGCATTTAGAGAACAGATAGTTAGTTGATACTGTCATAAATTTGTAAATGATTGTACTGAATGTTTTATTCTGTTAAATTTCTAGGAGGAAAGTGTAAAATGAGCTTGTGTAAAAGTGTAAATGAGTTACGTATGTGCTCTTTTGGCTATACACTGTCTTCTGGTGGAGTATAGTGTTCAGATATCTTAAATATGAGAACTTACAATGTAAGAGGTAAGCTAACTTGCTTATTAAAACTCATAATTAACGTTTTTACCCTTTACTTTTATTGCTATTCATACATGAAAATGCTTCCTGAGGGGTTCTTGAAATGTTGTGTATTTCTCTACATTTCTGCATAAATATGACCTAAAACATCATAAGAAGTCCTAAATGTTAATAAAGATAATCTAAATAAACAAATAAAACAAAAATGTTATACTGGCCATTTCTTTATTACGAAATATGGTCCAGTATTACATTTCTGTGAGTAGCATTTTACCATGTTCTTCTGTACAGAACAGCTACAGCTCTGGGATGTTGATGAACTACTCATTTCTGGTCCTTCCACAACATTTCTTTTAGACTACGGTCAGGACTTTGACTTGGCCATTTCAAAACATAAACTGAAAACACCTGACTCCAAAGTCTCCCTTAAATTAACTGATAATTCTAGGGGATCACATAATTTTGCTGCCCACAGAAAAGTAATACTAGATCATTTTCCAAAATGAATAAATGACCAATTATAATAATTTCGTCTCATTTGTTTAATTGGGTTTTACTATTAGGACCTGAATAAAAATCTTTATTATTTCCCAAAATTTTAAGCCCCACAGTGACTGCACCAGTTGAAGTTGCAGTATAGAATTAAGTCACTGTAGCTACTCAAAATTAATGTAAATTGTAAATTGCATTAGTGTAAATTGTAAATTGCATTAGTAGCAATTGATGGGGTCCACATTGGTAGTTACGCCTCTGATGAGGGTGACGCTTAAAGCTGTCCAAACATCTAATCATGTTGTCACTCGGCAGACTTGGTAAAGTGAGAGAGAGTTTTTAGCTGGGGGTTCTGTTTGCATGCTTGTTAAGACTCTGTCTAATAATCTATCATTGATGAGGTAACATTGAGCCCTGGGTGTATTGTGTCAGCTCCACCCTCTTTTATACTCCATGCTCCTTTGGATGTTTAGTGTTAAGAAAGCTACAACGCTGCGAATGAAAACAGTCAGCCCAAAGGTACTCGCGGAATCATTTTAACCTTTTGAATCAACCCTTCAATTTAGCAAATTAAGGCATTCAGCCAAATTGGGCCTGTGAAAATGTATTCACTGGTAATGTGCCAATTCCGTTTAGGGATTAAATTTAATCATCTCCTTCATTCTCAACGCTAAGAGGGCAATTATTGCATGGTATTTAAAGGGTGGCTGGTCTTTTTAAAGCAATGGGTAATTTTGCTATCACTCCCTGTCTGTGTGTCAATTGCATGCTAATAGGCCATGATAAAATATACTGTAATTATGTTTTAAACTCGTCGTTGTGGCAGTGAGCTCTGCGTCTTCTGTTTGCAGCCTGTGGCTGACGCACCCCTTCCCCTGTTATTATAGGAAGAAGGAGGAGCAGAATCAGAATGGGTCAAAGGGAGTGTATTATTGTGAGAGGAATACTGTGGGACAGTAGGTGGGGGGATGATGTTATCTGAAGCTCTCTGCAAAGGGAAACTACAATAAACCTGCAGAAACATTTCATCCTTAGGAATGTGAACTAATGCACATAAACAGCTTTATATAGAAAGTCAGGAACTGGTGATGGAGGTAGAGAAGAATGTGTGTCATGTTTAGCTTTATGAACTTCAAACCTATTTAAGTTCTTAAGTTCTTAACTCTTCTTTAGACTCACATTATGTTCCCATATCTAACATCTGTATGTCCAGTACAGTCAGACATGAAGCAGCTTGTCTTGCCTTGCCTGCTTACTTTAAGCTTAGCTCAGTCTAACCCTGGATTTTCTGTGCACTGCTTTTAACCTGGCTACGTCACCATGGCAACATAGGCTACATCAGGACCAATCAGGATGAGCATCCAACCAATTAGGGACTGATAAAGCAGAGGAAGCAAATCATAATATATATTGCTAAGAATATAAAGTACTAACACAGTGGCATTGGTGACAAATGCTTTATGTTCTATATATTTGCATAGATTTAATCTTCTGATTTGTCCCTGTCGGCCCCTTGAGAACTGTGTTTTAATTGCCACAGAAATGTAAGCCATTCGTTTGCAAGGCGTTGGTGTGGTGTTGTCTCCATACATGCATGTTTCTAGCCTTAAGATTTTTACATGCATGCACTTTATTCGGGCCTGAATTAATTTGTGCATGTGTATAACTGATGATAGCTTGCACACCAACAAATATTTTGTCACTCACAGCTTGACTTTGCCAACTTTTTCATTGACCAATCAGTGGCCTATTGGTGGCCTAGTGGCCTATTGCGATCAGAAAGTCATGGGTTTGAATCGCCAGACCGCTAGTGAGACCTCTGAGACCTCTTGAGCAAGGTACCGAATCCACACACTGCTCCCCGGACGCTGTGTTCCAGGCTGCCCGCTGCTTCACTTGGTGAATGGGTTAAATGCAGAGAAGAATTTCGTGCTGTTCACACTGTGTGCTGTGGTGTGCTCACGTACGACAGAATGGTCACTTTACACTGTTGTCTCTGGTGTTGGCATAATGACAACTAAGCTGAGAAATTGGTAGCAACTAGAACATTTACCCCAATGTCAAAAAGACTCAAACTCGATTAGGTGGGAAAAAGCTCTCATGAAGTTTAGCTATTGAACTTGCCATGATCATTTCACAGAACTGAATGTAGCCCCCTGCCAAATTTGCCTGTTTGTCAGGAGCATAGACGTTTTTGCATTTAAAGACATTTTGGCCATTTGTGAAGCTGAATCCTTATTGGTAGCCCTAAGTTGAATTGCGTTCATAAGACCCCCCCTCATAAGAACCCCCTGATCTTTATTTCTGATGAACTTATAGCACTGGTCTTATCTCATGGATTTTATATCTGTATGATTTTCTCTGTCATAAATGACTCAAGTCCTCAGGTCTCCAATAGGGGATGGGTCATATTTGCTGACATTTTGATTTTTCCTGTAAATTTAATGGGGACTGAGGACAATGATGTATTTCCAAGTGAAAGGCAGTATCAGGGAGTCTCTGAGCTTGTTTAGCATTTTTTCTTGATTATATGCGAGCGTGGTAGGAAGGTAAGGTGAAACAAAATGTGATATTATTGGACAATATTATTCTTCCACAACCAGTGGTGCACAGTGATGTCGTTTAAAAATCAGAAGACATTTTAGAGGTAGGAACAAGCACTACATTTAGATCAAGAACGTGGGATATTTAGAAATGACCCTGAGCCAAAATTGAATAATGATCATATCACGATCTGCATGTGTGCACCTAAACACACTCAGCGAATGTCATAAAGAGCTGTCCAAATAAAACTGAACAGAACCAAAAAATGTGCTGTACAGTAACACACAGGAAAACAGTAAACAAAGCATCTCTAACAGAGCTTCTCTAATGAGTGCTGATAGGTAATAAGCGTTGGGGGGGCAGGGCGATACTAATCTGGGTCATTGCATATGTAAATGCACAGCTGGGGTTGCTCTCTTCAGCGCCGCAGCCACACAGGTCGGGGTGTCCGAGTGTCATCCAACATTAACTCTGACGGGCCGGGCACGCGGCCATGACCACCCCAGCATCACCATCCTCACCCTGTGGTGTTGGGAAAATTAACACACACGCCAGAGGTGTCAAAGTCGGCCACAGTCACTGGACCTGTGCCCATGCAGCCACGCTGAGAGACTGGCCTGTAGGGTGCAGGTTTGACGATCAGGCAGATGTCCTGATTCTATCAGGAGTGTAAGTGCTGTGACATATCTTTATCAGAAATTGTTAAGATGAGATAAGGCCAGATAAAATGGGAAATTTGCATTGTTACAACAGTGGACAGAACAAGAGAAGAAAGTAGAAGCAGCAAAACACACACACGCATATATGTATATACTGTATATATAGCTTTTTGCTAAAACGTTTTCAGTCTTTTTAAAATATAATCTATTCATAGCATAGAGAGGAACAAAAACAAAAGAAAGGCCCAAAGAAATGACTTTGGTCAGATGTACCACTATTTTACCATCATCACCAGAAGAGGTGCAAATTTAAAAATAAATAAAAAGACCTGTATTGTTAAAGTGTAGTTGTTGTAGTTTTGAGTTGGCATTATATAGTCAGGTATTTAAAAAGCCCATTTCCAACAGTTTTCATGTATTTTATTTTTCCCATGAGGTCCACTTACAATATTTATGAGGTTTTATATTCCAGAATTGGCCACATTTTGGTTTTACATGACAATTTCCCAGCCTCTCTTTATCCCTTAGAATTAAAAAAGGCAGATTTCTTACAGTGCATTTAAGACTGGAATATATACGCGATCTGCTATGAACTGATAATTGTTAATGTTCTGATTAGCTGCCTTGTACACCGCATCATTCATAAAGCAGTAATGGTGGGTCTAGAAATGTTTTCTACATACTACATCAGATCAGGGCTGTTACTATTAATTATATTAGTGATCAAGTAATCTAATTATTATTTTGATGGTTATTCAAGAATTCACTGACAAACACACACACACACACACACACACACACACATATATACACACAATCCATAACACATTCCCTTTAAAATGTATTCGAGGAATTCCCACTGGCCTCTATTAAAAGACACAATGATTGTCTGTGTAAACTGAAGGTGTGATACAAATATGCCAGATAGAGGGTAGGTTAAAAATACTGTAAAATGTCCCTTTGATGGGTGAATAATAAGCCTGTGGTACAGGGGTTAAAGGCCTGTGGGCTGTTGTTGAGCTCAGAGCGGCAGAAAATAAAGATGTGTGTTGAGAAAAAAGGCAAAAGGTGAAAGTGATCGTGGAAGTGTTTTTTGTTGTTGTTTTATGTCCCCTGTCTGTGTTCTGGTCTTCACTCTGCTCCTAGTTTCAAGAGGAGCCTTGAGATTCACCCAGAAAAGTAGATGTGTGAGAGAAAAGGTGTGTATACACATTGTCAGCTTTGATACACCCCTGTAGAGGGGGGTGTGGGGGGGGTGCTGGGGTATGTGGAAAAGAGAGACAGATGGGAGATCTCTCGGTAACTCACCACTGACCTTTTCCTCTGATAACACATTACAACAGAACAACCCCACAGTGCTCTCTCTCTCTCTCTCTCTCTCTCTCTCTCTCTATCTATCTCTCTCTCATACACACAGAGAACGATCTGGCATGATTGATGCTGACCTTTGCTCACAACTTCAGTGTCTGTGCATGTATACGTGTGTGTGTGTGTATGTGTGTGTGCGTGTGTGACTTGCTCTCTGGCTGAGCTGTGCAGAGTCTGTCTCTCTGCTCTGTCATGTAACTGACACACTGTCATGTAGTGCCGCAGGAGGACGTGGCAGGTTTTGGGGAGTTTTTGTGCTTTAGGAAGTGATTTCCATACAAAATATCAGCCTCTGTCTCGCTCGGCGTCGGCAGGTTGGCGAGGGGGTTTAGGGGACGGGGCAGTTGGGCTGCAGATGAAAAGATGACATGCTAAAATACAAGAGGAGCTGTAGAACTGTCTGTGTTTCCGTGTACAGGCAGGAGAGGAGTCGGATTGAAGCAGTGACATAGTGAAACTCTCTGGGAAAACACTGTGACTTTAAAAATGCACTGACTAAACTGAGACCTGACTAAAGGGCCTACTACTGAAATGCAGTTTTTTCCAGTCAAGGTCAAAAAATAAGCACAGCATGGCTCTAGATTTTAGTTTAAAAAAGATAAACTATAAACATAAACATAAACTACAAACATAAACATAAAAGCACAAGATCAGTTAAGCATCCAAAAATTGTGCAAATGTTGCATCAGACGGTAAGTGGACAAGTGGAAAGCAAACACAATACTGCAATGTAATTGTGTGCTTTATATGTGCAAATAATCAGCAGCAGTTCAATATAAATATACAGTCTATCTATAAAATATACAACTCTGAGGGAGTATCTCTGAGTTTCATCAAATACCACAGGTAGTGAGGTTTTTTAAAAAAGGCTTTGAACACATTAATCATAGAAGCCAAAGCGGGAAGCTGTTTAAGCATTTGCACATTTACCTCTGTTGTTTTAATTACCAAATTAATCGTTACTATTAATTGCTTACTTCTGTTGTAACTATTAAAGACATTGTTCCAATGTGTTTTAAGTCATTGTTGGCTTAATTTATATGATTTTACAACTGTGTAAGAATCGGTAAGTGACTTAGACTAGGGTGTGTTTCAACTTACACCAAAATTCGGGTTACATCACTGTCGAAGGAACAGATCTGTGGCGTAACTCAAGGATCCCCTGTATACATATATACACGTTTAATATACAGCTCTGGAAAAGGTTTTTACAGGTGCAAGTATTGAACTGAACAGCTTTGCCTTAGTTTTTAAGAGCTGATGATGATATTTCTCCCAATTTCCAAATAAAAATATTGTTCTTTAAAGCATATTATTAAGGAAATAACATTAAAATAGGAGATATTATGCAGCATTTACAGAAATTCCCACTGGCTTCTATCAGAAATCTCTTGTTCACTCTTAAACAAAGTGGCAGAGGCAGACAAAGTACCTGACTTCATTACTTGAAAGTACAGATACCACTAGTCAAATGTTACTCCAATACAAGTGAAAGTCATACAGACAAATTTCACTTAAGTTAAAGTACTGAAGTACTTGCTTCCAAAAATACTTAACCCTTTAAGCGCCAAAGTCGCAGGATTGCGACAAGGCGTCATCATGACTAAAACAGACTGTAGTTATAAAA
>JBBPCY010000018.1:7640460-7655183 GCA_037974405.1 Brachyalestes nurse
AAGGCTGTCAAAGAGACCCGGTTAGTGTTGCATAGTGTAAACATACTACAGCAGACTAACTACACTACACACTGAACTGAGGTGTGTTTGAGGAGTGAAAGAGACACACACTGTTAACACAGGCAAAGAATATGTGTGCAGTTAGCAGAAAGGGGTGAGAGAGAAAGAGAGAGACAGAGCGAAAGAGAGTGTGTCAGTGTCAGGCTCTTGATCCATCTCTCTGCTCTGCTCCTCTTTAATAACTTGTCAAATCAATAGCTCTCCATCTGCTGCCCATCACTACTCTGCTCTGCTCTGTGTGTGTATGTGTGTATGTGAGTGTGTGTGTGTGCGTGTGCGTGAGCATAAGGGAGAAAGAGATAGACAGAGAGGTTTGTAACCAGCTGAGCTTTTACCCACTGTGACATTTCCACCGCTTTGAGGTGTATGTGTGTGTGTTTATGTGTATATGTTTGTGTTTATGTGTATGTGTGTATTCAACATGCAGAAGTGAGAAAAGAGTAGATTAGTAGATTTTAGGCACAACTCATCAAATAGCATTTTGTTAATTTTTAAAGTATAAATAAAATCACATCCTCCACCGAGACACATTTCTGCACATCAAAACACAATAACTGTTTGTTTATTGGGAAAACTGTCACCCACATGGTGAGTTTTCCCAATAAACAAACTGTTATTGTGTTTTGATGTGCAGAAATGTGTCTCAGTGGAGGATGTGATTTTATTTACACTTTAAATATTAACAAAATTACATTCAAATTACATTCAAATTACAAACAAAAAGTGTTCAGGGCATGGGGCCGGAAATGAGAAACTTTGAAAGTCCTTCAGGAAGCCTGGAGAACTGTTCCTCAAGACTACATTAAAAATACAAGAAAGTCTTGAAATATGAAAAATATGACTAATGTGACTAATATGACAGTATTATGTATGTGTGTGTATATGTATATATGCATACATTTTTTGTGAAGAATGTTTACAATAATCAGCCCCAGAACAGCTCTGTCCTGTCAAGGTATGGACTCCACAGGGACTCTGTGGTATCCATTGCCTAACGCATCATACTGCATCCACTAGCTTGTCTTCTTCCCATTGAGTATCATGGGGCATCTCCTCTTCACGTAAACGATGCATGTTTATCTATTAGACCATCTTCTTACATTGCTCCATGGACCACTTGGACCACCTTTGGTAGGTATCAACCACTGCATAAGACCATGCTCATAAGAACATGCTCTGATCCAGTCTTCTAGTCATCACACTTTGGTCTTTGTTACAGTTGCTCAGATCTTTGCTCATGCCCAGTTTTCACTTTTCCTCTCTCTTCATCTCTCATTCTCTCTCTCTCTCTCTCTCTCCCTCTCTCTCTATCTCTCTCTTTCTCTCTCTTTTTCTCTCTTTCTGTCTCCTTCTCTTTCTCTCTCTTTCTCTATGTCTATCTCCTTCACTGTCTCTCTACTTATTTCTTCTCTCACCCTATTTCTCCCTCTACCTTTATCCAGTCTCACTCACTCTCTTTCAATCACTCTTTCCCTCTTCCAGCCACCCCCAAGTCATTACAGATGGTGATGCCAAACTGTAGGCAGTGAGAGTGATCCATGAACCTGCAGAAAAATCAATCTTAGCAAACCTAAACACAAAATCGATCTTGCTCACCCTAGCAGGCTCTGGCCTGGCATCTGGGACTGTGAGTGTGTGTGTGGAGGAGACTGGAGTCTGTAAAAACATGTGTTTTTGCCCTACAACTAGGTACCTTCCCTGACAGTTTGCCACCCAAAGTTATTCCATTAATGCGTTCCTCTGTCTCCCTTACTATACTGTCTCCTGCACCAACTGCAAACATCTAGGAGGTTCACTCTGCTGTGCAGGTTCATCAGTATTATCTGCCGGTTTACTATGCTGAACATTCCATCGCCAGCATACTGTATTCAAATCCTGCTTTACCCAAGCTGAGCCAAGGTCAGCCCAGGAGAGGAGGGGGGGATAGCCTGGAGCATTGCCCCCAGCAGAGTAAGCCCTTGCTGGGCAGGGCCGTCTGATCTCCCTCTCACTGATCCCACTCGGCTCGGGAGCTCCCTCTGTTCTGAGGTGGAAGACATAAAGAATGAAGACGATACAGTGCTTTTTTTTAAAGCTAGAATAAAAGAAACTCGATTCTTTGGTATAAAAAAACTTGATATATGTTCTTTTGGTTTAAAAACTTCTCTCTTCTTTCCTTTTGAAAGCCGGGAATTTCGCTTCCACTTGGATATGTGGAAGTGTACTTGTTGTATGGGCTACCTCAGATCCAAAGTGGTGTTCCTCAAGGCTCTATATTAGGTTCTTCGAAGATCCAGAAGTTTTCATTAGCCCCAGAACGAAAACCTTCATTACCGGCTCAGCAGTGTCCTCCCTCATTGAGAGCCAACTTTCTCATCGGAAAGGGCACAATAAGAAACTCTGGTCCTAATTTAACTCCATGATGAAGGTCAAGACCAGTGACTTTATAAATAGAGACAATATAATGACCACCCTGTATCCAAGACATTTGTTTTCTTCAACATTGTTGGACCCGGCCTAGTTTTTCTTTCTTTCTTTTTAAGCCTTGGAGCCCTTGTCCAGAAGATAATGGAATTACTTTCAGAGCAAGTGGGGCATAGACTTCTGTCATCATGCTAATAAGAAAATATATACATACCTGGGGTTTAAATAAGTCACTAATGAACCACCCCATAAAACAATAAGCGTGACTGTATCTGGTGCATGGTGCTTGAAAGAGGGATGACATGGGAGGTGGTTAGCCCACACTTATGCATGAGCTCCAGCACACCCATGCAGCACACACAGGCCCACACTCCATTATACCAGGTGGTGTCTGTGGCCCTGCTCCATAATGTATGTGGCACCGGGGAGCTTGGGCAGTGAAGTGTGTGAGCGGGGCCCGGCTCAGGACTCGCTGTCGGACACATGTCAGCGCCGTCTCGCCCTCGCCTCTCCATGGACCAGCCGTACACACATCTGACAAATTTGTACAAGCAGTCATCTGCTCAGTCAGGCGCACACATGGCCGCATACACACAAACACTAACATCCACACAGAGATGCAGGCCTGCAGGAAGCAAAAAAAACTTGAGCAGCCTTTTCCCATCCATTTTCTTGATAGCCACTTGTGAGTTAGCAAAGCGAGCTACAAATATTGTCAGTCTGGCACATTATAAGGGCTGTGTTTCTGTTTCTTTTGACACAGATGAAACCATACAGCGTGTGTATTTGTGCGCAACACAAGGGAGCAGGGTCTGAACCTGTGTGAGAGACATAAAGAAAAACTGAAAATGTTAAAAAAGTGATGTGATGACACCATACAAATACCTGATTTGCAGACATACACATATGGTTTAGAACCAACACAATATAGACATAATATGGGAATTTTTGTGGACTATATCTAAATGGCACAATAAAGACAACTGTCATGTTTGCAAGGCTGCTTTGCTATCTCTTAAAGTGCACTTAGAAGACTGTCCACTTTGGGTCATCTTGGCAACACCCCTGAGCAAGTTATTTCTGTTTACACAGGACCAGGCTCCTCTTGCTTTGAATGGGCAGGGACCTATAAATCCCAAGCAAAATTCACATTAATGTAAAATAATATACATGAAGACATGAAAATTCCCAAATTCTTAGAAAAAATTCACAAAATCGTACAAATAGGTTGCAGTGTTAGGCTGAAATAACATAAAACAGGTTGTATGTGCATATCTCACAAGTGGGCTTTTCTCACTTACTCTAAATTAAGCATGTTATTTCTCTGTTCTCAGTGTTACTACCAACCAGTTTCAACATCATCAACTGAGCAGAAAAAACTGACCTGCCCCTCGACGACTGCCACTTTTTTCCCCTTCTGGCTGTATCTACTGACTAGATGTCACAGTGAGTAAAATGCTTCTCTTTACTTCTGAATGACTGAGGCAGTTAAAAAAAAAGCATTTAGCTTGTACAGAGCTGTTGGTTTAGACAGTTGGCAACGTAATTCTCAAACGAAATAACAGTTCTCAGATGCCATTCAGAACGTAGACAGGACTTAAAGAAGGCGATGGAGTGGTCTTTCTTGTTCCATGTCAGCTAGGTAAATTCACCGTAAAGGATGAAGTCTTCCGGCCAAGCTAAATACATGTTGTTTGCGAGGTCTCACTCTTTATGTGAGATTTGTCATATATGTGTTTAAATTTTTGACATTGCTGACAGTTTTCTTTACCCAGCTGGGATACTCCCTCATAAAAAAAATGCTGTTTTATTATAGACAGCCTTTATTCAGATCTCAACTAAAAGAGGAGACACATGAGGGATTACTGGGGTCTTATGCTCAGGAGAAATATGTGAGCAGCAGGAGACTTAAGATAAAGTCTCTTTGTCTTTCCTTCTGATCTCATTGTTGTCTAGGAGAAGCTACAGACGTACAAAGATCTCTTTTTTGAATTTTCTTTCCTGTGGGACCTGTGGAGGTGGTCAGGGACGCATATGACTACATAGCATCTGTAGTGTAAACGCTAGAGCATCTCGAAGCATCCCCACAACAACAAATGACTGCCTTAATCGACTGCATCATCACACCAGAGACTAAAGGAGCCGCATATTGTCTTTATCTCCTGTTTGTTTGTAGGTTGCGTTAGTGATCTAAACGTGAGAAACAGCTCATACATAGACACAAACAAGGACTTGCGGCACATTGCGGTCTGCCAAGAAAACACACTGAGAGACTGACGCAATAAAGGTGTGCGCCCCCCAAGTGGTCCAATCACAAGTGGTTTAAGAAGCATGGAAATGGCAGCTGTAAACGGCTGTATGTCTCTCTGTCCACCTGTGATCACACCTCCCATCACTCCAGACAGATATCAATACTAAGGCCTGTTTGTGTGTGTGTGTTTGTGTGTGCACATATGTTTTGGATGCACACACATTTATAAGTGTGAGTGGTGTGTGTGTGTGTGTGTGTGTGTGTGTGTGAAGCAGTGCTGGTGGTGGTAGTCTCTGGGGGCAGGATTAGGGGTCTGTATGCCCCAGGCTGGGCCGCTGTGCTCTGAGGGGGATTAGTGGAGCTGCTCTCTCGCTGGATTAACCCTCTCTCTCTCTCCCTCTCTGTCTCTGTCTGTCTTTCTCTCTCTGTCTGTCTGTCTGTCTCTCTCTCTCTCTATCCATCTTTCTCTCTCTGTCTGTCTGTCTCTCTTTCTCTCTTTGTCTCTCTCCCTCTCTCAGCTTCACTCTCTTTCTTTTTAGGGGCAGCTCAGTATACTCCATTAATCCAACCAGCAACACGCTGCTGGACTTTCTCAGTTCCTCTCTCTATCTCTCTTTCTCTCTCTCTCTCTCTCTCTCTCTCTCTCTCTCTCTCTCTCTCTTTCCCTCTCTTCTGGGCTGTGTTCCTTTCAGAATCCTTATCATGCTTTATTGACATAGGATGTTTTGCACACTGAATTTGTCTTCTGTTGTCCTCTGTGTGACCACCAGAGCCTCCCTGATAAAGAAATATATACAGTAAACCCCCACTTTAATGCACATCAGCAGTCGCTTTTTTGCTAAGGCGGAAACTGCAGATATCCTCCACATTTTTTTACTTTTGTGACGTCCGGGCCTGCTTACTTTTGTGACGTCCTGGGTTGCTAAGCACCACATAAACAACCCAGCAGGAGGACGAGGGGGCGTGGCAGACAAGTCCCGGACATCGTAGCTTTTTTCATGGCAATATATAAATTTTCATACATTTAAGTGCTTAATTATTAAGAAAATATAATTTACTAATATTGTAACATAAATATTGACGTAAATTCATATAAAAAAATAACTAGAAATTACTGTGGAGAGAAACATAAAGAAAGCGCGTCTTGGGATGGTGAAATACTGCTGTACTCATAGGCAGAAGGTTTGAAAGTAGTCAATCTGAGAGCGGTATTTATTTCTCCTTGCTGCTGATTGGGTGCTGCCCTTTGACGCATCCCTCGCTGTACTTAGAGGCAGGAGGTTTGAAAGTAGCCAATTCGGGAATGCTATTTATTTCTCCTTACTTCTGATTGGCTGCTGCCCTTTGACGCAGCTGCAGTCCAGAATTAATTTTGTACTGTACTTACCTACTTATACCAAAAAAAACAACAACGCATACAAAAGAAAACACCCATGCATGAATTACTGTACAGTCTATCCAGGGGTAATGTCTGTATTTTATATTCTAGCACTGCGGGAGTTCAGGGTAAACTGTACAGTACGGAAACAGGTTTTACCTTTACATTTTCTTTCAGGGTAATGTATTAAGCTAAGTTTAAAATGAAATTAGAGGTTTTTTTGAACATATTTAAGGGCACATTTAGGTTTTACACTGTAAAAATAGGCATTTTTAGGCATTTTTTACCACATCACAACAATGGTTTTTCACTATACCCGGGTGCTCTCGAAACGTTACTGTATTGTCCATTTTGTTCATGTTTGTTGAAAACAGTCATCATACATTTTGTATTGTAAGTAGTTGTAGTACTTATTTGATTTCATGTTTATGTTTGGGTTGGATACAAAATCTTGAAACTGAGTACTGGCCAATCAGGATTTTACCCTGTCAAGATATGTCCAAGCAACTTCTCTCACTGGCTAGGCCTTAACTACTAACATAAGTAGATGTGACAGAGGAATCAACCAATACGGTTTGGTTTACAATAGGTGGTATAAATCTCTCTAGACCTTAAGAGTGTTCTGACTTTGAACACAAATCGTAGTCTAACCAGGTTTCGGTAAGTTATTAGAAATGGAAAACAGCAGCTCCATATCAGGGCTCTTTACTGAAGGAGTATATGTAAAATTGATACACACTGAATATGCTCAATAGGCTGTTTGTTACAGATAAAACATATGGAATGTCTTTTACAATTGTCAAAACTGTCACTTACGTGCATTTTTATTGGTTTGATGCTAACATACTACTATTAATCATCTAGTGACACTAGCCACAATGAGTATAATCATATTATTGTTTTTTTTTCATAGGATTTGACATTTTTAACCTGAACTAAAGGTCCACTGTTCACTACTGCATTAACAGTTACAAACAGGGATGCGACATGAAAACATTTTTTGTACTATATTGTATCTCCTCCACCAGCTGGTGGACTAAAATGATTTATTTGTTACAAAAACATTACATTCATGTGTTATTTAAGCAGCTTCCCAACTTTAGTCCTGCAGGCCTCCTGCACCTCACATTTAGTGTTTTGCTGCTGTAATACTTGTACACCAGCTAATGATGCAAGGTGTGGAGAAAAATAAAAAAGCACAAAAATCAACGCTGCTGTGCAACCATACATTTAAATCACTTGATTCAAATATGCATATGGTTTCCATGTGAATAAAATAAATTATATCAATACAGTTATTTTTAAAAGTTTAAAAGAGTCTCTTTATGTGGCAATGATGGACAAAATAGAATCAAGTAAATTGAATACATCACTTTTTCAGTGAGCTGCACTCTTTTTGTACAGATGAGAAAAAACAGCAATAATGAAGTGTGACATACTCTCTTCTGGACATTGGAGTGGATATTATTCAGCTTTGCAGGTGGGCTGCTGTGGAGTCTGTTGAATTTATAAAAGGTCAGTCCCTGAGCTCCTCACTTCTCTGCTTGGTTCTGCTCAGATGGGCACTGTGAGGACCAAAAAAAAACCCCTGATCCATCAGGTCCAGAGTGATTTGCAGGCCTCAGACCAGACGCTCCAGATCCTTCCTCCAAAACGGGGCTGAATCTCATTTCTCGAATGCGGGTGGTAATGTTAACTCACTAATGCGCATATGCTGCAGACGTGTTGTGCAGCACTGACTGTGGCCCACTGGCCACTATAATTAGCTTTTCCTCAGTCCTTCATTGAAGTGGACATTGCTGTAACAATCATTGTTTAGCGAGCCTACGCGTTCTAACGCTTCAGATTCCACTCATATCCCACACAGAACGCATCAAATAAAATATGCATTGAGTTTAAAACACTCAAAATCAATTCATATCTCCGCACAGTGAACACTCAGTAGTGGATACACAAGTACACAGCGAGTTAATTGGCTCTGTCAAAGAATGGAAACATGTTTTACGGTATTTAATCTGAAAATAGAATAAATACACTTGGCATGCTCATTATCGCTAATCCTGAGAGGCCAAAATGTGTGTGTGTGTGTGTGTGTGTGGCTGCAATGGGATGCAGACAGTTGGCAGGCGGGTGTGCAGTGCAGCTCCTTAACAAGCCTCACACACACATACACACACCATGCTCTAACCCCACACACTGTGGGTCAGCGACCTGTATATATTAGGAGCTGTGTGAATGCAAATCATTTTCTGGCCCACTCCTAACCCCCCCTACACCCCACGACACACACTCACACACACACACACACACACTCACACACACACACACATACACACACACCCCATGTGCTGTTCCGCACACAGTAGCAGACGTACACCAAGGAGCAGTTACACCAGCTAGACCTGTAATCCTTAGGGAAAAGCACCATGTAGCGTGTCTGTGCATGAAGTGTATTGGCAGCGTAGCCGCGAATCATGCGTGTGTTTGTGCATCCATCCATGTCTGTGTGTAACGGTCTTATTATCATGCATTGTCTTGTCTGTGAGCATTTTGACGAACGTTGCCAACGTTTGTGACATCTGGCTTAAGAGTAGGTGAAATGCAAATGAAAAGTGAGTGGGTGCCAGACGGTTACTGGTTCATGACTTACACAACCAGCAGCATTAGTCATCATCACCATCCTCTCACACTGAAAAACCACCTCAGAGGCCTTGTTGGAAAAGGTAGGCCAGCATAGTCAGACATAAGTTGGTTGGTGACAACAATGGAGCATATGGGGTATAGTGTGACCCCCCGTGTATCAGAGTCTTCCCAGGACTGGAGTGGGACACAGTTTTAGAGCAGTTACTTGATGTTCTAAGTAAGTTTATTTAATTTAGAACTTAATGGAACTTAGAAGAAAAAAGGAAGCAAATCTTTTACTTTGAAAGAGTGCTAATAGATAACATTTTATTTAGAAAAAGTTTAAAATGCTGTAAACCAATGCTAACAGTATTGATATGAGTCATATATGGCAATTGGTAAACAGTGCATAAAGTAATGCACTCTGTAGAGCACTACCTCTTGGGTCCGCCAGAACTAGATTCATTCTCTACCACTCTAAAAGTCTCTCCAAAACTAACTGAGCAATTATAATTAGCAAACCAAGACCACATTTAACCCCCAAATTACTACACATTCAGACAAGGTTCTGATATTTACACTTTGCATTCCTGGTGATTGTTGGGTCACTGGCCTCCTCAAAAGTGAGCTGAGAAAGGTAGTGCCTCATCCATCCTAGCTCAAAGCCTGAAAAATGTTACAGTTGTTAGACTGCATGGAACAGTCTGAAAATAGCTGACATGGTGAAGCTCCATTTAACAGTTGGAAAATAATATTGATTTCAAGCATGCAGGGGTCTTACAGCAACCAGAAACACTGTGCTGTTTTCCACTTGAGAGTATTTGGCTGGTTCTTTCCTCCATTCAGCTGGTCCTCTAGAGCAGACAGGCCTCATGAGGTTTCTCTGAATTAATGTAGTGTTTTATGGTGTTTTAAATTTGAAATGTGAAGCTCGTTTGATGATAACACAGCTTATTGTTCTCAAGTTCAAGTGGTGAGATATTTCATGTCAGTTCTTGAAGCTGATGTGTTGGAAGCAGGAAAAATGGGCAAGCATAAGGATCTGAAGGACTTTGATATGGGCCAAATTGTGATGGTTAGATGACTTGATTAGAGTAAATTGTGGGGTCTTCCCTAAAAGTGGTTCAAGGATGGGCTGTTGGTGAAACGAGTGCCCAAGGTTCACTGATGCATGTGGGGAGTGAAGGCCAACCTGTCTGGTCTAGTTCCACAGAATAGCTACTGTTACACAAATTAAGAATTATGAAAGTTGTAGTTTCAGACTGGTCAAAACGCCTATGCTGATCACCCACAATGGCCAGGTGAACATTAGAACTGGACCATGGAACTGGAAATGGAAAAAGTAGTGTGGTCTGAAGAGACAACAGCTTCTTTACTTCATGAGGATGGCCAGCTGCATGTGGCGCTTTCTTGGGAAAGAGATGGCACCTAGATGCAATGTGGGAAGCAGGCAGAGGCTCTGGGCATTGTTCTGCTGGGAAACCTTGGGTCCTGGTCTTTATGTTGAAGTTACTTTGAGATGTAATACCTACCTAAGCATTGTTACAGAACAAGTACACTACTTCATGGCACTGTGCACATTCAGTGGTCTGGTACAGTCCGTGCCTGGACAGCTCTGTGCTGTTTTTGGCAGCATTTGGGGGACCTACACCATACTAGCAGGTAGTATTAATGCTAGGGTTGAAATAAAGTCAAGGTTATTACATATTTAACCTGTGTATACTTCACAAATATACAATACAAATGTTACAAATATTATAGTACAAAAATATAAATATTCTTCACACTCACTTTCTTTACCCAGTGTTTCTTAAACTAGTCCTGAGGGAATCCCAGATGGTTCTCATTTTTGTCTCTATCCTTGTTGCTAAATCATTTCAAAATGTGCAATAGTCTTACCATGTGAATATCACTTCTTATGTCAATACTACTTTGATACTACTGACCTCTACTTCATGCAATAACATACTCCTAACCACCATCTGTGTTATTAGTAAGACACTTATCTATAGTATTTATGCTCAGCATTGTGTATTTCATATTGATGTTTTTCTGCAGATTTTGGATTTATTTACACTTTATATGTTATATTGTTCTTGTCTCTGTGTCTCTGTCTGTCTGAAGTTGTAACATAAGCAATTTGCTCCAGGATCAAGTTTCTGATTCTGATTCAAATTCTGATTTCTGATTCTGAGTCTCTGTGTTTCAGATTTAGTTAGCATCAAAATTTGCTGGTGGTCCCTGAGGTCTGATTTAAGAACCATTGCCTTTTCCATTAAGATGTTCTGTACGGAACAGAAAGTGCTCTTTATGGCATTACTCCATAGAACCTTTCTTGGCATACCTACATTTTAGAGTTTTGAAGTAATATAAAGGTTCTCTATTAAACATTGCAAATCCAAGAGGAAAGGGAGAACCTGACTTTGAATTACTGGCCGTCTTTTGAACTATGTCACCATCAAAAAGTTCGCCACTCAGTAAACACAGCTCTAATGCTGCAATTTGTTTACATCCGCCCACCCCCAGCCCCCTGGCATGCCTCACAAGGGCCTCACATATGCACACACTTGGGCTGTTTGGCAGCGTGCTAGTCTTGCACCGGAGTGGATGGGATGCGCTGTCAGGTCTTGTCTGGAGGCAGTGTGTGTGTATTCCCCGCCACGGAGACTAAATAAGAGTTTAATTCTGTTAACAGGCTGTTCTCGCCGTGCTCCGCTCCGCCACGGCCCGGGCTCCTGGGCTGACAGGCTGCGCATGCAGGTCCACCGAGGAGCCAGCGCTGCTGGGAGCTAAATAAAAAATCAATGAGGAGGAGGCTCACTGCTTAGGCCAGAGTTTAGCAGTGTTTTTTGCTTCGCTCTCTCCAGACCAGGGCTGGGGAAACCAGCATTGATTTTCTCTTTCCCCCCATCGCACCCTGGTTCTCTTTCAATAAATATCAGTTGTGGAGAATGTGTGGATGTGTGGATGTGTGCATGCGTGTGTGTGTGTATGTGTGTGTGTGCATGCATTTGTTTTTGTACATTTTTGTTTAGTAAGTGTTTTGCTGATAAAAATACTGTAAAACATTAAATATACATATAAACACAAATGCAAAAAAAAGCCATCTTTGTTTTAAAAAAAATTAATTGCAGACCAGTCACAGCATGGATTTGTGGTGAAGAGCTGTGGAAATAGTCAAACTAACACACTGAAAAAAATAACATCTTCTTTTTCTTGTTATTATTATTAAGGCCAGGATTCATAGTTTACCATCAGAACATTGCCTAGAGCATCACACTGCGTCCACTGGCTTGCCTTCTTACCATGTGCACGGACACCTGGCTGTCCACATGATGTAAAAGCCGCAATTCTTTCATTGCTCCATGGTCCAGCTCTGATGCTTACATGCCCGCTGTAGGTGCTCTGCACAGTGGACAGGGTTCAGTCTGACCAAAAGCTGAGATGCACTGTGTGTTCTGGAACCTTTCTATCATAGCGAGCATTAACTTGACCGGCCGTCCTTCATGACTTATGGAAGCCAAGCATGAAGACTTTTCTCTGTTATGGCGCTCAAAATGCTAGGAACTTCCACTGGCTATTCACCATTCAGTCACTGTCTTTAAATCCATATCTTCAAGAAGCATTTAAATCAGAATCAGAAAACTTTACTGGTCCTGGAGGAAGCTGCTTATGCTACGACTGCACAGACACATAGAAACACAAGAACAATATCAAATACAGTAGTCAAAATAATACTCTGCCCTGAAAATACTATGTACTAAAATATACTATATTATTTACACAAAAGGCTCTGGCCAGTAAAAGTTATACCATAGATAAATAAATTGCTACTAAAGTAGTTTACTAATTAAAACAATTAGTGGTTTGGAGTTGTTCACTATACTGGGAATCCCACTGGATGCTCTGACCCAGTTGTCGAGCCTTCACAATTATGCTTGCCCATTTTTCCTGCTTCCAGAACATCCTCTTCAAGAACACTTGCATCCAGATATAACCCACCCCTTGACAAGTGCCACTGTAATGAGATTTGTAATGTTATTCCTTTCACCTGTCAGTGGTTTTAATGACGGTTGATTGGCTTATACATATAGAGGACAAATTATTACTATTTTAAAATATTTTTTTTCTGGGCAATCAATTTATATTGATCCATTTATCAATGGAATGTTCTCACAATGTAAGCACGGAGATATGAGGTTTTGACATATGTATAAAACATATTGGACATACAAATTACATACAGGTACTTGTGCTTGTGAGTAGTTCTCAGCTGTGGACTGCTACAGTTGTCTAAGAAGCTTCAGGATTTCATACCAGTCTCTATGTTCCTACCCAACGCTTGGCTGTAATCTGTGGCTTTTGGTAAGTTGTTTGTGAAAGAGTGCATCATGCCTCTCACAATGTGGCTCGACGAGCGCATTTTCCATTCCTTCAGTTCCACTCAATGTGCTTATGCTATTCTCTGTACAATCGCTGACAGTGAACGTGCAGCCATGTTTTATTTAACCCTCCCCTCAGATCAATAATGCACTGAGGAGCGCGGTCCTGGAGAGAAGCAGAAAAGGGGGAGCGCGGGAGCAAGAGATAGAGAGAGAGGTTAACTATCAGCCGAACTGTGCATACACCCTTTGAATCCGGCAGTTTCTATGAGCAAAGGCAGAAAATTGCCTTTCTACTCGCAACGGGCCTTATTTCATCATTTCGGCATTTACATACAGTACAACACGCCTCGGTATAAGGCACAGCAGAGCCACACTGAAGAAAGGAAAATGAAAAGGAGCAGGGGCATAAAGAACAAATGGCACGGCCCCACCCTTGCTTAGATTTAGGGATGAGAGGAGTGGGCCCTTTAAAGCAGCGAGGGGCCTCCCGAAAGGTTAGTGGACTCCCATCTGTCATCGCGGGACAGAGACCCCGGCACAGATCCCATTCAGTCGACCCATGTCAGCGAAGGGAGCAGGAATCAGTCAGTGGGGAGACGCACACACATAAATACACATGCAGAGGGTGTAATTACTTTGAAAGAAGGGTTAATACATGCACAGGAAAGTAGCCTATTATCTCTCACTAACTAATCCTTGAACTCAGATTCAGTTTTTTTCCCCAAAACACATTGGTAACACAATTAGCTTGTTATTTATTGTTGTCAAAGCTCGATTAACGCTACTGGTTCCTTGCAGATATGTAAATTAATAGTCTGTTATATTGTATCCCCATCTATCCTCTTTATTTTTTCATGTGTTTCAAGATTAAGTAGCATCTATTACTGTTAGCAAAGTTACACTGTCCTACATGCAAAAATATTGTTCTCAGCTCATGTTGCAAACGTGACTTGGTCATGTCGATTTCTCCACTGCAATGGAGATTCAACCCTTCCTCTCCATCAGGTGCTTTTTCAGTCTCTTATCATCTTAAGGCTTGACTGTAGCATCTGGCTCTTGATTGGTTTTTACCATGTAGACCATCAGACACTTGCAACAGACTTCATTAATGTCACTCTACTGACTATGTGTTGATTCATTTAATACCCTGATGCCAAAACAGACCAGTGCCTAATCAAAGCCTGAGCCATACCTAGAGTAGAACTCGGCTTGACCTGCCATCCTTCATGACTTATGGAAGCCAAGCACAAAGACTTTCCTCTGTTATGGCGCTCAAAGTGCTGAAATGAACTTCCACTGTCTGTCTTTAAAGTCATTTCTTCAAGAAGCATTTAAATCAGAATCAAAAACTTTATTGGTCCTGGAGGAAACTGCTTGTGCTACGACTGCACAGACACACAGGAACACCAGAACAGTATCAAATATAGTAGAAGTCAAAATAATACTCTGCCCTGAATATACTATGTACTAAATATACTATACTATATACACAAAGGGCTGTGGTCAGTAATCGAAATGGGTATATATACCATAGATAGATAAATAAACAGAGGTGGACAGTAACTAAGTACATTTACTTAAGTACTGTACTTAAGTACAGTTTTTGAGTATCTGTACTTTACTT
>JBBPCY010000018.1:7655268-7695173 GCA_037974405.1 Brachyalestes nurse
TTACCTTCAGTTCTGAAAGTGGGTGTTACTGTCTCACTTTTCTAAAACCTGATTGGTTGTTTAGCAGATGACAGCCTTTTAGAAATCACCAGTAGTGTTACGTCATATGACTTTACGACTATATGACTTTCACTTGTATTGGAGTAACGTTTGACTAGTGGTATCTGTACTTTCACTTAAGTAATGAAGTTAGGTACTTTGTCCGCCTCTGTAAATAAATCACTACTAAAATAGTTTACTAATTAACACAACTAGTGGTTTGGAGTTTTTCACAATACCGATTCAGTTACCGCAAATAATAGTAATATAATATATTATAAAATATATGACTAAAATAGACTAAAATATATGAATGACCAGTAATCTAGCACTTTCTGTATTCTTATTTCTCCTAAATGAAACCAATTCAGATTGAGAGTTCAGCTTCAGACTTTTGTTCCATTCTGGCTTATTAGGTTGTATTCTGTTCCAATCTGCAGGGTTCTGTTCCACTTTGTTCTGTTCTCTTCTATCTCATTCTATTCACCCTTGTTTAGCACAAGACTCTGCACTATGAACCTCTCTCCTCACTCTCTCTACCGAGGGGTCTCCACCTGTCAGGTGTGAAATGAAGAAGTTTTGGGGCTGCTTCTGTGATGATCAAAGCGTTAGCTTATAGCTTCCGATAACCTGCTTCGCCACTCAAATTCTCAGTTTTCCCAGGCGCAGGAAGTTTCTCTAGAGACGGGGTCTCCGCAGCTCAGGGGAGAGAGCGAGGGGGAGAACCAAACCGCTGGAGCTGAGGCGACGTCTAAAAGGCCCAAGTTTAAAGGCCGCCCCTTCTGATATTTTTAGGCCTCGTTTATGAATTTTAGAGCAGTACGGATCTCGCTCCTTTGCTGGCGGATGGTTTGTCGGGCTGTAGTGAACATTCAGCGTTTAACTTTTTCTTTTCGCGTTTGTTCCTCAACGCTGCTAGCCTTGCTGGCTCGCAATTTGCCACGTTTTTTCCTTCCGCCTGCAACCGCAGCCTTATTTTACCACAGTGCGCTAATTTTAGCGTGTTAGCATTTTGTTCACGGAAAGCCTTCCTTACATCAACCAGGTGTGATATCACTTCAAGCTGTCAGTCTTTATTTTGCTAACGACCCCCAAACACTGCTAAATAATTGAGAGCACTCAAAAAACCCCACTGTGTTCCAGGAGTGTAAATCTAAATATGTTCGTGCAAGTCGTGTCTGCTGGGGTCTTCCTTCCTAAACCTTGTTGTTAAGCCTGATGGACCTTAACTTAGATTTTAGAACCCAGGCCTAGACGTGCAGCCTTTGAGGGAGAGGAAATGAGAATGTAATGCATGAACTGTCTTTGGCCTATGCATATTCATAATGTACACTGATGATTTTGTCCTGGGGGGAGTATCTTAGCGAAATCAATTTGAGCTTGAATAAATGTTGAAGTGCTGAAATGTCAGTCTTCAAACTAACAAACCCTTGTCGATGCCTCACAGCCCCATGATACCTCACTCGCCTTCGATAAATCTTTATGAACTGAGGGAGCCGCTGATTCCACCGACAGTTTTGCCACACAACTTTTAATCTATGCAATGACGGCCTCCATGTGCACCCGAGGAGGAAGGCGTGTGTAAAACATCACCCCTAGACTGATGGCGGTGATGTGGGGCCCTATAGCTGTGGGACCTGACTTTCGAAACAAATGCAACATGACTGAAAAATCTGAAGTTCATTGTCGGCCACAGTGGAATGGAGAAAGGTAGAGAGGAGGAGGGAGAGGAGGAGGAGGAGGAGGAGGAGGGGGAGGAGGAAGAGGAGCTTTAAGAGAGAGGGTAGAACATGGGGCAAGGGTCATCAATGAGGGCCCGGAAAGAGGCACAGACAGAAAGGAGGGGAAAGGTGCAGCCAGAGAGGAGGGGGCAGTGAGAGGAGGGAAGAAAAGGAATGGAGTGAGGGGCTCGGCCCTGCTTAGAGTGGGGGGCATTCAAATCGAGGGACAGAGAGGTAGGGTTGTCTCTGTAGTGTGAAGAGATGTCAGAGAGGGATCAGAGAGACAGAGAGAGAGAGGGAGGGAGGGAGAACGCGAGGCAGTGGAGAATAAGTGTGAACAGGCTCGAGCGTCTAGGAGAAAAGAGATGGGTAGAAAACTTCAGGCTTTGATTTGCTCCGTCTCTCTACCTGCCATGCACTGCAAAAAAAAAAAACAACTATATCTTGGCAAAAGAAATCATCTTACACCTAGAAAAGTATCTAGCATTCTTCCGATTTTTGGTATTATGTAGAAGCGCTTTTGCTGCTGCCGTAGTTATCGTCCATTAGGTACAATTGGCAGGGCTGGAAACTTTGCAGGTAGCACTGGTATTAGAAAAGTGCAAGCATTACAGAACAAATAAAAATATTGTAGCCTTAAGAAAAATGTTGTTTTACCTGTAAGTGGAAAAATATATAATTTTACCTGTGGAGAAAATCTGCAACATAGTAAAGGTTTTACATTTTTTACATTTTTAAATGTTTATTTTCATTTTGTAAAACATGTAGATTTTCTCCTCAATAATCCAATTTCCCCACATGGGGCATTCTAGCACTCATCAGGGTCGGACTGACCATCTGGTGTATCGGGTACTTTGCCGGTGGGCCAACGTGCTATTTGGGCCAACCGTATATTCATTTCTTTATTTATTTATTGGTCTGATAAGACTCGTAGATCGACGGCCCAATTTGACACTGGGCTGGCCCAATCAACTTTTTAAACACCACCCCTTTTCCCTGTGCATGCATAATTCATTCGTCAGAAAAAGTCAGCACAGGAGTTTACTTCCTGACTACTGGCCCATGAAACACTCTTTACTCACACGGGGCTGGCCCAATCATATCACCTCCCCTCTTTGGCTCTGTGCCAGTTTGTCTTGTTACATTTATGAGTGCTGATGAAATAAGCTACTAATATTTAGTTACTAATTATAATAAGCTACTAATTATAATTGTTTGTGGGGTGAGTAGTAGGCAACTTTTTTGGCAAGGTTGTTAAAAGCCCTCTCTTCTTTTCCCAAGTGTTCATTAAAAGATTCAGCTGCATCATTTTCGACTGAGTAAGTTCACAATTTATTGAATACTACTTTGTTGAATGCTACTTTTATTGAATACTTTGTTTGTATACACAGTGCAAAGATGGGTAGTGTGTGTAATTGTATGTGGTGGGCCGTTCTACCCCAAAATGCCAGGGCTGTTTTTTGATCCCAGTCCCAGCCCAGACTGAGATAAAGGAAACCCACACCAGCAGGAGCTCATGAATGTGTGGATGCAGTCACAAAAGTTCAAAGACTCAGTTTGTTTGTGATTTTTGATTAAAGCAGTTCCTTTTTGTTAAAAGACCTTTCCAATCCAAACACATTGTTGGGGGGATAATTAGCTTTTTCAGACATTAAATCGCAGCAGCCTTTACCTAAGACATTGCAGCACCAAATGACAGAGGTTTTGGGCATTTTGGATGTCTTGAAACTTTTTGTTTGCAAACATTAGCAGCTGTTTTAACACTTGGGATAATTGTGTACTTTTAACAATTTAGGTACACTTTAAAAGTGTACTTTAAAAAATGATTTAATTCAGTTGATTTCAACTATTATGTAAACAGCCATTGTTGTATGTTATAATTTTTGTATTTTTTAAATATTTGTTTTTGTTGTTTTTTCTCTTTTTCAAAAAAAAAGATATTTAGACTGGATATAAGGCTGATTTCTGTGTGGTCTTCACACAGCAAGTCTCCATCGGTGTAAATGTGGATGTGTGTGTTGGTGAGTGAGTGTGTTCGGATGCAGGTTAAGGTGTACCACCCCTATGGCTTCTGTATCCTCCACTCACACACACACACATACACACACACACACACACACACATACACACACACAGACACTACAGTGACACTCACAGATCATCGTAATGAGCTGTAGTCACCACAGAAGGTCAGAGGTCAAAGCTATTATACAGCATCTCCCCATTAAAAAGAGTGCAGCGTGGTCAGGGCAGCCATTTCCAACCCTGTCTTCGACCACAATTAGGAACAGATATCACTGCCCTCAAACACTGTAATTAACATAAAAAAGCACAGTCAGTTTCATCCAAACAGCAGGGACACAGGAAAGACAAGATGTGTACATTTATAAGTATACATACAGTACTTTTACTAAATTAAAGTAAATCTACATAAAAAATATTGGCTATTACCAAGCCCAGCGCCAGAACTGAATTATGAGTAGAGCCTCTGATTTCCCTGCTGTTTTGGGTGCAGTGTGCATCTGTAAAATGCCACCAAAACAGAGTGATGCCTGCAAGACCTCCTGTTTTAATCGCCTTTTCTACCAGGAAAGCAGTTCAGTTTCGCTTCGATTGTTTTTCTGTTTGCTGCTATAGAAGCAAGTGTATCACAGTGAGACCTGGCACTGGTGGGGAATTGCCCCCTGACACGGCATCTGGATTTGTAATTTCCATTTAAAACATGCATTTTTGCCAAGATCTACTTTCCATTATCATACAGGGGAACTCCAGTGATTTCTCAATATTTTTGCCTAAGCCATTAAGCCATTAAGATGTGAAAAATCATTCAGGGTCTTATGTGTGAATGTTCTGTTCTGGAGAAACTTTCATGAAATGGCTACAAACAAACAAATCTTAGCAAGAAATTGCCAGTAGGGTATGTAAATTTACTTAGTAAGGAAAATAAACCAAAAATAAGTGAAAAGATGTAGATCAGAGTAAAAGGTTTAAGCATTGGAATGTTTGCCAAAGAGTTTTTTTGTCTGCACACTAGATTTTTGCTTATTTTGTTACATTTCAAGAAATCAGATTTGCTTAGCCTACTGATACATTTGTTTTATGCCTAATATAAGCATCTCATGCTGTCCAATGCCTGAGACACAGTATTCTGATAGTTCTTAGAAGGTTTTGGCCAAAAATATATATTCCTGAACACATTTTTGGAGGAACGCTACATGCAGAAGAAAAACAGCCCCCCAATTTTTTTCCCTGTAACTTCCCGGAAGCAAAAATATTCTATTCAAATCAGTAGTAGTTCACAACTGATTTAAATAGTAAATAAAAGTCCACTTCAATACTTGTTCACTTTCCCCAGTAGTGCATATCTCAATTACATATCAGGGCCTCAGAGTCAGAGGATTCAACCACAGCTTCCATCCTCATTACTTTACAGTGGTGGTGAAAGGAACCAGGAGTTACAATGCTTACAACACAAATATAGCCATTTTATTTACTATCAAAATCTACCAGTGGACCAAAACATGCCTTGTCTACATGTAATGCTGATAATGACAAAATAGTGAAAAATCACAAGATTGCTTTAAGCCAAAATATTGCATATTTTACTTTTGAAAAACAATGTCTCACACAACAGGCAGTTTATCTTAACCATTTCATGTGATAACCTTCTGTGAAGGAGCTTTTAGAGACACTACACATTTCAGAGCATTCACCACCACGGTGAACAATCTGGTAAGTAGCTGTTTCCATCTTAACCATCTTAATCGTTGAAAAAATGTTGAAAAATCTGTGGAATTCCCTTTTAACATTAATTGTGGTATTTTGTTAACTTATGCCTATGCAGAACAATGATCCATGTTTAGAGCTGTAATCAGTCTTAAACTGTCCACACATCACAAAAGGAAATTTGAATTTTATGTCATTATGAATGTAAGCCACAGATGTTAAACACTGGTTATCTTTATTGCTGTAGGAATTCAACATCGGTGCACCTCTGTTTTCAACACAGCCTTCCCACCCAGACGCTGCTCTCGCTTGTCTACTTTAGCCTCCTCCCTGCTAGTGGTTGACTACTAAGAGATGGCCTCTCTTTGCCGCCCATGTGTACAGTGACACGCGATTAACTCCAATTAATCTGACAACTCGTCGCTCCTGGAAGGCTCTGTCACGGCCAATATCAGAGAATCCGTCTAATTGTACATAATGCAAGAAAATGTAACAAACACATTCAATTATCGCTGACCTGTTTTCTAATGGCGCCAGCTCCATGTACAGGGGGGGGGGAGTTGTGTGGGGGGGTTATTAATATCATTTTTAAATCAGAGGAGAAGGAGAGACCCCTAATTACCATGACATGTCCACGCGCGCCCGAATAACAAGCCTCGTTTTTCTGCATGTTGATGAATGTTGGGCATGGACGAGATCTTTTTCATAAAGGGCAGGATGCTTTTGAGAAATATTGTCATCAGACCGGCGATGTCTGTGTTAATATTAATATGATACAGATGATAGAAGTGCTCTCAAGTTGAGTAGTGTGTATGTGGGTTTCCTTCAGTGTCGGGGGGTGGGGGGGTGAGGCAATGATGACAAACGGAGAGAGATTTAATCAAATGCAGCCCTGTCATTATTAGGATGGGGAGAGAGTGTGAAAGATAAATGCACTTTAGGCAAGGCCAGGTTTGTTGTTAATAAGGCCTCTCTCAGGTCTGGGCAGCCTGGCATCTGCATATGGCCCTGACTGGGGCAGGGAAAGAGCGACCTCTATTGGCCACTGAAGATAAATGATTTATAGTGTCTAATGAAAGGATGTAGCATTTCCTGCAGTGGTTTACTGCTTTTGTGCTCTGTCATAGATCAAACCTGGACACTCAGGATGAATCAGGGTGACAAGATGGTCACAAGAGTCTGCAGCTTGCAGTAGAAGCACAATTTGCACATATCCCTTGTTGTAGTGGTTAGCTGCATAAATTTCACTTCATTTATTCATTTTAAAGCTCTAAATGGCTTTGTGTATCTTTTGGAATTTGTGTATTCCAACATCTTAGCTCAGCAGATACTGGACTTTTGCAAAATCAACCTGTAAATTACAGAAACAGTGGAGAGGCCATGTACTGTTTGCGCAGTCATTATAACTTTGAACTCCCCCAGTCACACACTGCTGAAAGCTGTAAGGGTGAAGGCTAGCGTGTGCTTTCTTTGGGACACATGAAGCACGATGGCATCATTTGGAACTGCTGCTAATGCAAAATCATTCGACAGCTCAGCACACATTTAGAAGAGCACTAATTGCCAATCCTGTTTGGTTTAGCTTTGTGCTATGTGATGTGGAGAGAGAAAGAAAGAGCACCCTTTAGCCAGTTGTGCTCCCCTGGACTCCCAGCACCGGGGCTCGACCTAGAGGAAGTGAGGCCAGTTCTGTTCTCTTGGACTCATGGATATCTGTGGTATTACCATGTCTGAACTTCTGCGATTATAGGACCAATGCTGAGATGAAAATGCATCTCTTTCATTTAGTTTTTAACTGAGGAGAACACATTTTTACAGATCACTGCTTGCTTTTGTGATGTTCAGCCTATTTACACTGGAGCTACTGGTGTTTCAGTATGTACTCAGTATGCGTCAACAATTCAGGGCAGCCAATCAGAACAGAAATCATTTACACACGTTTACATACATTAGCCGTTAAAGGTAGAATATAAAACAGTTTGCTTATTGTAAGAGATGAAGTGGGATTGGACTGTAGTCAAGTTATGACTGTTTTAGTAAATTAAATGTACAAACACTGTAAGCTGACATCAGGGGCAGGAAAAAGAAAGATGTACAATGTGTGTCCCTTCAAAGTCTGTTTACGTATTTTTATGTCATTGTTAATAAAAACTCTTGGTTTTCATTTGTCATACTTTCTTTTCTATTTTTTTTTCTTACTCTGTTTAGCACCTGTCTAGAAAGCTCTTTAAGCATTTTGGAAAAAAAAATGTCCTATAAATAAAGTTTTAGCTACAGCTAAAATACTAACAAACATCAAGTAAACAAACATTACTCACTATCATCCTTTATATCTGTTAGCAAACATCAAATAAACAAACATTACTCTCTGCTGCCCTCTAAAGGTGTTTTTAACAGACACCATACAAACAAGAAATAAGATTTTGTTCTCTTTTTATAGGGGTCTTAATGAATGTCTTTTTATCTTTCTTTTATTTACATGCATTTACCCCAACTGAACAGATTAAACTGCATCACATTCACATTCTGATCTCATAACTGTGCAATATTATTAAGTCAGCTGAAATAACTGCTTGACAGAGCTGATTTCACACAAATCTTTCAGTTTGTAGCTATACGTGTGTGTGTCTGTGTGTTGTGTGGATTTCGCTGTAAGTGCGTGTACTTCCTATATGACATGATGTTTGACAGTCTGTGAGAGTATATGTGTATGTGTATGTGTTCAAGCGTGGCTGTATGCGTGTGTGAGAGTGTAGCCTGTGTGTGTGTATGTGTGTGTGTGTGTGTGTGTGTGTGTGTGTGTGTGTGTACTTTGTGTCAGAGAGTTCACTGACACAAAGGATCGATGGCCAGAGGAGATCTGGAGCCAATTATTTTCAGCTTAATGGTCCCTCAGGTATCGGCATGAAGAACAACAAAATGCCTGCAAGTGAGACCGCGTCCTGACAACCCTGTTCCTCTGTCACCGCCGCTACACAGCGCTCTGCCACCGACTCCCAGGAGGCCGTGTGGGGGGCTTGGGGGTGGGAGTGCCTGATTGGTCAGCGAGACTGAAGAAGAACTGCCATATGAGACGATGCTGTTGGTGCTGGAGTGTCAAAAGGCTTTGAGGAGGTTTTGAGGGCAATCATGCTTGAAATGTACCGTATGGCCGGACTCTTGTAGGGCTACTCGCGAAGAACTGCTGATCAATTAACTGCCCTGTGCTGTGGACGCCACACAGTCGTCAGTTCTAGTCAGTCAATGGATTACTGCGAAATGTATAGTCCACCATACAGCCTGTTAGTGTAGATGTTATTGCATTAGTCATGTTGAATCATACAACACCACAATCTGAAGACTGTCTCATTCCACTGATTGCTAAGTAACTGTTTCCACTGCAGCTTTTATCATTAATGTATTACAGTTTAGACATATTTTTAAATATGATCTAATATGACAATTATGATCTCTATTTGTATTTTCTTTCTTTCTTCCATTCATAATGTTTTTTAGTAGCCAAAAGACAACCTTTTAACCTCTCATTCTGATTAGTTGGAATTAAACAGGCTATTTTTGAGTGATATATGTAGATGATCTCTGCTCTGACTTTGCCTAATTTTTCGCTGAAAAAGCAGTTCAGCATGAAAAATTCCTTGTAACTTCAACGTGAATGGGCGGGGCTCAACTGCTGCAAGATTTATGTAGGGCTGTTGCTGCAGAGTAGTTTTCGTACATGGACTGTACTTTTCGAACACAGTATTTTCATCGAAATCTGATTTTCCATTATATGTATCCTTAAAACATATTTTGGTCAAACATATTGATTGTTCTGGCAAACTGCATGTCTGAACTAACTGCCAGCTTGTATTTTTCAGTGCATGTAAATGTAAAATATTGGTTAAACTGTGTTTTAGTCTTTTGGTTTTTGTCTTCTTTTGGGCCAGAAACATCTGACTTGCAACCTGTCACACTTGCACGCTCTAATAATATGATTATTATCTGATTTTAGCAGCTGCCTGCTAATATAGATGTCCATGTATACAACACCCCTACAGTGG
Organism: Brachyalestes nurse; assembly: GCA_037974405.1. Taxonomy (NCBI): domain Eukaryota; kingdom Metazoa; phylum Chordata; class Actinopteri; order Characiformes; family Alestidae; genus Brachyalestes; species Brachyalestes nurse. The sequence goes on from JBBPCY010000018.1 coordinate 7,664,795, forward strand.
ATTATGTTTTTCAAGATTTCTGCATAATCTGTTTTTCAAGATTTCTGCATAATAATTTTAAGATGCAAACATAGACATTCAGAGAGGTTTATGAAAGCATGGCCTGATGAGATATCTTAGGCGACATTTTGAGCCTAAAATGTGTGTTTTCAAATTCATTCATGGCCAATAGGTCTTTGCAGGACATTGTGAGGCAAAATCCATAAAGAAAACTTTTTTTCCCAATTTTTTTCCCTATTGTACCATCATCAATACTACATATATTACCATCATCAGCACTACAACACAGCTGGTAACCTAGTGGTTAGGGCATTTGCCCTGTGAGCAGGAAGTTGTGGGTTTGATTCACGAGACTGCTGAGCACCTCTGAGGTACACTGAATAAGGTACCGTCCCCACACACTGCTCCCAGGGTGTTCCTGGCTGCTTCACTTGGTGAATGAGTTAAATGCAGCGGAAGAATTGCATGCTGTTCACGTTTGACCGAATGGTCACTTTCTCTTCACTTCATATGAACACTCGTAAGACATGTGCAGGTTCACTGGTGGTTTGATAGTAAATGTGACAACTGGTTCCTATCACCACTGCGGTATTATTTGTTCAACACAGAAAATCTGAGAAATTAGAAATCAAAACATTTTGCCCTGGAAGAAGCTTGAAGAAGATCAACATAAGTGTGATTTGCAACCATAAAAAATACCAACTAAATAATAAATTGGCAGATAACTCGGCGTGACCAGTTTATTAAATACACTGTACGCTTGTTTATTGACCATTTCATATCTTATTTCTTATATATGTATGTCAAAGTCAACCTAAAATCGAAATTACATTTTTTTTACCCTGTCTCTGGTCATATTAAGCGCAGTTCTTAAAATTATATTAAAAGACTATTTCAGTTTTCCTGGTCTTCCTTCAAAATATAATGATTCATTACCATAAAACAATAATTTTCACCCCCCCTCCCACCATTCCCACCAGTTATCAGGTAGTCCATCCCTAATACTGTGTTTTTAATACTGATTACACTTTTTTGTAGTTATCAGATTCTCTTGAACATGTTTGTTATGCAGGGAGATTTATTTTACAAATTTGAATTCCTTTACTGGAATCCAACAGATGTTTGTACAGAGCAGCCCATGCAGGAAAATGGAGTGTGTGTCTGTGTGTGTATGTGTGTGTGCGCGCGCGCATGAGTGTGTATGTGTGTGTGTATAAGTCAGTGTTGTACTGCTCTCTACTGCCGTTTGTTTGACCATCTTCTGTATAAAATATAGATGTGGCGGATTGTGCCACAGCTCAGGTGATGATGGGAGAGTTTTGTGTGCTTTAGCCTGAAGTCAGCAATACTGCCAGCTTTTCTATCTCTCTCTCTCTCTCTCTCTCTCTCTCTCTCCCTCTTTCTCTTTTTCTCTCCCTCTCTCTCCCTCTCAAGAGCCATTTTATTGGGGAAACACAGCACAATGGATCATAAAAGTACCATACAAATCCAGGAATATCCATTCACTCTCACTGCAGATGTACTGAGCTGAATGAATGAAACGTTTAAGGCTCCTGTGGGTTCGTTCTGCAGGGGATGGATGGAGGCAGACAGGAGGGATGAGAGACACCGAAAAAAAGGGAGAGAGAAAGGGAGAGTGAGAGAATCTCTCTCTCTCTCTCTCTCTCTCTCAAGACTTCTTCCCCACTCTGCCTGGCAGTGGCACCCGCGGCTCTTTTAAGTGTTCCCAGAAGGCAACTGATAACGCATTGAACTCTGGGATGCCTCTGGCTACACTTTCTCAACAGCTTAGACATCATAAAGTATTTAAGAACACTCTTAACATACGCAGGTAAAGTGAGTGTTCGGTGTTGAGGGTACCGTATTGTGCCGGTAATGTGCGTGTTAGCACGGGACGGCGGGGGTCCCTCGGGGTCCATGGCCTGTCACACCTGAGTCAATCTGCAGATTTAAAGCCGTCTATATTCAGTAGAATCACACAGAGGAGCGCAGGCAGCTGTGAAATATATTAGCAGAGGAGAAATTTCAACAACATGATGCCGTTTAGCTTTGGGTGATGTGGTGTCAAGAACACAAGAAACACAAAAAAAATTGTTAAAACCCAGCAAAAGTAACAGAAAGCAAAAAACTCACCTCGCTGGAATCAGGCGAGCCTCACTAATGCTGTCCGCAGCCGGACCCACTAACAGGCCCACGCTGCTCTCTATCACTGTAACCTGTCCTGCTGCCCTCGGGGAAGCCCACCCCGTGATGGATGTGAGGAGAGAGAGACGGAGGCAGGAGGGCTGAGCCGGTCACCCGCCGGTCAAAGAGTCGCTCCCCAGGAGCTCAGCAGAGAAACCAGGTGTTTGTAGTGGTGCTTTAGTTCAGATTGAGGTTGAACATGCAGGACTTTAAGAGGCAAAATAGTTTCAGAAGAAAATGTATTTTTTCAGCTTCAGAGAGGAACATATAGAGGCTTAGAGTATATCTGACTATCTATGTATCTATCTATCCATCCATCCATCCATCCATCCTCCCTCCCACCCATCCATCCATCCACCCATCAATATATATGTTCATATAACTTCACATATAAGCTTATGCCATTACAAATAATTAATAAGGAGCTGTAGAATAAATAAAAAATGAAAGCAGAAATGTTAAACGTGTGCAGAACGATGAGCTGATCTCTGCATGACTGAGAAATCAGTAGAACATTCAGAATGACTGTTGCATTTCAAAAGTAAAACTCAGTTTAGGTTTGTGCTTATTTATATCTGTAAGGATCATCTGTTCTTCGTGTTTGTTTTTTGCTTTTTACAGAATTTGAAAACATTTTTACATTGTGTGAAACAGAAATGGTGTAAAACAGCTTTGTTCCAACTGACTAAGGTATCAATTTCTTGATTTCATAAAAGATAATGAACTATAGTTAGCCAGTTAGTTACAGTAAATTCAACTGAAATGCACAGAGAAGTCAAGAACCAACATATTCATCACCATTATAAGCTTGTCTGTGTTTATTTGTATTTATTTTAATGTTAAATAGAGTCTTTACAGGCTGAAATACACTCACTCAGTAGTATTCAAGACTTTTGCACAGAATACTCTAGGAACCAATGTGATTTTTTTTCCTGTGTCAGGAGTACTTTAACCTATTCTGTCATTCTTGATGCCTACATGAGTAATATAAACTACCTATTTTTGTCTTGACCCTTTTATGCAAAATGTATATTGAAAATAAAAATCAATTTGACTTAAGTTTGTTGTTTAACCAGGGCACGGATGGATAGAAATATAGATTATGTGCCCTCTAAGAGAGAAAACATAAAAATTTATTTTTATTGTTATTTTTTGACCAATCACATCCCTGAATGTGAGTTCTGAGCAAATAAAATGTTTACTGTGTAAAACAACATAACCAGAGACAATATATGTAGAACAATGTACGTTACATATACTAAGGTGTGTGTGTTTACACAGACAGTGCATCTTAGGAGAGACACACAGAGGTTGTGTGTGCATGTGTGTGTGTGTGGCGGCCAGAGAGCGATGACCACTGCCGCCTGTGCTCTCACAGGGGGGTTCATTACAGCGAGTGACAGGGCCTCCTCTAAAACGCCGTCTGAGGAATACACACTCTGCGTGGGACAAAATAAACACCCGGCTTCGAGTGAGGGCGCCATAAATTATTTATATCGCCGCCACAGCAGCGGAGATACTCTTAATATCCCTACCTGCTCGTCTGGACGCGTAAAAGATGATTTATGTCTTATGGCCACATTAAATTTCACTGCAATTGGGCCCTGTGCCTTCTGGGGTCTGGGGAGACACAAAGTGGTGGTTATAAACTGCTGCAGTCGCCCCGCGGCAGCATGGGAAGGGCCAAATTACAGTTTGGAGGACGCTTCCAGCACTTTTGTTTATTCCCCACACAAACACATGGTCACTGCGGCCTAACCCTCTCAGCTCTTTCTTTGTCCACCTTACTCTGCTGACCACCAGTGAACAGTAGCCAGACTTCATTTATATATATTCACAGGTTTACATGTGTGTTTAAAGGGGCACTTTGGAGAAGATTAAAAATGTTACCATTACTATATCTGATGTGAACACACCTGCCCATCCTCTCCAGTGGTGCCCCAGGAATCTCTACTGTGAGGTTTTCCAGTTTAGGACTAGAAAAAGTCCCCTTCTGATGAGGTGTCTTAAAGGTGGGAGAGGCTTTTTTAAATCTACAAGGTCTGGAGTGCAGAAGGAAGGCTGATAGCTAGTATTACTGTTAGGCATATCAGGTCTTAATTAATTAGTCTGTTGCAGTTCAGGGTTTCTTTATCTCAGTGGGAGGATTTCCAGTGGTTGCGTAATGAATGCTGGGTATTGCAGTTTTCACGGAAGGAAACACAAAAAGCAAACAAAATCTTAACCTCTGTCCAACCAGCAAGAGTGGGATATAATGCTTCATGACAGAATACCGCACAACATGACAGATAACACAGTAAACCCTTGGTTTAGGCTGGAAATCCACTAAATCATCATACGCGATATGACACATATGTGGTAGATCATACACAGTGCCCTCCAGAATCATTTTGCCTCACAGACACGCTTAATTTCTCACAGAGTTTCAGCAGAAAACCATCTAACAGTAAAGCTCTCTTTGCCCATGTTTAACAATAATTCAGGAGGTGGCGGCCTTATTTTCTTTTAATGAGATGTGAGCTAGAAATGCCTAGAGTTTCCCCAGAGACTGCAGACTGGAAATCGATTCATTGGTCAGTTCTTTAGAACTAAAAGTAGCCTTTTGGTTTTACTTCACAAACACACAATCGCTACAGCCCAACTCTTCTGCTTCCCCATATACTTTCACATTCACTGATTTATTCAAAGCACACCAAGACTGATCATCATCGTCATTTTATCCACTGAAAATGTCTTATTTCAAGGGCAAATAGATTTTCTTTTTTCACCAGTAGAATTTTTCTCTTCAAAAAAAGACTAGAAAGATCTAATTAATATTCCTACATAGTGTGTATATTTAAGTGTATATATGCGTCTATAGATTTTTTTCCTAGTGTAATAAACAACAGAGGACTCTTTTCAAACTAAGTGTGCCAATAATTCTTCTAACCACTCATCTCTTCTTCTTAAATGACTTTTTTGCATATGATGGACTGTACCTCAAACAGACTGGATCATTTTGCTTTTTTTCTTCTTTTCTCTTCTGTTGGAGCTTCTATGGAATGATTTGTAGTGACTAAAAATAGCCGTTTGGTTTTTCGAATGTGTTTGTGTAATCCCCTGACAATGAAGGAACCGACGACAATGACACCGTTAATGTGATGGGATAGTGGGATACAGGAAAATAAATACATCATTCCCATCAGTTCCATTTTCATATCCTTCTTTTTTTAATGCTGTGTGTGTGTGCGTGTGTCTTGTACAGAGAGGTTTTTTTTCCTCAGCCCATGCCAAGACACTACAAACCACGTTAATATTTCATGCTCCCATTAAAAATGCCTGATTTTTGTGTTCAGCATCTGTTGTGTGTTGAGTATCACTCGGCCTCAAGAGACCTGTTTGATCCGGACCGGGGCCAGGATATTGAATTAATCACCGCTTCATCTCCATTTCCAGTGAATGATGATGTGTTGAAGTCATTTGGCTAATTACAGGCTACTACAGCCCGTGTGTGTGCCGCTAGGATCGCTCCATATGCAGATATGTAAACAGTGTGTAGGTCCATGACGAAAAATAGGACATGAGAAGGAGATCTCAAACTTTTTTATTTCCTTTTCCGTTGTTTAAACACTGAATCCGATATCGGATCGTGGAGAAACAAAAAAATATGAAAATAAAATATATACAAAACCTATGCAAAAGCATAGTGTTTTTTGTCAAGTTCTGCACAATTCTGACTACATTTGTCTCCTGTGATCTGTTGATAAAATTATGCAGAGGACACTGGGGACACTGGGGACTCTGGGGAGGATGTTGACATGTCCCCATCACTCTCTGAAGGTAGAGTGTAACAGCTCACTGTCAAAACTAGTTCAAACGCTTCCTAAAAACATCATTAAGCCCATCAGAGAAGAATCTTTGGTCATTCCCCCGCAGTACACTGATGCGTGACACTCGGACGGCTACATTTACTGCTGATGCAGCAGTTTAACACATTTTTTCTGACTAGAAGTGAGTATAATGTGGATGTGCTGCCTCTTTATTAAGACAAACATAACATATTGCATATGCATATTTTGCATAATATGGGAAAAAGAAGATTTAGCAGAAACACCATAGCACAGAAATAGGAACAGGTCATCCTTAAAGGAACAGGTCGGCAAAAAACACACAAATTTGGTCACACTTTATATTGATGGTCCCTTATAGATGATCTACAGATTTAATTGTTAACAAACTGTCTGGTGAAACTTAGTGGATTAACAGTCTTAAGCTTAGCTTTAGGATCAGAATTAAATTTACGCTTTAGGTTGCGGTTAAGGTTAGAACTAAGATTATATTTAGGGATGGATTCAATGGAATCTTTTATAAATTACACAAGGTTCAGTTACATTTAATAGATGTTTTGTTTGGTTAAAGGCAAGCTGGGGATCTACAAAGTATCTGGAGTGTCCTATCCATATGAAATGTTAAACTGTTTTCTTACATTTTCTTAAATGTAGGTGGTCAGTTAAGACATGTTAAGGTATGTCACTGTCAGAACATTAGATGGTGGCTAGAGTTGTATAACATGTGTAAAAACTTGGTGTTATGTAATAATTTAATCTAAAGAAACTGGCTTATTAAATTGGGAGATGATGTTGCTTGTTTCATGAAAATTTCTTGAAGCAAGCAAGCTTACCTGCCAATAGCTATGTTAGTTCAGTTGTAGGGGCTCCAGAGACACTCATGATTTAGGGCCTCACAAGACCATGATTCGTCCCCACTTGAGGGAAATTAAAAGTGCTTCTTCTATGGCTCCGCTCCAAAGGACCCTCAACATTTTTTAAGAGTGCAGCTGCGGGAAAACAGTGAAACTGTCAAAGCGCAGACGCAGATGAACGTTTTAGACAGTTTCATCATCTTGCTGTAGTCTAGTCTGTTCACATTACCGCACATAGCCAGGCACTTTGATCACCAAATAACGATCTGTGACAAAGCCTGGAAAACAGTGTTTGATTCTGATAGAGATTTTGTTTGTGAAGAGTGGACCACCGACGAAATTAGAAAATGTAAATCCAATAGAGAACAAATGAGCGACGAATAAATCGGCTCGATTCACATCCCTTAGCACTGCTAAGCCCTGTTTAAGGCCATTTGAACTAATAGGTTCATTTTTAAACAGAATCGCTGCGTTTCCCCCTCATTTCCCTCTCCGCCCTGCTCCCTGCGTTCATAACTCACTTTTAATGGAATATAATGGTCGCAGTTGGTGGCTGCAGGTTGTAAACTCGCACACTGAGACTGTTTTTTCTTCCCCGTCGCAGCGTCTGACATGGGCCCAAACAAAACTGGAAGAATAAAGGTGCTTTCCACAGAGATCAATGCTGGCGGAGGAGAGCTGAGACAGGTCTATTTCTTTTCCTCTCTGGCTCGCTCTATCTTGCTCCTCTCTGCCGTCTTTTAGGGAGCTCCCCAGCCGCCCTCACTGACAAATGGGGGAGGTTGAGGAGCGGCCGCTCTGTGCTTGGCATCAGCGCAGTCATGCCGGAGCCTCTGGGTCTTCAGGCCGGGATGGGGGTGTACTGTAGCCAGCGGAGAGAGGGGCTTCCTCAAGGGGCCTGCAGGCGAAACAGACCCCCATAAATCAGTCTGTTTGAGGGGCCGGACCAGCGGAGCTCCACTCACCATCCATCTCAGCCTTAATGTCCCAGAGGAGAGAGAACAAGAGAGAGAGAGAAAGCGAGAGAGAGAGACAGAGAGAGAGAACAAGAGCCAGAATGAGAGGAGAAGAGAAAAAGAGAGAGAGAGATTACCTTGTATAAGAGGCAGGCATGCGTGATGCAAGCAACCCAAATTATACCAAAAGTGTGTGTGTGTGTGTGTATGAGTAAGTGTGTGTGTGTGAGAGAGAGAGCGGGTGGGTGGTTACAGGAGTGGTAAGTCATTGAAAAGATATCTGAAAGTGTGATTTTTCTTTCAACCATTTGTACAATAACACACATATTGGCTTCATGGAACTGTAAACACAAATAAAATTATATCACTGATTACAAAGCCAGTTGCACACATAAATTAATCAATTTAGTTTACATTCTGTATCCACAGACGTTCTTTTCCAACTAACAACCTTTTGCAGAACCCCTTAGCAATAAGTAGTTTATTCAAGTGTACTACAAGTATACTTATTTTATACTAACACTGAGGCAATATACTTGAAGTTTACTTTTTATATACTATATTTTATATACTATATTTTATATACGTAAGAATAGTATAGTGAAGTATACTTGACTTATAATGATACGTATAAAGAGAGAATATAAAGTATACTTTTGTAAACTTAAAAATATTCCAATTTAGTCCAAAGAAGTATTAAATTAGTATACTTTCTAGTACATGGTCTATATACTTGCTAGACTCAAGCATACTTAATAAAATGAACTTCAAGTATACTGCTTTTTGCTAAGGGACACCACAATCACTTATTATCAAAGTCAAATCAAAATTACTCCTCTTCAGAAACATTTTTCATTATTTTCATTGAATGCAATCATGTTCTTTCTATGTTATAGTAATACTCCTATTTCATTATTATTATTATTATTATTATTATTATTATTATTATTATAATTCTGGTTGAAAACAAAAGAGTTCTTTAAACACCCATCAGGGCATTGTGCAGTCAGATGTTTTGTTGGTATCTGGTTAGATACAGCAAACAAAGCTCTCCAAAGGCCTTCAGGTGCTGGACTAAAGTTTTAACCTGTCACACTGAGCGCTAATGTAGCTACTAAACGACAGAGGAAACAACCAATAACACCTTGATTTACAACAGATTAAATCAGTTTTGGGGGAAAAAAGTCACTCTAGGTCTTTTGGGAGTTCTAGATACACCACTACCTGTGAATATGAGGTACAGTCTAACCAGGTTGCTGTCAGTTTTTCTACACCAGGGCTCTTTACTGAAAGAGTCACTGTAAAACTGTTACACACAAGGCCATATATGCGTTCATCCAGGAGGAATTCTAGGTGTGGGCCTGTGACAAAGAGGTTGCAAACTGGTTACCACTCCTACCCCAACACCAAAAAAATGCTACCGTATTAATGTCAATAACAAGCTTCAAGTAAAACAGATGGAAAGTCTTTTACAAGCTTCCAACAATTTGTGTTTAATCCAAAATGTTCATATTCATGTGAAACTGCATTAGCATTAACACGGTACTAGAATCCTATAGGAGTGTTAGCAGAAATGAGGACTTTTAGCATTGTGCAGCCCTGCTTGGGGTGAGTGAATTACGTGTGTGCGCAGGTGTGTTTGTGTATGTGTATGTGTGTGTGGTGGATGAGAAATAAGTCTTACTTATAGAGAGTCATGCTTCTCGCCAGTTAAGCTAGAGCTGCAACAATAAATGCTTCAATGCCAATCAACACCATCACTGCTGATTCCAACCATTTACTGCACTGGTAGAGACGCAGCACAAACTGTTCCGTTATCGCTGCACATCATAATACAGCAGCAAGATTCTGAACTTCTCCAGAACAAATATCCCCAAAACATTTAAACTGTATATGTATTGTATATGCATCAGAATATAGAGTATATGTTTTTTTATATTATCCATTTTCTTCAAAGTACCAGGATGTGAAAAAGTAATCCATAGTCACTGTCCATACATTTCAAGGGCAGTGTACAGTGGGGTGAGAATTCAATAAATCTGAACTTTTGCCACAGTCCACCTTAGTTTGCACAGCACGTTTTTCAGCACAGGGCAAAAATGGGGTTCTGAATGGGTGAGATACAAACAAAGTCATTATGTGAATGCAACAGAGCATTTTCTCACAATGAATAAAAGTGCTATTAGTCTCCGTTGTCCATCAGTACATACATGTTTTCACTTTAGTAAACAGAAAGTAAACAGAAAAACATTTTTCATCAAAGTAATGTTTCGCAGATTTGGTGGCTTGGGCTGACCCCCCCCCCAAAAAATGTGAGTATTTATTTTTAAATAAATATGTACAAATTTGCACATTTATTAAGTACAAAACATTGAAACAACTCTCATTCATCTGCTGAAGTTATTTCTCTTGCAATGGAGCTGAAATAACCTGAGACTCATCAGTCTCCTTATTTGACAAAACATTAGATCTATCTATCTACATTATAAATAGGGTTGTCTATACGTGTAAACTTGTTTCTTACAAACTGGAAGTTAGAAACAAACTGTCCAAAATGAACAATTGTACTTAAAATTTGTGTTAATTATGGTCTGTAAATATTTCTGCTTTAAGGGGAAGTACTTTGGGAGACAAGAAGATTAACACAAACTGGAATATGTTTGTGGGGTCGACATCAGAGTGATCTTGTAGCAAGAAAGAACCCTGAGGCTTTAGATTTCTAAGGGCCCTCTGAGCTCCGAGCAAAATCTCACAACTCTGTTACATACTCATACATAAAAAAGGACACAGCCACCGATTTCACAGCAAACTAAGATATTACCCAATCAGAGTTGTCACCATGCTAAAAAATTATATGTGCATGTTTGTTCCAAGTGCATAGGTTGGCTGGCTGTTCATTGCCATGAGACTTCTTTGCAGAGCATGAGAACTCTGCTGCGTGGACAGTGTGCCAGTGATTTCATATTTATTCAAAGAAAACAGAAGAGCTAACGCCAGGCTAGCAGGCTACAGGTGCTAACCTGTCAGCAGTTTAATCTCACAGCAAAGAAAAATTAACACCAACAGTAAATGTAAAAATCTTGGGTATGCAAGAAAACAAAATGATTCCTTTGTGTTTTAGTGTTATGGTACACTAATGGCATACCATGCCTGCCATACATGTTTGGAAATGATTCAATGTTACTAATGCTTAACATGAAAAAGCAGCTCTCTCTATGCAAGAGGTCTAATGCAAGAGTAAATTGATGAAAAGATATTTACAGTTGTAATGTGTTCACTGCTGTCTATAAATGACAAATACATGCTAGAGTACATACATATACCAATTACATTACATCCAAACCATTGACAGGTGAAGTGAATAACATTGATTATCTTGTTGCAGTAGGATGTAGTTGGATTTTGATGTATTTGGTGCACTAATATGGGTGAAAATTAGAAACTGAGCGACTGACAAAATTATGATGTCTAGATGAATTGTGATGTCTAGAGTCACAGCGTCTGAAAAATGACAGGTCTTGTGGGGAGTTCTGTGTATACAGTAGTCAGTAGTTGGTACCTAGAAAATGTTGTACAAGAAAGGACAACCAGTGAATCAGAATCAGGGCCAAAGCCCATTGATGCATATGGGGCATGAAAGCTGGCTCATATTATCTGATCCCATAGAAGGCCTGTACAAACTGCCAAAAAAGTTTATGCTCACTATGAATGAAAGGTATCAGAACACATATGGGCCTGCATAGTCGCTGACCAATCAAACTAATTCCTGTCCAACGCGAAAAGTGCCTTCAGTGGGCATGGTAACACTAGAACTGGACCACTGAGCAGGAAGGTGTTCTGCTCTGATTAATTAAGGGCCAACTTGTCTCGTATCTGGGAAAGAGATGGCACCAGAATGCACCATGGGAGGAAGGAAAGCCGGCACAGTTACTTGGACAGGTACCACCTATCCAAACATTGTTGCAGCATTCCATTGTAATGGATTCCCTAAAGGGCATGGCCTTTATCAGCAGGATATTGCACCCGGACATACTACAAACACTGTCCAAGTATGATCTGAGGAACACAGGTGTGTATGGGGGAGTAAAATGTGCTCAGATTTTTCAGATTAATCATATAGCTAAATGGTTAAGACGTTCAGAGCTGTTTGGTATGAAATGCTCTCTTCTAGAGGAATTTACAGAGTCTGAATTTTTCACCGTAGAATGAATGGAACCAGACATCTGAAGAGTTTAGTGCCTCTGAAGGACTTTTCACTCGCCAAGTGACAAATCACCTGCGTAAAAGGTCCAAACTCCACCACTCATACTGCAATGACATTGCGAACATCTCTGGAATTATAGAAATATCATACCATATTTAGTTTAAGCTACTTCCTATTACCATTAAAGCTCTCCATGGTTCTGCTCCCCACTACCTCACTGAACAACTTCACCCATTTACTCCATTCTTTGTTTGTCTAGTGCTTTCTTGGTCCCCAAATTTTGACTCTTCAGTGGGTGATAGATCTTTAAGTGCTGTGGCTCCCATACTATGGAATTCCTGCCCTCTGAATATTCGCAGTGCTTCCTCTTTTACTTCTTTCCAAACCCAGTTAAAAATGTATCTTTTCTCTCAGATTTCATTGGCTGACAACAGCATGATATTGATGGGCATGGGCTGGTGGGCGTGGGCTTGTCCAGAGAACATGTGCAGAGTTTTTTGGGGTCAAACTCTTTTATTGCATCACTTGGCACTCCTTTGTCTGTCCACCTCTCATTGAAAATGAATGTGATTGTGTCATTTACTATATGAAAACTCCTTTAAAGCTCTCTTACAGAAAGTTATTACTGCCTGATGCCCGAGATTATATTTTATATTTTTGAGAAGATTTTGGCATGAAATACATTTTTCAAATATCATAGTGGAGAGGTAGAGTGTTGTGAGGCAAAGCTTTTCTGTAAAGTCAAAAATCAAATCTGTCAATTTTCCGTTAGTAATCAGTTCACACAAAGAAACACTCTGTCTTTGTTTACATCTCAACCACTGAATTGTGCAGAAATAGTTCATTATCAGTAGAGTTCTTCTCTAACAAACAAGCGCAGCCAATTCGCTCCCCATTATCACCTGATACAGTGCTGAATTAAGGTGTGTGATGTGTAATGTACACAGCAGCTCAGCTTGTGCGTTTCTTTTGTGATCAATGTCATGCTGTTCCATGTTGTTCTAATATATGGTTCCACCACTGTGTGTATCTATGTTTGTGCATGTTTTTGAGGGTACTGATTATATACAGTACGGGTGTGATTTTTAGTGTGTGTGTCTGTGTGTGTGTGAGAGTGTGTCTCCCCGAGGCTGTGACAGTACGCGAGGCGACTGATGTTCAAACCACAGTATGAGGGGGCTTTAAGCAGTAAGGCTGGGGGCCTGCAGAAAGACTATGTGCCGTAGGGTCTCAGTTAGATTGCATAGCTACATCTTCAAAGACACCACACACTACCACGGGCAAACACAGCTGGGCTCGACACATCTGATCTTCCTCTGTCTTCTGGTCTTCTACACACACACACACACACACACACACACACACACACACAGTAGCACACATTCTCTACATCTCTCTCTCCTTCTCTCTCCCTGTCACACACACATAAGCCATATCAGGAGCCATATCAGGTGAGTTCCTGCATCGTATGCTTTCCTCAAGTGCTCAGAAAAACTGCACACCTTTGCTGACACATGTTGTGCACACACCCCGCTAACACACACCACGCTGACACTCACTCACCCAAATACTTGTGTGTCACAACATTGGGGCGGATTTTTCTTCCCTGCGGAAAACACACTTCACACACACATTTCACAGCAGCCTTCAACTGTACTCCAGAGAGACAGAGAAAGAGAGAGAAAGAGAAGGAACCAATGAGAAAGCAGGAGCCAGTGTGTGTGTGAGAGAGAGAGAGAGAGAGAGAGAGAGAGAGAGGCTGAGGAGGGTGAAGGAGAAGAGAGAAAATAAGAGAGGGTTGAAAGAATCCTGATGAAAGGATGGAGTAGAAGGAAAGAAAGTAGAATGAAAGAAAGTAAGGAAGAGAGAAAAGAATGGGGAGAGAGAGACAGGAGCAGAAGCAAGAGGTGGAAGAAGAGAATTGCGACAAAGGGATGAAGTGCAAAGCTCAAAATAATTTCTGAGAAATGAAAAGGGAGAGAGAAAGAGGGAGCAAGAGAAAGAGAGACGAAGAAACAAGAGACAGAGCGAGAGAAGGAGAGATTTCAAGAGGTTGCCATTCCATCCCCCGTCACACTCTTGTGAATTTTGTATGGCAAAGTCTTTCCCCAGAGCCCTAAATGTGCCAAAAGCAAGCCGATAAATAACAGTCTCCATTCTTCAAATGAATGCTAATTTCATCTCTCTCTCTCTCTCCCCCCTCCCTTTCTCTCACTTTCTCTCTCTTTCTCTCTCTCTCTCCAACTTTGTTCACATATTGATGTGCTCTGAAATCATCTTCAAATAGCGCCAAAGATATTGCTGAGAAAGGGTTCCCAGATTCTTCTTCTCTTTCTTCTTCTTCTCCTTCGTCTTCTTCTTCTTCTTCTTCTCCTTCTCCTTCTTCTTCTTCTTCTTCCCTCTCCCCCCACCCTCCCCAAACTCCCGTCCCACCCCCATCTTCAGCCATGCCCCCGAATGGCGGTTTCATTAGCCAGCTGCTAATTAGCCTCCTTCTGCTGATTTGCAAGTCGATGACGGTGGCTGCAGGACAGGCAGCTTTGAGCCCCCTTTGCCCCTCTGATCTTGGGGGTCCTCCCACCCCCCACACCCCCCCCCCCACCACCCCCACCATGGAGCGGACCCAGCCTTCTTGACAATTAGTACTAAAGAAATTCATGTTCCTTCTTCACAGATACATTATTCATATTGTCTCCACACTTAAATAAATCATAATGTTCTGGAGGCTTTAGCTGAACCTAAACCCCCCCCAATATCTCCTCTCTCACCCTGCTCCAACCTAGCAGCCGTGTACAGGAGTCCTATAGAGTGACCTTGGCGCACACACATACCCCTTGCTTCCTTCAGAAAGACCTGCAGTTTTACAGAAACGCCGGTGGACCGATCCTCGGCACCTTTAAGCATTCGCGATTAAAACCTCGAAAACAAACACCTTTGCTCGTCCACAGTATCGATTTTCATATCCTGCAATTGGAGGCTGCATCTGATCATCCTGTCCCTCACCGAAGAGGTCGGACGATGCTCAGTGATTCGTTTTTTTTTTTAGGCCGTCGGAGTTCAAGCTATTCCGCCAAGGGAGCCGAGGGGCCTCGTTGTGAGCGAGAGCAGTCAGTGGTTTCGCATCCATGGCGTTGATCAAGCGTCTCGACTCTCTGGGAGCGGGCGCTAACTGGACAGACATGCCGCAGTCATTTCAATGATTTAGCAGCCTCACTTTGTGTTATTATTCATCGGTCTCGGGGGAGCCCGGGTCCGGCCGAGGGGCCTGCATGTTTTATAACCACTGGAGGGCAAAGCCAGTGTGCTTTCCACCACAATACCGCACTTCTATGAGTGGAGAAGAGATTCGCTCACACATGGAGGTACACTGTAAACACAAACAAAGATGGCAGGGTTGGCCATAAATATGCTAGTGCGGTGGAGACTGAGTTTGGAGCTGAAAATTTTTTGACAGCTCGGAGTGGAGGTTCTTCTTTCTCCACTCAAGACAAAGGATGAAGTTCCACCAAGTACTTGTTAGATTCATTTTCAGCAGGTCCAAACGTCCCAGAGTGCTTCAATTAAGAAGAGTGGTGTCGCAGCTGGCGACGTCCTAATTGGGAAAGCACTCAGTTTTGTGAATGTTGCTTTTGTTTACTGGCATGTTGAAAGTAATGCATATATACAGTCATAGTCAACCATCTACATACACTTATGTACATGACATGTACAGTACTGTACACCTGTAGCTGTTTACTACTGGGAAGTGGTTTACTACTAATATTATGATAAGGACACTAATTAATTAATTAACATTAATACAGGCAACATTGTTTTATGTTTGCTTAACCATTTCCAGACCTCTTTTCTCTTAGAAGCCCGGTATTACTTGTAGCTACCATCAAATACCTGGGTGTTGATCATGGAATTTCATAAATCTTAGCAATGACCGGAGACATAGAGCAGAAATGTGGAACCAAACTTTTGTGTTTCTAACCATTTCACAAAATATCAACTACTTTTTAAAGAAAAAAATATTGATACTTTGAACTGCATTCTTATTTGATTGCATTTTTTTTATAATATTCACTTGTGTTTTTTTCTGGTAGAAAGAAACCCACACTGATACAAATGGCTTCAAACTATTTGCATAGGTGCCTAAGACTTTTGCACAATACTGTATGTCAGGGTAGTATGGCATGACGGAAGAGCCCAGTCGCGGATACACACGAGAAAGCAGGTAAATCACGCAGTTGACCTAAGAAAGGAGTAGAGATTCCCATCAAAGGAACCCTCGTTCTTACACACACACAGAAAGGTATATAAAGGTTGCTCTTGTGAGCCAGAGTACTCATGGTACTGAGATGAGGAGAGTTGACACGGATTGGGCATGAACTCCAATGTCTGTGCGCAGAGATACACTTACTTCCTGTTTATATATCATGGATGCTAGTCATTTCCGGTACCAATTGACGTCACATGATCTGGTGCATGTGACAGAGTTCAACCACCTTTGTTGTAAGAGACAAACACACTGCCATTAGATTCTATAACCGCTCCCCTGTTACATACCCACACAATAATCTGCTTCTACTCAAAGGTGCAATGTCTTATTAGGCGCTAAATCAAACGCATTGCATGCAATATCTTTATTATTATGAGCAATGGTCTGATCATGTCCAATATGATACTTCAGCAGCAATTTTCTTTATTTATCTACAGTATTTATATCCACATCACTCACTGACCACAGCATCTTGTGTATACAGAATACCATATTATTTACAGAGTATTTTCAGAGAATTTTTTGGAGAGTTTTATTTTTACTTCTCTATTTTTTATATTGTTCATGTCTCTGTGTCTGTGCAGTTATAACACAAGCAGTTTCCTCTGGGATCAGTAAAGTTTTCTGATTCACACACCTGGCTGTTCTCATAATGTAAAAGAAAATACAGTTCATCAGGCCACCTTCTTCCATTGCTCCATGGTCCAGTTCTGACGCTCATGTACACAGTGTAGCTACTTTTGGCAGTGGACAGGGGTCAGTACTCTGACCAGTCTGCGGTTACACGGCCCTGTACACAGCAAGCTGCAATGCATTATGTGTTCTGACATCTTTCTGTGACAACCAGCATTAACTTTTTCAGCAGACTGTGCTACAGTAGCTCATCTATGGGACCAGACAGGTTAAATTTCACCCCCAATGCTCATCACTGAGCCCATCACAGTTCACCTGTTGTTCTTCCTTTGAAAACTTTTGGCAAGTATTAACCATTGCACAGTGGGAACACCCATCAGCATCAGGTCTGATCGAATTGTCTAACCATAATTTGGTCCTTGTCAAGGTTGCTCAGATCCTTATGTTTGCCCATTTGTCGGCATCAACTTCGAGAACTGACTGTTCACTTGCTGCCTAATATATGCCACCCCATGACAGGTGCCACTGTAGCAAGATAATCAATGTTATCCCTGTCACCTGTCAGTGGTTTTAGTGTTGTGGCTGATTGGTGTCCAAGAAATCCAGTTGCTGTCGAGACAAAACTTTGTATACTTTATTCAAAAATAATGGTGTATTTGTTTGATGAAAAAACTATGTGATGAGCTGCACCCGCTGTGCAGAAATTCATACCAATAGTCTATCAGTTTTTAAACTGGGTGCATTATTGTTATCATATTAATGGACCGAATACCTTGAGATCCTTGCTGTGGTGAACATTTCATGTTCAGCTAATGAAACTACTCATTATAAAAACTGGTTTTTGCACAAATGCTGCGATCGGCATGAAGAGTTAGCATGTGGGGTTTCAAACTACCAATTTTGCTTTTCCTGGCAAATGTCTCTTTTTTCAGCTTTGCTGGTCCAAGCGTCTGGCACGTTTGGAGATCTGAAGGCATTTGTGAACACTTTCCTGTCAGTGAGGATGCAGGGGTGATAAAAGGTAAAGCAATTAGCCCAGTGCCAACGTGTTTATCTTCAACAATGGCCGCCAAAAGTATCCCTCGCACCCCCCGACAGTCAGCTCGAATTCAGCTATTCAAGCTATTAGAGACTTTCAGGGGCCACAAACAGGCAAATGTGAATACATGCCTTCATTTTTCTATCCAATTAGGATGCAGTTTGTGCATTCGTTACATTTTTAAAGTGTTCAGTGTGCCACTTTCACGTTCTATAACTGCTCTTTGGAGAGAGCGGCGGCACCATTTTGGGTGATTTGTTGCACAGATTGTCCGTGTCTTTGTGTGGGACAGGGGCACTGACTCAGTGAATCTGGGGTGAGGAGAATGGGGCACCCCATGGTTTTAGCAAGTCTGCTGAATCTCTAATGAAAGGAGAAGGAGGGGTGAGACTGATGAGGAGAGTGAGAAGAATGAAAACGAAAATCGGGGGTGGTGGGAAGGGGGGTGGTGTTTGGGGGGCAGACAGAACAACATACTCCACCTCATCTGAATCATTTAAGCCAGGCCCAATTATAGATCAGATGTGTGCGAAAGAGAAGGGAAGCGGGTCATTTTAAAAGGCAACACAAATCAATGCGCGAGCCGATGGTAATCTGTCAGACAGAAGAGCCTTGGTTTGAGGATCATTATGCCCCACATCCCCGGCATGTTACCGCAAAAAGGCACTGAGAGAAAACACAGAACAGCCGGAACCATTGCGCCATCTGTATGATAGGCCTACGCTGCTCGTTTGTTAGTGCTAGCGCGAGTCAGCGTCTCAATTTCCAAACCCTTAAAGAATTCCCCTCCACTAAATTGCTTAGGTTAGCTCTCTACCCCACCTTGACCTGTCTGTGGCCCCCATGTTATGCCGCTGCACCTGAACAACCCCCTTTTCCTTCTTCTCCTGCTAATACACTGCGATTGATAATCGTTTGCAAGACTTTTGGTTAGCTGTCAGAGCTCATACAGGAACAAGACTGCTTTGAGGGAGCGCCTGAGCGGTGGGATATCGATTTCCGCCGAGTTGGGTGCGCACAACCAAGAATTCATAACTCTCACAGCTGCCAAAAGCAGCAATCGTTGGTCAACACCATTAGCACAAAGTTAGCGTTAGCTCAACCGGACACTGTGAGCTGCATATAAAAGCCCATCTGTAGTAGCCCGGTCCTGGACTGGGGACCAGTTCAAGGCCCTCTTCATGCGCCACCCTGGGGAGATCAGGGTTTGTTGAGGGGGGGGGCTGGTTTGGAGGTGGGCATTGGCTTGGATAGCCCTTGGATGCTTGCGTTCAGCCCCAGTATTCCCCCTCTGCTCCTGGTTGCCATCTGTCACAGAGCTGGTGTGAGCTGGGGTGTCAGGAGCGATGCTGGCTCTGCTGGCTGCGTGCATGGCAGCTGGAGTCATCGCGCGGCGTGTATTGGCAGGGGAGTACATTGATTTCCTGTCAGCACGTTTTTACATCTTATAACACAGAGGCCATGATTCGCACCTGGGCTTGTGGGCCTTTCTGCATTGTGATAATCTATCAGAATATGCTAGCCGAGGCGGATCAGTTGTGATTATACAACCAGCTTTAAGGATGGTGTGCTGCGTGGGGAGGAGGCTGCAAAGCCCCTGGGACCTAATTAAGAAGAATTAAAAAAGGCATCTACAATGCTGTTATGTATTGATTTATATTAACAACCTCTGACTGCTTTCAGTAATATATCAGGCCATGCTCAACGGTGACCCTTTAGTCTTAATTATGAATGCGATGTATATAGCCAAATAATAATGATAATTAGATGTAATAATAACCACATTTTAATTTAATGTTACTCCTGCTATTATTTTGAAATAGAGTTCAGCAGGCCAATGAGACACAATTTGCACTAGAAATTCTCATCAAACTCAAAGCCATAAGAACGCCCACAGCTTTGAAATGCTTCTACAACTTTGTGCAAGGACACAGGTCAGATTTTTACTGTGTTTCCTCAAATGAGAAATACAAATATAAAGAAATAGGTCAGAATTTACCACTCACACAGAAGTGGTCAGTCAGTTAAGACATGTTTGGTGTTTAAAGGCGAACACCTATATTGTTTCTAGGACAATACAACTCCTCTCAAACCACATCCAGCTCTTTTTTAAGGGTGAGCAGACTCGTGGATGCGGTTTAGGACACAGTATGACTGTCAACTGAAAAAATACAGGTAGCCAACACCAGAGCTGCTATTCACAAAGCTGTCATACGGGGATTGGCCTTAGATCAGATTCCTTTCAATTAATGATGGTCATTTTCACAAAAACCCTGTTGTCTAACTTGGATGTCCGGAGCAGAGAAGTATTGTTCATTTTTTATAGCTTACAGTAAGTCATACCTACATCACATAGAGAAGTCATCATCACCTATATCAAAAGCTGGAGAAGTTTTTGAGGATGTATTTGTAGAAAATATTTGGGTGACTACTGACTTCCAGTTTTTGTTGTCAGTATTAGTGCTGAAGTTTCAGATCTTACAGAAGCAAAAGCCTGACATGAGCTTATTTAAAAAATATATAAAACAGTTTTCCTTTCAAATGTTTACTTTCGAAGCAGTTAGGTCAGCTGGTCATAGAAAAACTTGCATAAATCGCTGATCACCAAGAGTATACTTAATTTAATTATTTGATTTTATATGAATGGAATAGATATAATTTGCTAATTCAGCAACTGAAAGTTTGGGACAAGAATAAATCCTAAAATGTTCGTCATAAAATACAGTAGCTGATTACATTTAACAACAATTCTGTATGTGTTAAGACACTAGATATTTCTTCCTATATGTTTTGCTGAAAAAGTCCACAGCTGGGACTGCCTGTAGTTGCAGAAACACCCATGTTATATTAAACCATTGGTTTATATAATGCCTCTGGCACATCTAGCAACATACCATTTAAATAAACAGTTACTGCAGTATCCCTGCTATCTATAAAAGCACTATTATCCTCATTTATCACTGACATCTCAAAATGACAGAGAAGTCCAGGGGGATTGTGTGTATATATGTGTGTGTGTGTGTGTGAGAGAGAGAGAAAGAGAGAGAGAGAGAGAGAGAGAGAGAGAGACTAGGGTAGTGAGATATGCCCTGTTATTTTTTTTAAGACTAAAACAGAGTTGGAAACCACAGACAGCTTCAGCATGTGTATGTGTGTGTATGAGTGTGTGTGTGTGATGGACTGGAGAGAGACAGAGATCTACGGTCTGGAACGGAAAAGTATCCCAGTCCCCATTGATCTGCTTCATTTTTCACATCCTGCTGCCCAGGCCTAGGGCCCTCTGCTTCTCCCCTGGCTGAGGCTGGCACAGGCCAATGAAACACTGCATTATGAATATGAAACAGAACACACACTCTGGGGACGGGACTGAGATCCTACCAGAGAGGGGGAGAGAGAGAGAGAGAGAGAGAGAGAGAGAGAGACAAAGATAAATGGACGTGCTTCACATAAAGATCTCGTTATCACATTTGATTAATTCCAAATCATATTTCTTTAAAAACCAAAACCGAACATCATTTCATGCAAAGCAGAGGGACACATTACCAGACGTCTTTCTTTCCGTCCGAAATTCTTTTTGAGCCACATAGTGCAATCTTGCATCGTTTGCTGTTGGGGGAAAAGAAAAAAAACTCTCCCATTTGTCCTTTGTCAGCACAAAACACTTGGATATGAAGCTTTCACTCCTGAGTAAGCAGCAAATCTCCAGTGCAGCCCCCTGAGACACAGGAAACACACGGAGGTCCCTTCCCCTCTCCTCTCGCTCATCAACACCCCAGTTACGTTAGTACCGCTCCACATTTCATCAATTATTCAAATCCAGTATGGGGAGGACAGAGAGAGAGAGAGAGAGAAAGCTAGAGAAAGAAAGAGAGAGAGAAGCAAAGGTGTTTATGAAACTCTGACACAAGGTAACCCACTAAGAAACAGAAGTCTCCACTCTAATGACAGGTTTTCCCCTGAAAGTCCACTATATCTAAGAGATGCTTAATAGTTTAAAGAGATTTTCCTCCTATTTCTGCACATTTAAAAAGTTAAGTTGTAGCCAGGGTTTGGTGTGAAATACTTATTTTCCTTCCGAGGCAGACATCTATAGGTTAATGCCATTTAAAAGAAAGTTATTACACTAATTTGTTAAGAATACACAGTCAGACACATGAGATGTTGTTTTACAATAATTTTGAGTATGTTTTATATTAAAACAAAAAAATCTGTTTACAGCAGAGGTATATGAGGTAGATTTACCAATATTTTACTATCACACTGGACTCAGAAGACGCATGTAGGTGGTTTTGGGTCAGTAAACAGACTTCCACTTCTAAGAGGTGCTTTAACACCTTTAGAGGGTAGCAGTGAGTAATGTTTGTTTATTTGCTGTTCGTTAATAATGCTATTAGAGGGCAGTGATTAGTAATGTTTGTTTATTTAATGTTTGTTAATAATGCCATTAGAGGGCAGTGGTTAGTAATGTTTGTTTATTTGATGTTTCTTAATAACACCTTTAGAGGGCAGCTGTGAGTAATATTTGTTTATTTGTGCTCCAGCTGTGTCTGGCTTGAGTGTGTGTGTGTGTGGGGGGGTGGGGGCTACTAATTAACAACACTTAGGAAGGAATAATAGTAATAAACCAGCTTGATCACATTAGCCTTGCATATTAAGAGTATTTAGTGAACAAAAAAGCAATTAAATTGTTATTTATATGGCAACTAATTAAAATTTCACAACAGTGACATGCTTTTTCACAATATAATAAAGGATGATTATAAGATGCAATATGGTTTGTTTTTTTGTTTTATTTCTGTATTTGCTAGGTATGATGTAATGATCTATAACAATCTTCTCCTAACTTCTCTTCTGGAGATAGGTCAGATAATTGATTGTCACGTCATTTTTTTCCAAACTTTCTTCATCCACTAGAATTAACAGGCTGTTTCTGTTAATATGCATGTAATACTGTAAATGAAATGTAAATCATTTCTGTTGCATTTTCAGCTTCAGTGGCCATATTAAGGCCACACAGTCTTCACCTACTTTATCATATTTATTGTTTTCTTCATAGCACTAGGACACACATCAGTTGCCAGAAAACGCACAGCTCTCTCGCATCCTTTTCTCATACACAACACAAGAAGTTACAAATCCCAGCACCCTTTACCAAAAACCACCAATCAGCACAGAACATGGAGTGCAGCACCTAAATCATTTCTGACAGAAATGTTAAATGTCTGTCTCACAGGGAAAAGTTCCAACATCCACACAGAGAATAACACCATAATAAAAGCAAGGCAAATAACTTACAATACTTGTGCATGCACCTTTTAACATAGTTTATAAGTACATAGTTTGTAAACTTTATTTTCTGTGTACATACCAAAAACAAATAATACAAGTTTATACAAGTAATGTATACAATAAACTATGTGTGATGAGAGCACATAGCTTAACAATTTCTATTGTCTGGGCTGTAATCAAAAAGCACTTCTGGGATTTGCAAGAGACACTGACTTTAGTGAGAGTTTCACCCTTTAACATATTCCATCAGAGTCATAAAACCATTACATGGGCATAGACAGATGTGTGTAGAGCCAATCAAAATGCAACTTAGCTCTCTGTCTCTCTGCCTATACGTGGGCGGAACATCTGAATCTGACATAACAGGCCTTATACCATCAGTACGTGGACTAAAGGACTGTAGGCTGAATAAGTGGAAATTAGTGCATTTATTCTTTGTGTGACATCATTCAAAATGAGTTGCTTTTGCAGATAGTTTATACACTCACATACCTGAGTAGATAGCCTATGCATACAACAACAGCAACCTAGAATATTAATATATCTCTGTCTAATAGACCGAGCTGAATCAGGAGGGTTAAGATGGGCCCGTGGGTCTCCAAGAAACTGATTAGTGATGACCGTCCTATAGTCCTTGAGCTTTCCAGGCTAACCCTGACATTTAGTTCTTCTGGGCCTCCTCTCATATTCACTTACATTTTCTATGCATCTTTTCTTTCCTGTGCTCATCTGGAGCTCATATGCTGGTTTTGGCTCGACGTCCAGCTCTCCGGTGTCAGATGGTAAACGCTGCAGTAGAAGCACACATCAAGAGACTGGAGGGATTGGATGTGGCAGGCGAAGACACACCACACTGGAAAAAAAACACTATTAGAAAGTGAAACAGGAACCTGTGGGCATATACTATAGTAGCGACGTAAGCTCAACTTTCTGAACTTTATAGCAAGCGCGTGGCAGATGTTTGTTACTGTTCTGTCAGTGAGAGCATTAGCTGAGAAGCTGGGACAATTAGGCTCCTATTAGCCATAGCCACACTGCTAGTGTCCCGTGTGTATAATGAGAGGCACAGCAACAGCATTTTAGCTGAAGTTGACATGCGGAGTGGTGTAATGAGCTTGGCTTGTGCGGGCCTGCACCAGGTGCATGATGAGTGCCTAATAGGGTCCGTTTTCGGCCTGACGGAGAGAGAGGACCTCTGCTCTGCTCAACTGTGTAATTGTCGGGACAAAATTGTCCGGTAATTGGCTCTCCTTCATCAGCGGGCTTCTCTCAGCCTGTACATGCAGGTGACACGCGCAGAGGACGTTTGGAAAGGTAAGTAAGGCCAATGAATACACCTTTATGAGCAGGGATGATCAAAGGCAGAATGGGGTTAAGCCATAGATCCTGGTTATGCTGGCTACATTTACCAGGCCACCACACTAATAACCACTGAAGAAATGTGACTGAGTTCAGGCCATACATTTTAAAAATTCAGTGAGAAACACTACCTATTTTCTGCCTGCTGCCTTAAGATTCTAGTTAGTAGTGATACACCGTACACATTCAGTTTAATTAAAAGAGAGGACAGAGGCTGGGAGATCAAGGTGTGTCCGGTGGAGGTGGGCTATAAGGGCTTTGTAGCCAGTACAACAGAGCTCCTTAAGGAGGTTGGAGTCAGACGACAGGCTCATCGACAGGCCATCAAAGAACTGACCAGCCCTGCCGAGAGGACCAGCCATTGGCTATGGCTGAAGAGGAGTGACACCACCCGGGCAGCTAAGGCGAGACACACACCCAGGCTTGATCAACCTGCGGTGGGCCTGCCTCAGCAGAGGGTGTCTTGTGATAAATGGCCGAAACACCCTGTGATCCTGAGGCACACAACTGATGATGTGTCCTGCTGATAAAGCTTTATAGCAACCATCTAACAAGAACTTTCCTCCTCCATCAGAAGTGATGCAAACACTAGGGATTGTAACACCTAGTCTTCTCAATTAATCCTACAGTGGTCCGTGAACAGAACGAAGGGGTGTCTAGCCCCCTCCAGAGACGCCACTCCTTTAATGCTGCTTGACCGCCAGTAGTTCGCAGTTTGCAATTTCATAATTACACTCCGCATCGGTCAGTTTCTTAGAGAAGAAGGTGAACGGATGTAGTTTCTGAGGAGAACCATGGTATTGCGACAGCACTGCACCCAACCCTACTTCAGAGGCATTAACCTCCACTACAAATGGTTTAGCTTAAACACCGGCGCAGTCGAAAACAGTGTTTAGATTTTTTCAAACACCACCCTAGTGGTTGGAGTAACATAAAGCCTCTTCGGCTTGCCTTTTAGTAGGTCAGTGAGCAGTGCTGTCACATTACTAAAGCCTTGAACGAACAGACGATAGAAATTTGCAAGGGCAAGGAAACTTTGTAGCTCATTGACTGTCGCGGGCTCAGGCCTCGGTCACCGCTTTGACCGTCTCGTCATCCACTGCCACACCCCCCGGGCCAATCCGATAACTGAGAATTGCGAGCTCAGTGACGTGGGGCAGGTAACAAAGGACCTTACGAACGGGAACTATGTGTTCTGCTGTGTTTTTCTTGTTAATCAATATGTCATCCAAGTAGACAGAGAGTATTTGCTAAGCCATATGGCATTACCGAATACTGGTAATGGCCGGACGTGGTACTAAAGGCCGTCTTCCATTCTTCGCCTGCCACAGGTAATGCCACAGGTAATGACAATATGTGATATAAACAGACCAGACCAGGCCCAGTTGCAGAGTTTAAAAAGCATGTATGTTTATTTCGACAGGCAAAACAGTAAAACATAAATACAAGCAAGAGTTCATAACCAGAAAACAGTCTGCAAGGCAAACAAATCCTAGACTGAAGCAGTATAGAGGATAGAGCAGAGGTCGGCAACCTTTAACACTTAAAGAGCCATTTGGACCCGGTTTCCACAAAAGAGAAAGCACCGGGAGCCGCAAATGTTTTTTGACATCTAAAATGAAAACATTGCATATATTGTTTTTTACTTTTGTGCTATGTATAAAAACTAGGCTAGTGTGTTGCTTGTGAAATGTTATTTATTCAAAGAAAACATTTTGTACAGGTGTGCAATTTGTGCATTTAAAAACAAAAAATTAAACACATTGTATTTTAATGTTACAAGATCACAATAATCTTCAAATTTTGAAGTAAAAAAACAAAGAATAAAAATAAATATACGCTTCACACATAGAAACACATAGAATCTGATTATTTAATCAGAATCAGAATCAGAATCGCGTCTATTGGCCTATTGGAGCAGCAGGGATGCTCTGTAAGAGACATATGGGTGTGGTGTAGGCACATGTACACACGTATCTTTGCATATTGTTGTGCTTGAAACACACCATCGACCATTGTTGTGCCGAATTCAGCCCCTCCGTAAAAAGCCCACCCCATTTTTATTAGAGTGACTCTGATAAGTGGAGTGACTTTCATGGATGTGACCCTTTCCTATCAGGATAAGTTAAGTGTACGTTTTATTTTAACATGAAGGGTATAGGTATGAGAACTGTCCTTGCATTCTTGTTCACACTAAAGACTTTTTAGTCATATATGGATTTTAATGACACATTTAGACATATAATAAAAATCACCAAAATGTCATACCAAAGTGGTGTGCAAGCAAATGATCACTACTAAAAACCAAGTAAAATTCAAATATCAGTCATAAACAGTAAAAGGCATTTAAAAACAAATGAGTTTTGAGTTTGTGGAATATGTGAATCGTCGAAGCAGATCTATTTTCACTCGCGGAGCGTTCCATAATCTGGGGGATTGACAATAAATGCCTTGTGTAATAAGAGCGCTATTGCTTGGGTTAGTTCTTATTTGTAATAAATCGTGCAGCTGTGAGAACCAAAAACATGAATTTGATTGCGCATTGTTGCTGTTTGCTAAATCTATGAATGAGTTAAAACATCTTAAATTAACTGCGCCTGTAATTGTGGGCTCACGCCGAACGTCTTGTAATGTGCGTGCCCGCCCAGCGGGAGGCTTCTGCCGGCAGGGGGGCTGAATTCGGCACCGGCCCCTCTCACTGTTGTTCAGGGGTGTGGGGGGTTGTCGACGGTGTTCCGTGCCTCTAGAACGTCATCAGAAGAGAAGAGAAAAGAAGAATGATAGAAGAGAACAGAAGAGGAGAGTTTAGAAGAGAAAAGGAGAGAATAAAAGATGAGAGGGTAGAAGAGAACAGGAGAGAGTAGAAAAGAAGACAATAAAAGAGAAGAGAATATAGAAGAAAAGAAAAGATGAGAGTATAGAAGAGAAGAGAATAAGAAACAAGAGGAGATAAGAGAAGAGGAGAGAATAGAAGAGAAGAGAATAAACGAGAATAGAGGAGAATAAAAGACAACAGAAGAGAAGAGTTTCTAATAAAGTTCTGTGTGTGTGTGTGTGTGTGCGTGTATGAGTATTCTACTTTTTCATAGACTGTTAAGTCTTGGCCTGCCTTGACAGTCTGTCTGAGAATAGTTGTCTCACCATCTGTTCCCAGGGTTTATTTGTGTGTGTGCGTCTGTGTGTGTGTGTGTGTGTGTGTGTGTTACTTTTCATTTAGTTGCTCCCCCACTGTGTGTTATTCCTCCATTAAGGTACACACACCTGTTTACACATCTGTCAGCTTTCAACACAACACAGTCAGTTACTCCTTCCTTCCTCTTTACGTTTTCACACATCATACAGTACACAGTACTTTAACAGTTTTTTTCTCTGAAATTAAAATGGAGTTGCCAGTTATTCTGCTGGGAACTGTGCCTAAGTCTTGCCCTATGGTGTGGTGTGGTGCAGCATGGTGTGGTGTGATGTGGCATGGTGTGAGTGTGGTGTGGCATGTTGTGGGTGTGGTGTGGCATGGTGTGGATGTGGCATAGTGTGGGTGTGGTGTGGCATGGTGTGGCATGGTGTGGGTGTGGTGTGGGTTTGGGTGTGGTGTGGTGTGAATGTGAGTGTGGTGTGGGTTTGGGTGTGGTGTGATTGTGGGTGTGGTGTGGTGTGGCATGGTGTGGCTGTGGGTGTGTGTGTGGTGTGGCATGGTGTGGGTGTGGTGTGGGTGTGTGTGTGGTGTGGCATGGTGTGGGTGTGGTGTGGTGTGGGTGTGGTGTGGTGAGCTGGCCCTGCTTGTAGGTGGTGTTATCCACTGCCCTACACAATCCGCTATTATTTCTGATTATAGATTATTTTACTGCCATTATCCATGTTCCTTAGGCAGCTTTATTCTCATTGTATAGGGCACAACAGAACTGGTGAAATGACCTGAAACTAAATATGGTGAAATGGTATCCACTATGCTATTCATCAACATCAGATCTGCACCAACGGTAGCTTTAAAAAGCTGCTAAAACTGCACTATTCACTTCTGCCTTCTTTTATCGGCACTTTTTTCACAATTTTAATTCTCTTTTATTGCTTTTCTGTGTATTTTTTTATTTATTTTGTTTCTTTTATTCTTCTTTGTACTTCCCAATTTTTATTATTAATATTTTTAGTCAATTCCTGTAAAGCACTTTGAATGATAAGCTACATAGATAAACTTGACATGATTTAATGGTGCTACACACAACAATCTAAAAGTCTAAATATATAAACAGAAAATATAGACCAAAAAAAACATTATACATAAGGCACATTCACACAGGTCTACAGGAACTGTGTTGTACCTGAAACTGACAGCAACAGAACAGACTTTTTTTTTTTTTGGTGTTTCTGACACTTCGGCAACACAATGGGGATGTAACCTCAAACCTTGTTTGAGGTTATTTTTTGGAATTGTTTAGCCATGTGATGAAAACCTGACCCAGCTAACTTGTTAGTGATGTCCTGGTTCACCTTCACGTTTCTCTCAGAATTAAAGATAAATGTGTTCGTGTCATAAAAAATTTATCTTCAGCCCAGATAGTGGTACTTGTACTTTGTCAAATTCCCAGTTCTTAGTTTTAAACTCCGTTGTATTATAGTATGTGAAAGACAATAAACAATGGCCCCTTTCCAAGTCATTCTGTTTTCATAACATTTCGACCAAACAATGGTTGAATGATGCGGTCAGCTTGACTGCGGGAAACTTTTGGCCCTGCCATTGAGCCGCACAGGTACGGGCTGCTTTATTTGTAATGGGAAAACATTTGTTGGCGGTACAGTGTGGTTCTCTGTGCCAGTGGAAAAGCATCAATAGACGAGTATACAATACAAACAATACAGTAATAAACAATTGAGTGGCCAGTGATGAGGTTGCAGGTAGTGCAGTGAAGCAACTACAGAATATATTAAATGTGTGCATTAGTTCAGTGACTGTAAATGTAAATGCAAGTGTCAGTTCCAGTAAGTTTAATTGCCTCATCCATACTCTCTCTGTCTTACCTTTACTATTGCAGGTCAAAAAGAGGGCCTAGTGAACCTTAATATGAAGAAAAAGGTCACAGCTATAAGTATTAAATATGAAAAATCCACCAGGGTCTATCATTCTCAGGCTGATATTTGGTGCTGTAGAGTTGGGAATTGGCTCCCAAATTCAAGGCAGGTTCTTCTCTCCCAGGCTGTTTCTCTCTCTCACTTCCCAAACCCCTGGTTTAATAATCTTTTCCATCTCATTTTGCACTTCTTCATTATTCTCACCTTCCTTCCTCTCGCTCGTGCTTTCGGCACCTGGCTGTCGGATCCAGCGCAGAGTCGTTTGGAGTGATTTTGAATGAGAATTTGAGTCAGTTGGGAGAAACGAAAGTGTTCAGCCAGTAATCCCAGCTTTCGCACCAGTAATGACAACTTCATCTTCCATTTTTTACCATTCCCACCCCTCCTTCTGTATTTCCCAGCCTGGGATTACTGCGTGTAGCAAAGCGCTTCGCCTGCCACCATAATCGCATTCGCTATTGTGGCACCAGATGCTTACAGAGAGTCGCAATAGAGCTGAATATGGAGCTGCTTTCGACAGAAGTTCAACCTAATCTCTGTCCGAGAGACTGTTAATGGTGTTAATCTTACAACAACAATGCAAAAATCTTTGCTCACAGATGTCACAGTTACACCACAATACAACACTGGACACCACACTATAATAGTGTACACCACACTATAACACTGGACACCACACTATAATACATGATAGCACACTTTAATA
>JBBPCY010000018.1:7698592-7715457 GCA_037974405.1 Brachyalestes nurse
TTCTAGACTGTCCTTTAACTTTAAATGAACTCTTTACTGTTTCAGCTCTTAATAGCTCCTTAAATATCTAACACTCACCTGGAGATACACACTATCATTATCATTATAGTTATATTAGGGGGCTTTCTGTAGGTCAGTAGTAATTAATAATAAAATTATGACTTTTTTGGTTAATAAAGGAACTCAAAGGGTGAACATACTGTAAATGTATTTGTTAAATCACTTGTACCAAGCTGTTTGGGCTGAAGATAAACATCACAGAACTGATCATGAGCTACTTCCAGGATCTCCAGTTTTGTGTAACAGCTGAGAACACCACCACTACCTGGCGGCCCCTGCAAATTGGCATCATGGCAGGCTGTACCATCTCCTCCCTGGCATTTGTCATGGCAATGGAGATGATCATACAGGCATCCCGGTGGGTGGAGGGAGGTGAGAGAACCAAGAGTGGTCTCCGTCTTCCGCCCATTAGAGCATACATGGATGACATGACCATCATTACAGCAACAAAACCATGCACTAGACGCTTGCTGCAGAAACTCCAGGAAAACATCCAGTGGGCAAGAATGGAGTTCAAGCCAAGCAAATCCTGCAGCATCTTCATTGTAAAAGGACAGCAACAGCTGAGCGGTTCCACATCAGTGATGAACCAATTCTAACAGTCCTAGAGAAGCCCATTGAGAGTCTCAGTAGATGGTATAATGCAGACCACAATGACACCAAGCAACTGGAACAACTCAGGCAGGTCACGGCTAACGGCCTCAGGCAGATTAACAACACCGCACTACCAGGGAAACTCTGGTGTCTCCAGTTTGGGCTGTTACCCCAACTCATGTGGCCACTGGCTATGTATGAGATCTCGCTAACCCATGCCAATCGGCTGGAGAGGCTAGTGAATTCTCACGTGATGAAGTGGCTTGGACTTCCAAAATGCCTAAGCAGCATTGGACTCTACAGCAACGGAGCACTGTCTTTGCCCATCTCTAGTCTGGTCGAGGAGTTCAAATGTGCCAAGGTGAGGCTAGACATGTCCCTCAAGGACTCCCAGGATCCCGTAGTGAGAGGGGTCACTCCTACCCTAGCAACAGGGAAGAAGTGGACCCCAGACACAGCTGTGCTACATGCCAAATCCGCTCTCCTCCATCGTGATGTAATGGGCCACATCCAACAGGGCAGAGGAGGCTTTGGCCTAGGAATGGTAACACCTCTCTGGCAGAAGGCATCTGCAACTGAACGTCGAACCATGGTGGTGGAGGAGGGGCGGCGACAGGAGGAAGCAGATAGATGCACCAGGGCTGTAGCGCAGACCAAACAGGGCCACTGGATGAGATGGGAGGGTGTCGAAAAGAGGAAACTCACATGGAGCGAAATCTGGAGCATGGAATCCAAATCTGCAGCTGTGGCTTGGATAAGACCCAGCAACACTCAAGCACATCCTGGTTGGCTGTAGGACTAGCCTCACTCAAGGCAGATACACATGGAGACACAACCAGGTCCTCAGGTGTCTAGCCGAGAAACCAGAGTGCAAGAGGGTATCCATCAACGCCCAACCTTTCACAAACCAGAATGTGCGCCGGCACCCACCAGCTTTTGTGCGGGAGGGGAAGAAGCGGCAGACTGGCCCCTCAACCCCTGATCAGGGCCCACTGAATATAGCCATGGACTGGCAGATGCAAGTGGACTTGGGTCGAAGGCTCATTTTCCCTCCGGAGATTGTAACAACCGCCCTGCGACTGGACCTCGTCTTCTGGTCTAATTCCTGCCAACTTGCTTACATCATCAAGCTGACTGTGCCATGGGAGGACGCCATCGAGGAGGCTTATGAGCGTAAGTATGCCAACTAAGTGGCTGAGGCAGAGGACAGAGGCTGGGAGATCAAGGTGCGTCTGGTGGAGGTGGGCTGTAGGGGCTTTGTAGCCGGTAAAACAACAAAGCTTAAGGAGATTGGAGTCAGAGGACAGGCTCATCGACAGGCCAACAAAGAACTGACCAGCACCACCTGAGGACCAGCCACTGACTATGGCTGAAGAGGAGTGATGTCACCTGGGCAGCTAAGACGAACAGCTAACCGCGAGACACACACCCATCAACCTGCGGTGGGCCTGCCTCAGCAGAGGGAGTCTTGTGATAAATGGCAGAAACACCCTGTGATGCTGGGGCACACAACTGATGATGTGTCCCGCTGATAAACCCTTATAGCAACCATCTCACAAGAACTTTCCTCCTCCATCAGAAGTGATGCAAACACTAGGGATTGTAACACCTAGTCCTTTCAATGAATCCAATTCGGTTTGATTAAAAAGCCCTATACAACAGTCATAAGCCTTTTACATGACATCCCATCCTCTCTTTATCTTAGAATTTATGTAACTGTGTCTTGAAGACTGATATATATAAATGGGCTCTGTTCTGATTGGGTGTTCTGTGTCATAAGGGGTTTGGCTGCTTATAATCAGTCCAGATCCTCCAGGCCTAACCAGTGGGAGAGCTCACTTGGGTAGATCTACTGAGATACTAAGGGAAAGAAATACTGGCTGGACAATTTATTGACACTTTATTCCTTATGTTTCCAAACAAAATTTGATAGTGAAATAAGAGAACACACTTGTAGAATTTAAACACAATGCACATGATAATTGTATTTAGAAAAAAATGAAATAAGTATAGACATGTATTTCTGGGATTGATAGAAATCATTAAGTCTTCTCTAAAGGGCTAGAAGGCCCTGAGGGTTCCCTTCTGGTTCTAACAGAGGTGAGTGAGAGTCAGGTAAATGAAAGTTTCATAAGGCTTATCGTATGTTATGTTAGTTATACATACAGTAATAAAAAAAATGTTGGTTGATAAGTTAAAACAAATTAAATTAAAATCTAATCTAATCTGATCTAATCTGTTTGTGGTTTTTGGAAGAGGAGATGAAGAGGTTGAGTGGTTTGAAGAATATTGGCAACCTTAGTTTGAAATTGTATTCGTTTATTCTTTTTCTTGAACATCAGAGAGAATTTCTGCATGTACTTTATTCTTCTGCAGAATATCCATAAGTATATTGTTGCGGGTCATAAATTAGTAGAACATCAAAATACAGAAACATCACAGTTCCTGATAGTCAGCAGTTAAATTAGGATCTAGCAGACAGTGGAGGAATACTTTTCTCATTACTGCCAACAATGAATGTCTGTGGTATTGTATGGACTTCCCAGAAATTAAACATTGTGTAAATTTAATTAAAACTTTTGAACATCTGATTCTGTCTTCAGGGATTCGGCTCCAACAGACCTACAGCATTTCCACTGCAATAAAA
The DNA here is from genome assembly GCA_037974405.1 of Brachyalestes nurse. NCBI lineage: Eukaryota > Metazoa > Chordata > Actinopteri > Characiformes > Alestidae > Brachyalestes > Brachyalestes nurse. The sequence continues at coordinate 7,701,894 of JBBPCY010000018.1, forward strand.
CTTATCTTCTCTTTCAAGAGCAGTCACTCAGTGTCTGTCTGGCCGCTTAAATCCTAACTCTATCTCAGGCCATATCTTGGCACTACCAGGCTGGTTTTGTCTATATGAAGCACTGGATGCAGATCTGAAGTTTCTAAACCTTGCGGGTTTGCTTTGGTTTATGTCCCAAATCACAACAGGTGGCTGAAAACCACTTAATTTAGAGAGCACTTCTCAAGAACGTACAAGAAAACAGTTGCAAAATCTCCAGGGTAACTCCACCGGTAGACACACTGAATACAAATGAGAAATGTGTCCTACGTCAAGGTTTCAAAGTCCAGCCTGTATCTCATGTACTGTGTACCAGATGTTCAAACAAAGCATACTTCCTCTTGTTCAGTTAGTCATCTGGTGCAAATAGGGCAACTGTAGTGTCAACAGTGTTTGGCCTGTAATGTCCTGGGTAAGTATTTTGTACGCTTATACACAGGGGCCATATTATTAAAGTGTTCTCATAGTGTGACTGACATTTTCAGGTATGAGATTGGGTAGGCCTCCTTGGCACAGAGATCAGAAGCCATATGGTGAACCTTTTCAGCAAGCTTTCCTTTCTCCTTTACTGGAACAATAACTGTGAACCCATCAATCACACTTCACAGATAATAAACATCTCAGTGAGTCACATTCTCCAGATGGAAGTTCAGACAGGAACAGTTATTCAGTCTGTTCTACTAGTTACAGATACGAGACAATATAGTGTTAACCTTCATTACTAGGTGTGGAGAGCGTTGAGAAGCAGGGGCATTTCTAACTATAGGCAACTTAATGATTACCTAGAGCCACATGCCGAACATCCCCACTCTCCCAGATCATTCCTTGGTCAACAAAACTTGCTACGACCACCAGAATGGCCTGAAAAAGCACTGTTTAATAGTGCTGTCATGATAGCAATAATCCACTGGAACGCAGGGCAAACTATTAACAAAGAACACAAATTACAGACTAAATAAATTGTTTATTGAAAAACTGTTCAATTATAAAGAAATGGTTTAGTCCATAATGCTACTATTACTAACAATTAATGAGCATGAATGATGACCAGTAGCTCTAATCAAATGACATGCTAATTGCTGACTGCTAGTTCCCATTCATTGTTAACAACATTAGCACGTACCCTTGAACTATTCATACTATTCTTTAATGTTCACCATACAGAAAGTTACATTTGTGTATTCTGTGCATTTATTTAATACAATTCTGTGTCACACCTACAATAAGCCAATTGAAATAAATGGAATTGTGATGAATTCTGGGATTTCATGTAGAACTGAACTATTTTGCGCAGAACCAAAATAGAGCTGAATGGTTATAAAGACCCCCTACCCCGAGTGCGGGACAAAGGGGTAGATACTGGATGGATGGATGGATGGATGAATGGCTATAAAGTCAGAGATGTATATTTATTTTGTTTCTTTTCTTTCCAATCATCTTGTAGGGTTTGGTGCTCTGAGACCCTCTGGGCTGATGAACTTGGCAACTGAATCATGTGTCCCTATTGACAGTATTAATATTGATTTTACACTTTTAATAATATGATGGTTTTGCAGCTGTAAGACTTTAATTAAAACAGCAGAAGTTCATTTTTAAGCAGCTGGACTGTTACAGCACAGGAATCCAGATTTCTGGCCAAGAGCTCAAATCAGTAAATTATGAATCAACAGTGACCTCCACTGGACTTTCCAAGCATGACCACTTGGATGGAATTTCGTCAAGAAAATTGATCAGGCTTCTTTCTCTTTGCCTTACGAGTTCTTTTCTAACCACCCAGCTTCATAACTTAAATGTGTGTGCAGGCATCCAGTGTCCTCTACAAATGATGGCACCCCTGATAAATATGAATACCAGAATGAAAATCAGAAAACTTAATTGATCCCAGAGGTGATTTCTCATGCTACTACTGCACACACTGAGAAAGATGCAAAGAGCAATGTAAAATATAGTATCAGTCCAAATAAAACTCCCCAGAAAATACTCTGACAATGCTTTGTACTAAACAGAGTGTGCTATATATGAGCAAACCCTTGTTAAACATGAGAATAAAGGCTTATCCATTGCCTGTCCTTTTAGTGTTTCATTTAAAATATTAACAAAGAAATCTTTATCTGAAGTACAACCATTGAAAATTAAATCTCTTGAAATAAATATTTGTCTATAAGTCTACTGTTGGCACCCCCAAAAATTCTAATGATATTTCTGTTCATGTTTTATGTTTTAAAGTTTAGCTGAGTGATTTTAAACAACTGGAAATTTTAGGAATCTGCCTAGAAGAGAACATACGCCATATGGAAAAAAGTATTGGGACACACCTGTTTTTCAGGGTTTGGGCTAGACCACTTACTCACAGTGAAGGACGATCTTAATGCTTCAGCAGACCAAGACATTTTGAACAACGCCATGCTTCCAACTTCGTGGACACAGTTTGGGGAAGAACCTTTTCTGTTCCAGCATGACTGTGCTCCAGGGCACAAAGCAAGGTCCATAAAGACGTGGCTGGATGAGTTCAATGTGGAAGAACTCAACTGGCCCACACAGAGTCCTGACCTCAACCCCATCCAACACCTTTGGGATGAACTGGAACAGAGCCAGGCCTTCTCATCCAATATTAATGCCAGACCTCATGAATGTTCTACAGAATGAATGGGCACAAATTCCCTCATAAACTACAAAATCTTGTGGGAAGCCATCTGAGAGTGGAAGCTGTTATAGATACAAAGAAGGGACCAACTCCATATTAAAGTCTATGTATTTGAATGCAATGTCATTAAAGTCCCCGCTGGTGTAAAGTGTCCCAGTACTTTTGTCCATATAGCGTATGTTTACATGAATCCACAATGAGGAATGGGATTCATAGTGGCTCCCTGCTGGCAGAACGAGCTGCCAGAGCAGCAGAACCCCTCTCTATCTTCAAGAACCTCCTGAAGACTCTTTTCAGAGAGCACCTCCTCTCCTTAAACACTATCTATCCTAAATCATATTTGCTGTTCTATCTAAATAAGCTTCTATCTTCTTGCATTACTCCATGTGTAAAGATTTAGGACTTAGAAGCTTGAGTGTTTCCTTAAATTATAGGTCGCTTTGGATAAAAGTGTCTGCCATATGTATGTAATGTAATGCACAGGAGACAGGACTGGAGTAAACATGAACATTAACTATACGAGAAATAGGGTTATTTTGGCAGCATTTAGTCCATGTCGTGATTTCTTGTTTCGTTTTAATGCTCTTTACATGTAGTAAGACCGGAGACAAAATATGCCATGACAATATTTGTTTTCATTTCATCACATTTGACAGAGATTATATTTTGTGTTTAGGAGACAATGGCTCCTAAGGTTTTTTTGTCTGGAGCCCTGATAAAAAAAAGGAGGAAGTACAAAGTTCACTTTTTCCAGTACTGAGCAGCAGTAAGATTAAGAGAATGGCGTGTCAGTAGACGTGTAAGGATGTTTGAGTTGGGGCAGTAATCTGAGAACCTGTGGATCAAACTTATGTTGCAGTAACTGAAAGGACTGACAAGCTACCAGATCGTAGAGGTAAGATACACAACAGACTGTTTCACTGGTGTAATTACATTCGATTACTAAGCTAATAAACACTTGAGTCTAAAATGGAGTGTGGTATTTTGAAAAATTACATAAAGGTAGCATTAGTAGTGGGCTTTATGATGATATGTATTAGTATCGTGGTAAATTGTGTTATATTAGGTCACAACAGGGAGGGATTCACACCCTATTCCTTATATTTCTTCACATCCACCTCCTCTACTTTACAATAATTCTTCTTTTTACAACTTTTATCGCATCTCTACAATATAACATTGTGCTTGTCTGTGTTCTTTGTGTTTTTCCACATTTGTCTCTCTGTAAACAGGGAGTCTTGTCCAAGCAATGCTTAATAAAAATAAAACAGATAATAATGTCCACAGCTAGATATGACTTACTTATGGTTTGGATTGTAGTATTGGCAGGGCCAGTGCTGGACTGGCCATCGGGCATACCGGTAATTTTGGGCCGGTGCGGAATCGCGTCAACAGCTCAGTAGTGTCCATAGGAGAGGTGTTGGTCGAGTGCAGGAGAGTAGGAGTGTACAATGGGGAGCCTAGATCCGATACAGAAACTAGATTTTCTGGGTGAGAAATCAGAGATATGGCATGTGAGCCTGTGAAGACAGTCAGATGCGTGTGCATGAGACTTGAGAGCCCTGATCCAACGCTTTGATGAGCCTGTTGGTGTATAAACGTCATAATGACATCATAATATGAAAATTAGATGAGTATATTTATGCCCCACATAAACTTTGAGTTATGCCCAACATTTTTCTAATTTACAGTAAGTCTCTATCTTTAACCCTTTTCACGCCACAAGCTTTTGAAATACTGATGTCAAAATCCAGTGTTTTTTTTTACCCTGGCACTTAAAGGGTTAAGGCCTTTGCAAGGACTCTGTTTATCCATGATTTAATGTCATAATATTGTGACTACTTTTTCTACTTTGTTATCTTTGCTTATACTTATGAATACATACATTGTTCTCTACACTTATAGACACAAAGTCAAATTTGAAATGGATAATTTTCTTAATAAGCTGGTCGTTTTGAATCCTTTGAAATGCAGTCATTTTTATTCACAATAAAATCTTTTTTTTTCTTTAAATTCAGATCATGATTTGTGCTTAGTACGAAACACATTCAAAACTTCTTTGTGTGTGGCTTATATACAATCACGTAAAGTTGAAATCTGTCTGTATATTTATCTCTTTGTTTGTTAAAAGCAGAGAGAACAGGATGCCCATCTCTATGAATGGAACTTTACGCTACAGTTTGATCAGTGCCGTCTCTATCGGAGGGATCATTGCTTTGTTCCTGGCATGTTTTCCCAACACTCACACCTTCTGTCCACCTCAGTATGCCTATCCTTCTCACTATTCAGAGAAATACAACATATCTCCTGCTCCTCTGCCCACCAAACCTGTCCTTTTATTGTGGATTTGGCCTGAGAACTACAGGTTCGACCTGACCGACTGTAAGACCTTGCTGAACATCGATGGCTGTTTGTTGACGGACAACAGGTCTTTGTACGGCAAGGCAGACGCTGTGCTCATTTTCCACAAGGCCATCAAGTGGGACCTGTCCAACCTTCCACCCTCTCCTCGTCCTCCAGCCCAGAGGTGGATCTGGTTCCATGTTGAATCGCCAACCAACACGCCAAGGATCCCAGGCCTGGAGAACCTCTTCAATCTCACTTTGAGTTACAGGCAGGACGCCGACATCATTGTGCGTCATCACCTGTCAGTCAGAGAGAGCCCAGAGGAAGAGTTTGTGATGCCCAAGAAGGACAAGTTGGTCTGCTGGGTCGTCAGCAACAATAACCCGCACACTGGTACCGGGACCAGGAGCCAATATTTCAACGAGCTCCGAAAACACATTGAAGTGCACGTGTTTGGGAAGGCCTATGGCAACTTCCTGAGCTATGAGGAGTATTACCCCACCATCGCCAGCTGCAAGTTCTACCTGTCCTTTGAGAACTCCATCCACAGGGACTACATCACAGAGAAGATGAACGCCCCGCTTGCAGTTGGAACCATTCCTGTAGTGTTAGGACCTCCGAGACAAAACTATGAAAACTTTGTCCCGGCTAGTTCATTCATTCATGTGAACGATTTTCCCAGCGCAGAGGACCTGGCCCACTATCTGCTTCGTCTGGATAAAGACGAAGAACTTTATCGAAGCCATTTTCAGTGGAGGAGGCACCTTGCTGCGAAACCTCACCTCATCCTGCAGAATCAGGAGTTTATAAAGCCCATCTGTACTGCCTGTGACTATGTGGGAAAGCATAATGAGTATAAAGTTGCAAATGACATCTATAAATGGTACTTTTCATAATGAATCAATTTGAGGCATTCGCTCAAGAAATAGCACACACTCCTCATGTGTTGTTTGAAAGTTTGCTTTTATAGTAGTGTTTTTAATGTGCAGACATGTCCTGAATAAACATATCACTCCTTATTAAAACATTGATAAAGATTAATCATGTACTTCAGTTTCCTAATATGTTTATTAACATTAAGTGAAAGGATTTGAATACATGTCCTCAGGGAAAGTGTACTATTGTTTCTTTAACCCTTAAATTCAAGGTTTGTATGTGGATCCACACATCAGTTCCTCAATGAACACTGATTTATAGTAAATGTATACAGTAAACAGATAAATGTATACCTTGACAGAACACAGCTGCTTCCCATGTGTTATAATTAGCAGAACGGGGTTAGAAACTGTGGGTCAGAGTCTAAAACAGTGCTGATTTCCCTGCTCTAAGCAGCCTTTTTTATAGTCCTGGAGGACTAAAGATATCAGAGCTATAAATTATTCTATATCTGAAAATACTGTATAGCATCACAAATGTAGGCTAAGTGCTTTTTGTTGTATATTTGTCATGTCGGGTACACAGGGAGGACATGACTGCCGGAATCAGCCTTTGAAGTTGAAGTTGAAGTTTATTGTCATATGTACAAAGTACAGTGTACAGAGCACAATGAAATTCTTACTTGAAAACCCCACCCTCGCAGACAGAACATAAGACATGATACACAAAAGACATAGAAGACAAAGTGGTGTGGCAGCAATAAATAATAATCACAGGCTAGAAACTTTGTTTCTTAAAAGAACTTTAACGAACAGAAGACATGAACATAAGAGTCAAGACAAGTATTAGGTGATTCCAGGAGGAACTTCACTCCTGGCAAAAGGACACACGCCGAGGGAGAAAAGGCACTTGGACGACCTACTGGTCAGGCCTGTCTAGAGCATTAGCTCCTAAGCCACTGTGGCAGTGGCAACGCAACGCTGAGACAAAGGGAAGCAAACAAAGTCACTGGTACTGAACAGAGTCCCATGGAACCTCTAATCACACTCCGCTGACTGAGGAGAAGGCAGCTCTCTCTCACTGCCACTGAGGCCTTAACACAGGTAAACATTCAGTACAAACACGAGATGTTCTCAGCAAGAGTTTCGTGACCACACCCCGATCCAGCTTGGCTGAGCTTTTAAACTCGCACCCACACACAGACAGCTAATCACACAACGCGAACAATAATAAGACAAACTAGCTTTACTTAACTTAAAGAAGAAACACATGGACATGCCATCAGGTGCTCGGTGTTTACACTGGTATCTTATGTATACATACATATATGCAATTTTCTTTTTATTGTTACTACATTTTATTATTACTGCTTATATATACATTGATCAGTAAACGGAATAATACTGCACACAATATACACACATATGTATATATACTCTCTGAGCACAGCATGACGTAACAATATGCTGAGGGGAAAAAAAAGTTTAACCCTGGGAAAACCGCTGGGGTCAAAAACGACCCCATGACCTCTTTCACCTCGTGCCCTACAACAACCAGGCAATCAATTGTTTGCTAATTTAGTGACTTTTCACCTTTTATTTCTATGCACAACATGCTTACAAAGATCTTCTTTTATTGTTCACTGGAGTTTGTCAAGCACCCATTGTCGCACCGAGTACCAGTGGGGTCATTCAAACTCCAAAACACATTTTTGTGCATTTTAATGTGCAATTGTATTTATTTACTTACTTCTTGTGTATAATAACCAGAAACAGTGTTTAGTGATGTCAGTGTTTAGTGAAGTCAACATTCAATCGGTTTTATTTTGCTCATGTTAGCTATTTCTATGAAGGTATTTGCCTACAGTGCCTAACAGTAATCAGAGTTTCATGGTTTTTAAATATTGTGATAGTTTTAGCTAACTTCTGCCGAGGAATACGGGTCTATAGGAATATAGGTCTATAGGAATACGTGGGGTCATTTCTGACCCCATTGGTACTCAGACGGTTATAACATTTCCAGAATGTCTAGGGTTAAGCAAGAACAATGATAGAACCAATCTATCTAAAATGTGCAGTACAATGTACATAAAAGCACGGCAGTCAGCATTCAGGCTGGAGCGCGGCACTGTCACGCAAAGTAAACCAAGTTGTAATGACTGTCATGTACCACTAGGGACTGTAACGTGCCACTGTCGTGCAGCACGAGATACTGTCCCGTGGCACTACGCGACAAGAGCGTCTGGCTGCAGACGGGCCTGAGAGCGCACGTCCTCTGTCAGGACCCATCCACTCTCAAGACCCGCCTGCAGCCAGACACGCGACAGTCATAGCGTTGTCACGCGATACTGTCTTACGTGTGTGACAGTATTACGTAAAAAAGTAACAGTACAGGACACTAAATGCTAGATTTAAATCGTGCCATGCTTTCAGCTTGTGGTCATGTCTGGACAGTGCTGATGCTTCCTAGCTTCAGATAGCATTCTGCAAACTGCAGAAAAGGGCCTTTTAAAATCAGAATCAGGAAACCTTATTGATCCTTGAAGAAATTGCTTATGTAATGACCGCAAAGACACACATCCCAGTAGAGGCCTGCATTGATTTTTCATCCTGTTCCGCCCGCTCCCGCAAGTTTCTGTCCCGCTCCCGCAAAATGTGTAATATTTCAACCCGCTCCCGCCCGCATCTGTTATGGTTTGTCCCGCTCCCGCCCGCTGAATCTCGCAAGCAAGGCTTGTGGAGTATAGGGTGGTCCAAAAATACCGGACACATTTTAAATGCTATAATATCTTGACTTATAAAAATTAAATAAGGTAACGTTACTAAATTTATTTGTTGCCTAACTGACATTCAGGAATTTATGAAACATAGACTTTATTATGTGGGCACGACTCCGGCTGCGAATTAAAAATGTCTTTTATATAAGGGTAGATTTGGCTAAAAAGTTTTCCACAAAAAATACAACCAACAACGTTTCTATATAGGCTACAGACCTGAATTCCAGATGTCTGATCTACCCTCCTAGGGCTTTTTGGTTTGAAACGTACCCTTTTTTACGAGAGCACTAACAGCTTCTACACTAAGGGAAACCTTCCTCTGCCGTGGCTTCAGACTCCAAGCACCCACATGCGCCGTCACCACGGCAACGCTAACATCCGCAGTTTAGGTCCGTCGTCTACAACATATGTTGTTCCCCACATAAAAACAAACTGTAAAATGTATTCAATGCAAATGTATAGGCTACTTTGCAGGAGTCCAGAGAACAATGTATTTGTCCCGCTCCCGCGAACACATCTCTCTATTCCCGCCCGCTCCCGCAAGAAACTCTCAAATGTAGACCCGCGCCGCATGCTTTTGCGTCGTGTCCCGCGGGCGCCTCGCCCCGTTGCAGACCTCTAACGTTACACCCCAGAGTAGCGACATACACTTGAAATTAAACATTTTCCACCTCACCGTTGGCGCTGGAACCATTATAGCACTTGTATTTTATTTTATATAAATTATTATGAAATTATTGTGAATTTGTGATGCAGTAAAATGCCTTAAAAAATGCATATTTCTAAAGTCTAAACACTAAATAAGCTCCCAAATATGCTCCCCAAACACTTCAATTTCATTTTAAACTCAGCTTAATACATTAGGCCTACCCTTAAAAATGTAAAGATAAACCCGTATCCATGCATGGCGACAGACAGGGGGTATCTGTGTAGGGTCAGTGCCTGAATGTGTTAGTGTTTGTATTATTGTGCCGTCTGAGGTATGTTGTGTTTGCACTGGTGTCTTGGTAGATTCTTCTGTTATTGTAGCGTTTGTCCTGTTGGTTTGTGGGGTCTCGTGGTCGTGGTCCAATTTCATATTTGTGCTGATAGTTTTGTCCTCCTGTCTCAGTTTGCATAAATCACTGAAAGAGCCTCAGACGGTCTCTGATGGGTCTGATGTGCTGACCCACTGCTCAGTTAAGCAGCCATTGCAGCAGCCATACTTTCATCGGTGCTGCTTTCGCCACCTGTAGCCAAGGGAGATTGTAGCCGATTTGTCACCTGTAGACCACTGCCTAATCTGTGGACATTTTATCCTGTTAGCCTTCGTCCTCATTAGTTCCTTTTTTGCCAGTCTAGTGGCGCATCAAGGTGGCTAGATCATAGGAAGCTATGGTAATCTATTTACCTCATTGAGCTGGAAACTATCAAGCCTGGCTGCCAGGCTGGACATTTCTGGAAGTTTCTTCTCCCCCACAATGAGGGCGTCAGAACTATGGGGGAGTTTTATTATTGTTTATTATTATTATTATTATTATTATTATTATTATTATTATTATTATTATTGGTGTTATTCAGCCTCACTCCGATGCACGAGGGGGCAGCCTCCTCTGTAACGTGCACGCCCACGCCTGATTTGAAACGAAGAACGAGAACCTCAGGCTGGTAAACATGTGGGTCACCTGATGAGCTGTTTAAGAGTTCTGTTCAGTATTTATTCAGAGTAGAGACAGATAAAGACCTGCAGTGATGAGTCTGCCAGGTGAAAAGGGCCTGAGGCGTGTTTCAGAGGCAGGCTGTGTGTTTTAATCAGAGAGAGAGAGAGAGAGACAGAGAGGGGGAGAGTTCTGGTCTGTGCTGAATGTGTATCCGGGTCCGGTTCGGCTCGGTTGGTAGGTAAGACCCCCTCAGAAGACCTTTTTTTGTTTCTTTTGCGTTTTAAGGGTCGTGAGTTGCTTGTAAAAGGCCTGGTTTGCTGTTTCTCAGCCACAGTTACTTAAGTCGTTGAAGTGAGTCGTGGTCTTTCCGTGTTGTCCGCCGCCGTGGTGCTCTGTCGTGGTCTTTCGTCATAGTAAACCATTGTGGTCATCCATCGTAGTCCTCGGTCGTGGTCCTCCGACAGGGTCCTCTGTTGTAGTTCTCCATCGTAGTCCTCTGTCGTGGTCTTCCGACAGGATCCTTCGTCGTGGTCCTCTGTTGTAGTCCTCTGTCGTGGTCTTTCATCGTGGTCCTCTGCAGCTCTGAGCGCCAGTCTGGCTCGCCATGCCCGCCCTGTGCAGTAGTTGTGCCCAGAAGCATGCTGTGCTCAAACGGCCCAAGACCGGTCACTCACTATGCAAAGCCTGCTTCTTCTTGGCGTTCGAGGAGGAAGTCCATCACACAATCGTGTCTGGCCGCCTGTTCAGTCGTGGAGAGACGGTCGGGATCGGAGCGTCAGGAGGGAAGGACTCCACCGTCCTAGCTCATGTCCTGAAGGTGCTGAACGAGCGCTACGACTACGGCCTGAAGCTGCTGCTCCTCTCCGTGGACGAGGGCATCACGGGCTACCGTGATGACTCTCTGGAGACAGTCAAGAGGAACCAGCAGCAATACGACCTGCCTCTGAAGATCGTGTCTTATGAAGAGCTGTATGGATGGACCATGGACGCCATAGTAAAGCAAGTGGGGCTGAAGAACAACTGCACTTTTTGTGGTGTGTTCCGAAGGCAGGCTCTAGATAGAGGTGCTATGATGCTGAACGTGGACAAGATTTGCACAGGTACTAATGCAGTCCACTTCTTTCTCTTTCTTCTGTTGTTTGGAGGCCAGGCATTTTACTACATTTTGGGGCTAAAGGACAATTCCACTCAAATTTCTGCACAATTCATCATTGAGCTGCCGTTCAGAATGGTTTTACAGAGATACTTAACAACTCTACAATACTTAAAATGCTGGTGAAAGGAACCAGGTGTCACAATGTATAAAACTCAATCTAGTTTTACTTTAGTAACTTTTCAAAAGCATCAGTTAACCTACACATGTCTTCTGAGTTTATTTGTAATGCCAATGATGGTAAAACAATCTTTACTGCCTCACAGCGCCCAACATGTATTCCTCCACATGTAGAGCATTGTGAGGCAAAATAGTCTCTGTATTTTAGTATGTTTTTAATCAAAACTTTCTCAGAATTATTGTAAAATAGTGTCTCAAGCTTCAGGCAGCATATTTGTTACTATTTCATGTATTAACTTTACTCTCCTTTCACCAGTGCTGTGAACAATTCTGACTCTGTCTGGAATGTTTTATATCAAATTGCTTAGAATGACTTTTACATCTGAACATCTATGTAGGAATTGAGATACATTGGTAAAATTCACACTTTTTAAGAAGGTTTTCCATATGATTTCAGTTTTAAGCCAACTACTCATTGTATATCATCCTCCCTGCTTTATTTCCAGGTCACAACGCGGATGATGTGGCAGAGACGGTGCTAATGAACGTCCTGCGTGGAGACATTGCCCGTCTGCGCCGCTGCACGGCCATCAGCACAGCCAGTGACGGTGAAGGGGCCATACCGCGCTGTAAGCCTCTGAAGTATGCCTACGAGAAAGAGATTGTTCTCTACGCGTATTTCAAGAAGCTTGACTACTTCTCCACAGAGTGCATATATTCACCAAACGCCTACCGAGGCCATGCCCGCACCTTCCTCAAAGACCTGGAGGCGGTCAGGTCTAGCGCTATCATGGACGTCATCCACTCTGGGGAGAATCTGTCGGTGAAGGAGGGCGTGAAGATGCCAGTCCAGGGGACCTGCTCTCGCTGTGGGTACATCTCCAGCCAAGCCTTGTGCAAGTCCTGCGTGCTGCTGGAGGGCCTGAACAGAGGCCTGCCCAAACTGGGAATAGGCAAACACCACCGGCTCCACGGCAAAATCCTGGCTCAGCAGCCTCTAACCCAGGAGGTGGAGAAGAAGCTAAAGGCAATAGACTTTTAATGGGCTTTATTAAGGTTAGGGGGAGGAACGGGCTTTTGTTTTCATCCATCTTTTGTGACTAAATCATATTCCATATTTCTTTATTTGTGATTAAATCACAATAAAGAAAACTCTCCTAACTGGTTTGTCTTGTGTATTTATGTGACAGACACAGCATATTAAACCTTCGGGGGTGAGAGTTTTGTCCACCTCATCAGCTGGCAAACCTACAGAGATGTCCGTTATTATTCAGTGTTTTCTGTTTCACCCATGTAAATATTACAAATGTAATAAACACAGAACTTTTTGAGGTCACAACTATTCTTTTTCACCACTATTTTTTTTCCATCCTTGGTGCTGGGCGTCCACTGACCTGTACATTAATGTTGTTCAAGCTAGTGAAGGGATCATACATATTGTGAGCAGGAAAATCACTAAAAACAAAAGAGTACATTTATCCATATCGTGATTACATATTTTTAAGCATGTTGTGGATATTGTCAGCACTTAACAATGCCTAATTACACTGCCCTCCATAATTACTGGCACCCCTGGTTAAGATGTGTTCTCTAATATAGGACCACAAATGGGAAAAAAAGAGGAAAATCCAACCTTTAATTCAAGTGCATTTATTAAATGGGAAAAAAATCCCACATTAAGAAATAATTATTTTACATCAATTCATGTGTGCCACAATTATTAGCACCCCTGATGGTAATACTTTGTGCAACCCCCTTTTGCCAACAAAACAGCACCTAATCTTCTCCCAGATGGGAGATTACAGAAAGAGGGACCATTCCTCTTTGCACAATCTCTTTAAATCATCCAAATCCTCTCCTCTGCACTCTCCTCTTCAGCTCACTCCACAGGTTTTCAATGGAGTTGAGGTCTGGGGACTGAGATGGCCATGGGAGGAGCTTGATTCTGTGTCTGGTGAACCATTTCTGTGTAGATTTGG
>JBBPCY010000018.1:7720528-7734514 GCA_037974405.1 Brachyalestes nurse
CAGTAGATATGGGCAGGTGCAGGCGAGTGGCTATTTTCTTGTAGCCATTGCCTGACTTGTGAAAGTCGACACACATCTGCCTTACTTGAATGGTGTGTTCCTTTATTTTTTCCATGTTGAAGAGTGGATAAGAGAAATGGCCTCTGTGTCACATCATATTTATACCCAGGGAAACAAGAAGTGATGAATTACTAATTAAATGTCCCTAGATACTCTGATCAACTTTGTAAACTACTGTAGAAATTGTTAGGGGTGCCAATAATTGTGGAACAGGTGATTGTAGGAAAAATAATTATTTCTTAGTCAGGGTAACATTTTTCCACAATTTTCAGTGTGAGAGTATGCGTCTGCAATAAAAATGGAATTTATTTTAAGGCTTTTAACACATCTTAACCAGGGGTGCCAATAATTATGGAGGCCAGTGTAAATGCTTACATATCATGCACCCTATATCTGGGACCAGGATAGGTAAACGCTGCTTTAGAAGATCCAGAATAATAAATGAACAAGAGGATCTGTCCAAACAAAAACATCTTATTTTTAGAGATGTGACTTAATAGCTTGTACAGTTTATAATCGGTGAGTAATAGAACCACCGTTGCTATTATTTAAGGCAAGAATACTTAATTGATCAAGACCGCTTCTGTCCACTGAATTTATTAATAGTGCCTCTGATAGCTCTTAATGTCCCTGTTCTGATGAAAGCATGTGTCTTTAGTGTTTTAAGATTCAGGATGAATCCTGATGAGTGGTCTCCAGTGGTAGTCGTTCTAAGATTTAAAGCGTGACGTGACTTCAGTGGTGAGCGCCTAGAGTTAAAGAGGAACTCTACTGATTATTCCTAATTTCTACATAATTCATTTGTTGATGCGGTTTGATATGGAATTGTTTTGATTTCTTTATAATGATGGTGGTCTGAACCAGGGTCACCATGTTTTATTTACTGTCTAAAATGACCAGTAAACCTACATGTGTCTTCAGTGTTTTTATATGTTGAATAGTAAAATAGTCATGTATATAAAAAAACTATTTTGGGGATAATAAGTTAAACACACTACATGTACCACTTCACAATGAATGGACTTTCTAAATAGATGTTTTGGGTAAAAATCCCTCAAAACTGTTTTAAAACAAAGTTTCAGAGATCAGGGAGTCTATTTCTAACTGATGTGCAATAACTTTCTGTCAGGGAGCTTTTGGTGGCCTAATGGTTGGGGAGTTGTCCCTGTCATGGGTCCCAGAACTGCTAGTGGCACCACTGAGGTACCCTTGAGCACAGGACCTCACACACTGCTCCCTGGGCACTGTGTTACTGGCTGCCTGCTGCTTCACTTGGTGAAGAGGTTAAATACAGAGAAAGAATTTCACACTGTTCACACTGTGTACTGTGGTGTGGTGTGTGTGACAGTTTACAGCTTATTTACATTACGTTTTTCAGGAATTAAACAGTCTTGCTTTACTCATGCTGACTATTTGGATTGTGTCTGTGTGTTTGTGAATATATGCATTGTAACTGTACTGTGTGTGTGTTCAAGTTTAAGTTTACTTATATAGCACATTATAATTTACAAAAGGTTATTCAATGTGCTTTACAGAATTAGAATATGAAACAGAAGTACGAATGTTTAAAAGAAGGCAGAGGAGAATAGTGCATTTTTTAGCAGCTTATTAAAACTAGGCAGCAAGCCAAGTAAGAACAGGCCAATTTCACATCAGAACAGTTTAAAACAGAAAACCTTCAGGAGTCAGAGTCAGGAGATAAAACCCCCAAAAGTGCCACTTCTCCAATGTTTTGGTCACCGTTATCGAGCTATGAGTGGCACCTCTCGTGTGTGTGTATGAGTGTGTGTGTGTGTGTGCTGTTACTGAACTCTGTGTGTACAGTGTTTACTGTAACTGTACAGTGTGTGTGTTGTAACTATAACGTGTGTGTGTGTGTATTGTAACTGTACTGTGTGTGTAACTGATGTGTGTGTATATATTGTAACTACTGTGTGTGTGTGTATTGTTACTGAACTCTGTGTGTACAGTGTTTACTGTAACTGTACAGTGTGTGTGTGTGTTGTAACTATAACGTGTGTGTATGTGTATTGTAACTGCACTGTGTGTAACTGTACTGTGTGTGTAAATAAAACTACTGTGTCCGTGTTTCAGGTTGGAGTGAGTGCAGGTCACTAGGGGGCGCTGCAGTGGAGGACTTTGTCTCTTTTGAAGTGCGTGTGGAGCTCCATTCAGGCAGACCTGCTCTTTGAGGAACATCACTGAGAGGAGAAGTTCAGTGGAAAGTCGGTTTCAGGGAAGGTGGACTCGCAGCGATTCTCCTCGGTGGACGCGGGCATAAACGCGCAGAGAAGAAAAAAGAAAGCATGGATGATTTAGGTAAAGCCTCTCTCCTGTTCCTCCACACCTTTAATCTTCTCTGGTCGCCCTCCAAAAACAACCTAGCGGAACAGACTCGCTGGGAATGGGAGCAGCTAACTTCGGGGCTAGCTGGCTAACTTCGTCCAAAATATTGGAGAAGTGGCACTTATGGGTTTTTTATCTCCTGACTCATGCAAACTTGTTGAAGGTTTTCTGTCCTCTGTGTGACCGAAGTGTTGAGGCTTTCTGTTGTAAACTGTTTTTGTGGGAAATCTGCCTGTTTTTTTTCTTGGCTAGTTGGCTAACGTTTTTGGGATAAAAACAACACCTTGTGACCAAATTCCTAAACCCTAAACTGTAATAAAGTGAAAGGAGTCAGACAGTGAGTAAATTCATTTATTTAACTGTAGTTTGCTGCCAAAGTTTAATGTGTTTCCCAACAAATTCAGTTAAATGTGTAAGTTAACTGCTGCAAATCACGAAGCTGGAGAGTTTTAAAGGGGAATTCCATCTCTTCTTTATCCACTTTTCCCACCCAATTCAGTGCTTCAGATGTAAACATAGTGCTTGTTTGTCAAGTACCTCTTTTTAGAGAAGCTTACAAACTGGTTTTCTTTACAACTGTGGAGAATGGAACCCGAGGTCATGATGTCTGCAGCCTAAATTTAGCATTTTTTACTTCCTCTTTTAAACCACCACTGAACCTTCACATATCTCCAGAATCTGAATAAGTCAGGTTGATGATGGCAAAAAGTAGTAAATCTGGAAAAAATTAATGCATTTACCTTTCTACCATGCATAGAGTTTAAAAACACATTTTAGGCCAAGACCTCCTCAAAACCACAGTGTTTGTAAAGTTATTGTATCATGTAATAGCTTTCTTTGTAGTCGCTTTGAACATCTGGTTCCTATCACCACCACTGTGAACAAACTTTTTCTAGAAAGGGGATTTTATAAACACCCTACTTTGAATAAAACTGTGAAAACTCCCCTTTAACATAAGTTTATTTAGGGATCATAGTTATGAGCAGTTACATTTAATGTATATTTTAAAAATGGGTTTGAAATAAAGTTAGTGAAAACTGTGAATAAGGAAAACAACGAAAATAAGGTAGTACTTTCTATAGTAGATGATGTTTATTAAAAAAGATGAGCCGTGCGTTCCTGACCATTTATTCTATTCCTCGCCTCCCTTTCACTGTCAGTGTTGTTTCTTCGCAGTTTACTTCTGACTCCCTTACTGAAACCCAGTAATTCCTGTGTGAGCCGAATGTGCGCTACACATGTTTTGAGCATGGGAGTGATTTTTTTGACCTGAAGCCAAGCAACTCTTCATTCCACCCCCACTTTATTCCACCCAACTTTTGATGTCAGCATGAAGACGGCCACTGAGGGAGCAGCGCTGACCAAAGACTGTATTGTTCAAAGTGGAAAAACTTGACCATGCATAGAAACGAGGCTGTGGCCCGTCCAATCAGCAGCTAGTCATCTGTCTGCATGCTTAATTAGACTCGAAGTCCAGAGCGCTGGTGCAGAATTGGACTCCTATGACCTTGTGGGTCATGGCCCTTGTACTGCATGAGATCTTTTGCCCCTCTGCCCATTTATTATAGGCTTCTAGCACAAAATAGGACAGATAAGGTAATGCTGCTCTCGAAAGTGAGTTTCTCTGAGGTGCAGACAGCAGCACTACAGTGCTTGGACTAAATGATCTGAGCTGCGCTGAAGAAAGAGCTGATTGTGTGCAGACCTGGTGTTTGCTTGCTGTCTCACTTTGGCCAGAGGAACTGAGGTGTTGGTGGAATGTATGGCGTCACTGTTTTTTGGTGTCTGGGGGCCAAGTCCCCCCCCCCCCCTTCCCTTTTCCTCTGCACTACCAGTAGGCACACCAGCAGAGTGCTCATGTAACTGTGACCAGAAGGATCCCTGACTGATCAGCACACATTACAGTGTGGTGTGATTAGAGATTCATGTCTTCTGCAGAAGTGTGGGAAGGGCTTGAGATGCCAGAAGGTTCAGAAGGTCAGCCTGAATGGGAGACGTTTTTCAAGTGTCTGATTACAATACAGACCGTAGTGGCCTTTTATTATGGGAACTGTTTGCTCTCAGACAGTGAAACCTAAATGAGGGCTGTCACAGTATCAGAATTTGGTGTGGAGTCACAATTCTTGATGACATGTGAGGTTATGGTGAAACATTTGGAAAAGCAAGTTGTGGGGATTCTTTATAGGGCCAGATAATTAATGCTTTGTTGTTTTGAACATGTCATTAGTGAGATGAAGAAAGACACTGACTCATTACACTGAATAAAACGGTTCACCTTTGTGCTAGGCGTACAAATGTAAACAGCCAGCGTGTCTTTATGATAAATAAAGGTTCATAAACGGTTCATGGCTTGGAAATGTGGTTCCAGGGGTTTGGTTAGGGTCAAAATATTCCAATGCATCAGAAATGTTGAGAATTTAACAAAAGCTCTCCACTATCCAGTCATTAAAATGACCATAATTAAGGCAGTCATATTTATCATGGGGACATCTGAAGAGTTTAATGCCCCTTATTTCAGTATGCTTTGATTTTAATGAAAAGTTATTGTTGTGGGGATTGTGGAAGACAAATCCTATTTCTCATTTTCTGCGATTGCTTGGATCTGAAACAAACTGGACTCTACAGTTTGCGAATCTTAGTGTAATTCAGTCTGTAAATAATGGTTACATAATTATGTTTGAACTGTATGGCAAAAGAAAGTAATCACTGTAAGGGTTAAAGCAGTGCTCAGACAGGAACAACTCTAGAGCCTCAAGGCACATAATTATGAACACGAAGAGCCACAATACTGCCACATTATCCCACTAGCGTAGTCAACAACCTACATACCAGTGCTGCTAAGTTAAGTCATTTATCACCTTGCTGTTCGTGTACAGTTTCAGTCCTTTCATAATCTAGCTATGATTGCGTTACACCTTGCAGGCAGCTCTTAAAGCTACATAAAGCAAAATTTCCTTTCAAAACTTCAGAAAGTGTAAAAATATAGGAGAAATTGCATTTATAGACCTAGTGTAACGGTTATTTCTGTTCCTGAATCAGTATCTCACTAAAGTGTAGCTTAAACATCTAGTTTGATTTTGAATGATGTGTTGGGCTTGACAGAAGGAATTTTGTTTTGATGCCAGCAGGGTTGCTAACTAGTTTATGCTCAGCCCGCAGTGTTATATTTTGATATGATATAAATGGGAATATTTTATGACTTTATTGTTGTGCACACCACATTGTGGTTTTGTGGAAAGAGGCCACCCTTTCCAATTTTGCCACTTTTCTGTGACTGGTTTTTAACATCTCTGTGGAATTAAATGAAGATACCAAGCCATTCAGAGTGGTTTGTTATGAAATGCTGTTTTAGGGGAACAGTCAGTATCGTTCACACTGGTAGTGAATGGAACCAGATGTTTAAAGAGTTTAATGCCTTTAAAAGCCCCTCTCACAGAAAGCTATGACACCAACGGGTTATGAATATACTGTGTTTTCTGAGGCATTTCTTAATGCTTGGCGTATTTAATGTATTCATGGTGGAGAGATGCTAGCTGGTTGATGAAGCAGTAGAAAACTATGAGCACTACTGTAAAGAAATCTGAATAGTCAAGTTTTTTTTTTTTAGAATTGTTAATTCTCATTGATTTTAACTTTAATAAAAATTATTTTATTCCATTTCAATCAGACAGACTTAGACTGTACTTAATGAAATTTAGTAGATGAACTTCGAAATGCTCATTAGCTCTTGTTTAAGCACATTTGTCTCAGTAATTGCCTCTTATTTCTGGTAAAATGGGTAATTTTTGAGATTCCTTGCATGACCATGTGGTTTGAAGTTTAGTCGAATGCAAAGAGAAAGATCTACCCGTCAGGGGAGACTGAGTTAAAAATATTCCTTTTTTTTTAATCAGTAGTGACTTTTGTATTCATGCTGAAAATAAACTTTTAATTTACTTTTGACAAGGAAGTTAAACTTGCATACCAATGTTGGTAGGGTAATCTTGAAGAAAAAAGAGAAAGTGATTTGACTGAACATTTTTCTTGTGGGTTCTCTTCAGAGAACATGATAGGACTTGAATACACAAGATTCTAATCTAGCCTGTGCAGCAGTTCTCAATCGGATGCAAGTTGTTTGTAGTGATACTTTGAAAGTGTAACACAGTAACATTTTGTTATTATATTTATAAGCAGGAATTGGATTACCTACCTACTTCACTGCCAAAGATATTTTGCATTAAAGTGGAAAGGCTGTGCAATGTGTAGGTGTGATCGATGAACTGCATGATGCCATGAATGTGCAAACCCATCAAGCTCATTTCGAAGTGCAGGTATGTAGTGATTACTCAGGGAAGATGGTAAAAAAAAGGAATGCCAGGTGTGAAAGATTAGAGGTGAAGTGTAAGCAAATGACTATTTGGTCAAGCAGCATTGACTAATACTTTACTTCCCATTATGTTGTCCTAAAATTGTGCTGTTCTTGTTGGATAAAATCAAGAAAATGAGGATATGTAACCCAGCATTGCTATAGGTCAGTATTTATTTGGTTAGTTACTCTAAAACAATCAGTACAATCAGTGCCAGCAACGTAGTTTCAGGTTTTTAATATCTGGTTTGTATTTCATAGATGTCTTTGCTTCATTGCAATGCTGTTGTTTTAGGTACTTTTTGACTGTGATATTTGCAATACAGATGTGGCTTCTTGAGCTTCCCGCAGTTTTACACAACATGCTCTTCCTTTGTAATGATCTCAGGACAGATGTTTAATTTTATGTGTGCTTTCATATTAGGGCTGTCAGTGACTTGATGGTAAACAATTATTCAGTTAAAAACTTAACTGAATTGAAACCTAATTGTCCATTCTATTTGAATTCGCTTCTTTATTCTCAGTTTTAGTGATGAACGGTTATTTCAAGTCATTATAATGATGTACACTGCAGTCTAAACATTCTCTGCTATTAGCACTCAGGTGGCTTAAGCTGGAGTCACACTAATCTTGTTTTGCATTGATTACAGTTTGTTTCAGTTTATAGACATTAAATAGCCTATAATCAGCTGAACTGGTTAGGTAACCTCTTCATTTTATTCTCAGCCTCTCAGCTATACTGGCCAGACAAAAGAGTGAGAACGTGTTGGCATCTAAAGGGTCAAAGAGTCAAAATGATTACTTGTCCAAATCATTATATTGACTTGATTACCAGTGTAAACAATAGCTATAGCTATAGTTTACATGCTTGAGACTGAAGGGAAGGAAGAATGCAGTAATCTTTTTCTGGTGTGTGTTCGTGTCCCCCGTTCTGGTCCCTTGAGGCTCGGTGGAATTCCTGTAAATCCTGGTATTCTCTCCTGAGGCAGTGTTGTCAGCATTACTAAGCAATGCAGGGATTGTACATGTTGCCACGTACCCACAGGTTGGCTGCTGTTCAAAGTGGTCATTATAATCATTTCAAGCAGGTGCACAATAGCCATGTTGTTTAAACCAAGCCTGTTTTTCATCGAGGGGGACCGTCTTAATGTTCTGAGGGCAGCAACAAACCAAGGATAACCTGTTTGCTGTTTGCTGCTAAATCATACGCGAACATGTTTATCTGATTCAAACACAGCGAGCCGAAGTTAGACCTCTGTCTTAGTGCTGAGGTCTTCTTCACGTTGACAAAATGTTGATAACTGACTTGCTCTCACAACCTTCTGTGGCTTTGCCGAGAGCCAGAGCCCGGTGAGGTGGCTGGAGGGAGGAAGGCAGAAAGAATGGAGCTGAGGACAAAACTCGGCTGCAAACTAAATGACTTCCTGTCCTTTGGCCCCCACACCCTGTCCTGTGGGCCGACTGGCCCCCGAGCCCCAAAGCTGAAGACTCAAACAGCGCTTCCTGAGGAAACAGCAGAAACAGGAAGTGACCCTCTCTCACTACAGCATACCAGAGTCCTCTGTCACACCGCCAGCAAAACTGACGATATGCCACTAGTCGTGTGGTCACTGACAACACGACTTAATAAACCACAGTAGCTGTGGGTGTCGTCTCGTCAGGGTTTCTTAGAAAATGTTCTGCAGACGTTTTGCAAATGAATGCCATCTTCTTTCATGCCGGAGCCCAAATAAGGCCCACATTTTCATCAAGCACTTTCACGAGTGCGATGCTGAATGCTTGAGGATTAAGTTAATGAGGTTATTGGGTTTATCACTCTGGAATCCCATGACTCTAACCATGTCTCTCTCTTTCCCAGGATATTGGGCTATCTGTTCTCAATTACCAGTGCTGGTGTGGTTTATGAACAATGATCAAAGCTGAGATTGACGTGTCCTTTCTCTTTAAGGAGTTACACTAATGGTCCTGTTACCTGATGTGCATTGTCACGCATATGCAACTTTTGCATTTTAGTGCAGGGCAACATATGTAGTCAGATTATATTCAAACTTGTGTTTGAAATGGCCTGCTATGCCTTCTCGTGTAATGATCCGGTACAGCTTGCCAGTTGCTAAGGAGTAATTGGAATGTTGAGAAAATGAGTCGAGTGTAGGGATGGTTCCCATCAGCTCAACCTTGTCACACCCCTTCCCTTTAATGTGGCACATAGTATGTGATGGTAATTGAGGCATTCTGTGAAACTGCATGCCACTATGATGACAGAATACGCTGTATTAAAAAGCAGTGCTTTATACAGTATAGAAGATTGAGTACAAGATTACTCAAGATTACTGACTGCACTGTTAAAAAATATTCAATGCGAATTAAAGTTCCCAGTGAATCTGCTAATTGCTTAGCCTCATGAAATATGAACAGGTTCAGTGTGGATCTTGATAAAGCCCCTCTCCACAGAGGGGGTGCTATTAGCAGTACTTTAGTGAGGGTCACTAAAAGAAAGCGAACCCACACTAGCAGGGTCTCACAAATGCGTTATTGTTTGTAGTTACAGATTCAGAAAATGAAATGTTTGCAATATTGTGGGTATATTGATTATTGGATTTTTGGCCAAAATTATCAAGCTTACTCGATTACTAATATAATCCATAGTAACGGTCCTATACTGGTGCCATATGCAGGACATGGTATATGTTGGTTCAGTATATGGTATAAACAGATACAGTATATTGTGTTTACTGGAACGGTTTGCAGTATACTGGTGCAGTATACAGTCTGTTATACAGTAAACAGTATATACAGGTCCACTATGCAGTATACTGGTTCAGGATGCAGTATACAATATATACTTGTACAATATGCCATATACAGTAAGTACTGGTGCCATATCCGGTATAGTGTATATTAGAACAGTATGTGGTATTAGTGTTACTGTAGCATCCTGAGTGTTGCATGAGGTGTGAGAAGCATACTAGCAGGCTGCATAACATGCAGCATCGAAGAGCGCAGTATAAATACGCAAATACTGTTGGGAAATGTAATGTTTTGTTACGGATCTGCACTGCTTTTGAATGCGTGGCAGTGTGCAGTACAGATGGGGTAGTGGCAGTGAATGTAGTAATGTACGCATGCTCAGTGTGAATCAGACAAGGGCTGCAGATCTGATACCCACAGGCCACAATGTTGCTAGTGCTACACTGCCCCATCCTGCTCTGCTCTAAAGACACTCCTCTCTTGCTTTCTTCTACCCAGTCTTTTCAGACGGCTCTGTCTTCTTGGCCTTGTCTCTTGGCTAGGACAACAGTGCTGATTGTTTTCCTGATGGCCTTGGATGTTCCAACTGTAGACTCCGAGTTTGAACAGAATTCTTCGCTCATGACTGAAACAGGGAGACCCCACCCCCACCCCCAAATGTGTTGTCTGTGTAAAATGTTCCAGTGGGTTCATGCCGTCATGCTGAGAGCAGAGCTTTATACAGAAAACACCAGATGTAGAGGTGTTTTGTGGAGAGTCTGTGTAGTCAGCATGGACCTTCTCCAGATTTGACACCCAAACAGTGTGTCAGCCAACACTTACTTAAAGTAGTCAGCCAATGAAACTGTATGTGCGCTCGCTTATATATGCGTGTGTGTGTCCAGAATAGCCGTGTGTCGTCCCCCTTCACCCTGCTGTCCATTTGGCCTGAAGGTCCTCAGGGAAGAGCTTTTATTTTGAGCCTTGGGTTCTTTTCAGGGACGTGTCGACTTTCTGTTGCGAAGGGAGTGAGAAAAGGTGGAAAGTGTGAGAAGACCACCCTGTCAGACTTGAAATGTCTCCCTGCACCACAGCTCTTTTGTCATCTTTGTCTGGGTTCTTACTCAATTGCTCCTGATTCTTCTGTGGCTGGTTCTTCTTTGACCACGCCCTTAGATTCTCTTCTCTAAGTTATTCCTCTCACTCTCGTCCCTCCACGTACCACATGCCTTCCTTTCTCAGTCCTTCTCTTATCTTCTAGCATGACTTACATGAAATCTTCCCTCCAATCTGACTCTAATGCCATTGTGAACTATCGTTTGATCTGTCTCTCTCCCTTTCTCTTTCTCTTTCTCTCATTCTTTTTCTATCTGTTTCTGTATGTGTGTCTGTCTCTTTCTTTCTTTCTGTCTGTCTGTCTGTCTCTCTGTGTCTGTCTGGCTCTCGCTCGCTCGCTCGCTCACTCTCTCTCTAGTATAAATATAGGCTGTATAGTGTTTCTCATGTGGGGTGGCAATTCTGGTCCTGGCTGGTAAACAAGCCAGGCCTGGACTGTCCTCATTGGCTTGTATCTGCATGCTTACTGCACAAAGTGGGAGGAGCCCGCTATCAGCTCTGATCACACAAAAAGCTTGCTCTGGACTGAACAGAGTGATTTTGGTTTCACCAACACTGATCACAGTGTCTGAGAATAATTTATTTTGAAAAGCAGCTCTTATCAGATAACATTGACTATTGCCTATACTTAGTCAGTCTAAGACAAAAAATGCTTTAGTATCAAGACATTTGTTTAGTTAATAGCATGGGTGCTTGTATTTTAATTGCTCTTTGTCTTCATGAGCTTAAATTGAAGTGTATCTAAATTGTTTTAGCACCTTGAGGTGTGCTGGAGGATAAAAAAAATTAAAATATAAAATAGCAAAGTAAAACAATAATGCAGCACAACAAAAAAATTTAAAAAGTAAATAAGAACCAGTGGGAATAGAACAGTAGATTCCTAACAAAAAGCTTGTCTTAACCACTTTTTAAAAGAGAGCCAGCCAAGTGCGAAGAGAGAGGGATCTTATTCCACCAGTTCTGTTTGACAGATTCAGAAGGTTTTGAGTCTAGGATCATCAAAGGTTTTGATCCTGCGATCTCAGAAATCTATGGAGGAAACGAGATTTGATAAAAATGCTTGGACTTGCCCTTTAAGTAAGAACAAGTACCTTAAAACAGATCCTTCATGTACTGTGCTGTTATTTTTTTTCATTGCACAGGCTAAATGTGCTAGACAGCTCATTCATTATTTACTGTCCAAATACTTAAATTCTATAATTAAAGTCTTTTTACATGTTCCTTTATATGTATATAAAAGTAATTCATTTTCTTCAGTTTTTGTTATTCAAGAAATTCTTTGCATGTTTTAAATATCAGAATAAATTGCAGAGTGTACCACTTGTGAAACAAACAGCCTTTGCAGCAGGAACTTGAGGGCCTCTTGGAGTCAATGCTTTAACTGTTTTTCTGTAATTAAGTGGGTGGAAGTCGGAGCATAGCTTCACCAGTGGTGGACGAAAGGGCTCAAATGAATGCTATCTGTTGTAACGTGTGGTTTTCACCACATACCAGTTGTTTGTTATGCAGCTAAGTTCATGTCCCACTACCTTTCTCTGCTGTAACTCGTTTTTTTTTTTTTTGCGACACGGTAATGGAATGTGAGGAATTCTTTGTTCACATTCAGATATTCAGATAAGGAGGGGGTGGTAGTGGAATGGATAACTATTTGCACAGGGACGGTGTATTAAAAAGACGTGGCTACAGGCCATATAAAGTATTTTTGGGGTTTCCCAATGAACATTTTCATTTTTTTATTACTTCAGCATAGTTGTAGGTTGGATTAGTTTGGTGTGAAATGGTTTGGTTTGAAATGCTTTGTTGTAGAAAAACTTACTGATTCTGATTTCTGCACAGTGGTGGTGAATGGAAACAGAGTCATGAAGTCTGTAGTACCCAATCCCCATACTATTTTATTTACTACCCCAAACCATCAGGGAACCTAAATGTAAAAATACTTTTGGGGGCTTTTTTTGTCTCACAATGCCCTGCCTGTACATCTGCCCCATGAACAGATTCAAGAATATGTTCTAAGGCAGAACGTTCTTATTACTTTCAGAAAACATTGTCTCAGCTATGAGTGTATTTGTAACCATTTTGTACGCAGAAGCTTTTAGAGGACTTTGTTTTTAAAGGACATCTTCAGATATCTGGTTCCTTTCACCACTTCTGTAAACCATTTTGACTCTCAATATTTCATCGGTAGAGTTCTCCTTTGACTTGACATCACATGGCCTGCGTTTGCAGAACAGTCTTTGCTTTTGCACAGCAGCAAATATCCAAGTACTCAAGTGGACTGTAGTTGATCCAATGAGAGGTTTCACTGGGCTTGTTTTGGTGAATGATCCTTTATTTCTTAGTGGAAAGTTCTCTCTTCTTATCCCAGTTTACACCCAGTGGTAGATGCAACAGATTGAGCAGGCTCTTCCTTCCTCTCCTTGTCAGATCTCTCTGTATATCACTCTGGCAGTATGGGGATTGGGTTAACGCTTGGCTCTGTGCTCCTGTTTGCATTCTTAATCTTGCTAACGAACCGCTCTTACATTCTCCGTAAACAGCAGACATGCATTTCTCACCAAGACCTCCTCACATATTTATATTAAACTCAAGGCTGCCTCCTCCTGGGCCGATAAGGTACAGGGCAGGGATTAAGTCATCAGATTGACATTCACTGCCTTTAGCCAGTCTGGAGTTGGATAGTATCTCTTCATTAATAAGAAACACTCTCCGAGGTCATAGTTAGCTCTTGTGGACACCCTGTTTTTGACTTAATGTAATTTTCTTTTCTACTAAATCATTTTTTATATTCATGAAAGTAACATATTTTCTCTTTTAAGTATCTCACCACACCACTGACAGGAAGAACTAGTAGTAGACAGGATGTTCTGTCTGATATATTAATGGCTATTGTGTTGAAATTAATATTTGAGAAACTATAAACACAGTGGCCTGATTACAGTCTTATCAGTTTGTACACTGTAGTCTACCGTCTCTCTTATCCTGCTGCATTCATTTTTAATGGCTTCACGAACATACAAAACTGTACAAATTATGAACTAAAACTGACATTGCTGTTTGTATTCATTTGAAATGTGTTCATGGTCAAGTTTAATACAAACCTATTGTAGCATGTAGTTAGTAAATTGTAAGCTAAGTAAATTTTGAAGAGGTTATATTGCATAAAATGTATTCATAATTAAAGGGGGTTTGATAAGAAATGGTTTGCGACAAAGAAACCGACCAACTTAGATTTCTTTACAGGAGTTGTAAATGGAACCAGGGGTTACAACATCTACAACACAAATACGGTAATCCCTCAGTTCAGTTTTTTTTTTTGAGGCAATATGTTCATTTTCCCCAAATTTTTGTTCTAGCCGTTCTCTCTCTCTCTCTCTCTCTCTCTCTCTCTCCTC
>JBBPCY010000018.1:7734842-7758710 GCA_037974405.1 Brachyalestes nurse
TCTCTCTCCCTCTCTCTCTCTCTCTCCCTCTCTCTCTCTCTCTCTCTCTCTCTCTCTCTCAGTGTTCACATGTAAAGCAGTGGTAATAACAAAAAATGTAACTGTTTTAGATGTCCAGTAGTGTCTTCATTACCTTTTTATGTATTACTTTTCTGTGGGAGAGGTATTAAACTCTTCATACATCTGGTTTCATTCATCACTAGTGTGAACAATTCTGACAGTTTATACAATTGGAAAAAGTAAGTTGTTTTTTTTTTTTTCCTAGAATGGAGCATTTCACCCCAAACCACTTTTAATGACTATATTTACATCTTAACCATTTAGTAATGCAGATATTTAGAAGAATCAGCAATTTCCCTTTAACTTATGGAAACAATGTTTCACAATCTCACCCACGGAGAATTAGTCCCAGCAAGTGCACTGCAGCCCTGCCCAATTGCTCATGTCTGGCTGTGATCTGTATCTGTGTTCGGTTGCTAAGGAGACTCTGTTAGACTATATAATCATTAATCATGCTCACAGGGCTCGATCATAAAGGAATGAGAGTGACACAGAGAGAAGGTATGAGTGGATGGTACTAAAGCCAGGGCCCCTCTAGCTGGCTTTTAACGGCAGCAGAGCACGCTAGCCCTCTAGGGTTATTTTGAGCACATTTGCACTGACTTGCGTGTTGATCCTTAAACTTTAAATAGCTGGGCTATATGCTCCCATGTGGCTCAGTGGCTATGGTTAAACATAGCTAGCCTTGGGTATGACATATATGTACGTTTTTGTTCTTATGCAGGCTAATGACACATCTACCATCTATTTTTAAATCTACAGTACATATTTAAATGATCTCGGGTAAAGGTCACCACACTTTCTGTAAACCCTCTTGACTCTATTGAACTGTTACATTTTGTGCCCATGACTATCATATGCATCTTATATTTCCAGAATAACCCATCTTTCTAGCCTCCCACCTTGTTGCTGACTCTTCTCTTCCACTTTCACAAATCATAATTATATTTTCAAGTGAATTGGTTCTTCTTATATGTCTAAAGTAAGATCTTCATATTGGTTAGAGGTCTTTTTTATTGTTATAAGAAAGAAATCAGAAACGAAGGAGGATAAGAGTACGTGTATTTAGTTTGGTAATGAGTGGGTTAATGACCACTGGCCTCAGTGTCCCTCCCACTCCACTGCAATCTCTTACTGCCTCTCTCTCTCATTTTCTCTCTCTCTCTCTTGTTCTCTCGCACACATTCACTTCATACACACCTTTCACTGACTTTGACACACGAGCAAAGCCACACAGTCAGGTGGGGATAAGGTGATTGGAATACTTTTGAGGAATACGCACATAAAATACCGTAAGTAAACCTTTTTACAGCTCTTACAAAAATAATAGCTGGTATTTTGTGTGAAGTAACCCAGGCGCCCTCTCATTTGTGTGTAAGGCATGTTTTAAGCGCCGGGAAACTACCAGACCAGACTACTAACACTTCTCCGCTGTTAAAGGAATATTCCACCAACTTTGTAAAAATGACATTCAGTCCATAAGATATAATCCAAATCCTACAGAGTGCTTATATGTGAAATGCTTCTTTCTTAAGAAATTTGCAGAAAAGAATTCACAGAACCGGAATTTTTCACAGAGGTGGTGAATGGAAGCATCTGAAAGTTTAATCACTCTGAAAGGAAATTATTACTTGAAATTGTAAATACATTGCCTGGCACATCATTTTATGATAGTTTTGTAAAGACTGGGGCCTAAGAATAATTCACAGTGTAAAGGCAGTGTATTGTAAGGCAAAATAATCCCCAGAAATCTTATTAATCCCCAGAAATCAGATTAATGACTGTATCACCATTCTGAATGTTTAATTGAATCATGTAATTTAAATTGGTGTAAATACATGAATATAGAAAGTCATTCGCGTGTGCATTCACTGGTAGTTTTGAATAGTGAATAGCATGGCCATATATTTCTAAATTACAACCTCTGGTTCCCATCCACTATATCACTAAAAATATCTGTGATATTTTTGACCGTAAACTATTTCCCATCTAATAACCCTGAATGACTTAATTACATCTCAGACACTGAATTATGCAGACTTCGGTGGAGTTCCCTTCAATCTGTGTTAAAGAAAGATGAGACGTTCTTGGATTAAACGTCTCTGTGAAAGACATTAAGAATATCAGTGTGAGAAGTTTTTTTTTTTTTTTAAACAGTTTTTCCTGTAACCTCTGTAGTAAATGCCACTGATCTGTGAATGGGTGTTTTATCAATACTACACACACTCCTGCCTTACACCTTACTCTCAGTATATCACATTTAGAGTAGTGAATGTACAGATCATAAACAGGACTGGCCCACAGTCTCAAAGTACAACTTTACATCCGTCTCATTGGTGCGCTCCTGTGATGACTTGTTTCTTTCAGATTCCCTACTTGTCAATTTACTCCACCACACCTCTTTTATAGCTGTGCCTGGACTAGTGCTGGTGGATTTATCACCTTTACTTCTATAGTAGAGGTTGCCAAAGAAATTTTTAATGGTCAACTAGTTGTCATTACACCCAAAAAAACTATTGGTATACTGCACAAATGTGTTGCTTTGATCTTGGAATACTGTGATATATATATTATAAATATTGGTGTTGAATATAATCCAGACTACCCAGCACTAACCTGAGGCAATGTGTAATTTCTGCTGCTTTGGTATGCGCACTCGTAAACTCTGAGTAATAGTAGCAGTGGCTCGGATATCCGAGGTACAGGTTACCGTATAGCTGTCATTTAAACCAGTGCAGGGACAGTCTTTAGCCACCCACACTGTCAGCCCCTAACCATGTGAGAATCACCCCCCCCAGTACGGTATGTAAGGGCAGTGTGGATCCAGGCTATTATTGACAGCCCAAGGCTGGGTGGATGCAGGCTGGTGAGACTAGCACTTTATTTTACCCTGGCACTGCCAGTAGAGAAGCCAGGTTATGGGGCCTTCTGCAGAGCACATTTTCTCTCTCGCTCGACAGCAGGTTGAAACATGCCATCTCTGTCACAGAGAAGTGTTTCATACTATGTACCTCAATGCTCCTGATACCTGCTTCTGCAAAATCTTCGAATCACTTCTTATATTGATTGTGTTAGTTGTTTTAGAAACAGTTAAAATACAGTGTGGGTTTACATCGCCAAAAGGTGTTTTTAGATGTTTCATTCAGCAGGTTTGAGTTATAGATTATAAGCTGTAATTTGCAGTCATTTTTCATCAAGTTGTCCACCTCAATGCTAGACTTTGTCCATGTAATAATTATGATAACTCAGTGGTACAGAGCATATACAATCACCTCAAGTCAAGTACGTGTTTTTTTTTATTTCAGCCATATACACAGTACACCATGAAATGAAATGTTCATCTAGGACCATTGTGCAACAGAAAGACCAGAGACACCACAAAATAAAATATAAAAAAAATGCCACAGGATTCCAAGTGTAATACAGTTTTATGGCATACTATATTCTCCTACTGTAATCATCAATAGCTCTTTTAATCTTGCTGGATACATCTAACATTTTAAATACCTGTATAATTCAGTAGTTGAAATACAAGCAAAAAAACACTCTGTGGTTTAGTGTGAAATGCTACACTTCTAAAAAACTAAAAAACTTTGATATGGCCTTGTTTTGAAGCCAGTCATAGATGAGAGGTACATGCAGGGGGATGTGAAATGTGATCTACTATAGTTCTCAAAGAACTGTTTTCAGACTTTAAACATCAGGTGATGTGTGTAGTTTCACTGGTGGTTTTGGAAGGTATGTAAATGTATAATTGTATTGTAGACATCACAACCGCTGGTTCCAAATCACTCTCTAAATGACTTATATCTCAACAATTTCATTCATATATTAACATGTATCTCTTATACCTCAACAATGTAATTATGCAGATATTTAGAAAAGTAGCCAAACCAGAAATTACCAGGGATTGCCAAAACAGAAATTAGTTGTATATTGTTTTATATGGTTGAAAACATTGATTGCAATGGTTTGAATGGTAGTATGTGTTTGTTTTATTCCACATAACACCTGTAACACTGTGTTTGCTTTGTTCTGCACTCTCTGGCCTAACCCACTGTACACACCCATGTTATCAGCATTACACACTCAGTGACTGGTCAGAATGCCAAAGGACAGTTCTGAAAAAAGAAAAGGGGAAAACTGCAGTCCCCTCAGTGACATAACGTCTATGGCTGATAGCTGACCGACGTGTTTGTTGACGGACACTTGGCATACCATTGTTAGGGGATTTAGTTGAAGAAGAGAATTTGCTTCTGAACCCACCTCCTGATGCACATGGCAACTATATAACAACTTGTGCTTTGTTTCATAAGGGAGCAGTTTTACATAATGAATTTACTCTTCATTGATGAATCATTTTGGTGTTTTAGCTTGTTAGGAATGCTCCTGGACGTCCTCTTTGGCTGAAATCAGCAAGTTCCTAATGTGACTTATCATGGTTGTCGACCTTGTGACTTTACAGAAAACAAACGAATAATAAGGACTTCTTAAAGAGAGAAGATTTTACAGCAGTTCCCATCCATGGCTCTCTTGTGACAGAGGTTGAGCCCGCTGCGGTTGTTCTTTGGTGTTAAAATGGAACTTCTTAAGAACTGCACTGAAGTCACTGCTTCCTACCATATCTTGAACCATCTTACTGCCACAAATGAACTGTTGCCCTTTTAGTATTAATATAATAATTTAAAAAACTGGAAGTACAGGTCCCCTGTTGCTCAAATGTTTCTTAAAGGGGAACTGTTTAATTTGTCATGGGAAAGTGGCATATTCCTCAACTCACTAGGGTCGCAGGTACCTGGACCCTATCCCGGGACCAATGGGCGCAAAGCTGGGACTTGCCCCAGGAGGGCCGCCAATCCATGGCAGAGGGGCATATTCATACCAAAATAATGCAAAAGTAAGAAGAATGCAAAATAACTGCAACAGAATATTAGACACTTTTACTAAAGAAAGAACAACTTGGTACCTTTTTTGTGTTTGTGTGTCGTCTTGTATGGCAAATATGGACTTGGAATTGTCATCTTCCGTTGAAGTACGTTTTGCAGGTGCTGTATTTAGCAGCATGATTGAGGACCATTAGACTGTTTGGAATGAGGCACTGACTCATGCAGGCGCTGTGTCTGTTTAGAGAAGCAGATGAACTGAGCTGGAGCTGAGTAACCTGCTACTGTTTCCGTTCGGCTGTAAGATCCCATGTTTAATTTTAAGCTCTATTGTTCATCAGGCTGGGTTGTTATTTTAAGTGCTGACCCAGTGCTTACTGGCAGGTTAATGTTATCCTAATGACTTTAATATTGCTTTTTCTTTTTTAATTCTTATTGATTTTATTGATTGACTTATTGCTTGTTTACTGAACAGTTTTGTATTTATGAATGCATGAAGTACTACCTGTTGGGTCATATTTTAAATGACACTCTCATCTCACTCACGTTTTGAAGCCAATGATGAAGATGACTCGGAGCGATAAATTCTGTCTCTTTTTGTTTTTTAAGAGGTAAATAAGATTACCTCTTAAGATTAAGTCAGCAAGTTATTTCTAGAGGGGCAACCCACATGGCCCTCTAGGTCTTCAGAGAATTCAGAGAATTTGACACTTGGTGTCGAATGGAGTACAAATCTATACTGGAATCATATCAGCCAGATGATCTACAACTGTACTGCCACTTTTTTTAATGAAAAATTTGACAGTGTGTACAGTGCGCAATTCTTTCTAACCCATTTAACCCATTCCCCAAGTGAAGCAGAGGGTAGAAACACAGCGCCTGGGGAGCAGTGTATGGGAATGGTACCTTGCTCAAGGGTACCTCAGAGGTGCCACTAGCAGTCCTAGGAAGGAACTAGAGATGGGCCCGATCCGATATAGATATCACTATCGGGTCCGATATAACCGTAAATCCGATATCAGAGATCGGTCGGACAGCCCCAATCTCTATTTTCCAGTTTACAGCTTGCACTGGCAAGCACCCAAAAGCGAAAGGAATCTCAGAGAAGACTCTTAGCTCTCCCTCAAGACCTCTTTGGGGTTTGTTCAGGGGCTATTCTGTGTGTTTTGTTGGCTGGTTTTGCCCTCTCCCCTCTCTCTATCTCTCTAAACACAAGGAGTTTGAACTATTTGGATGATTCAGCCAAGATTGTTGTGTCTTTGATATTTACAAAATTTTACAGCTGTTGCTGCTAACTTTTTGTGAAATGTGACATATATAAATTCCTTTGGAATGCCTTTAAATTCAGTGTAGTTGTGTATATGTTTTGCTCTTCTAATAAGTACTTAGTAGTTTATATATTCTGTGATATAACCTTACTAACAAACAGCACAATTTCAACATATAATGCTAATATAAAAGTAAAAAAGATGTATTAAATTGGAATCTGTATGGGTATCGGCAGTCGGAATCGGATCGGAACTGAAAAAACGTGGATCGGCCCATCACTAGAAGGAACCCATAACCTTCTGGTTTCAGGGTCAATGCCCCAGCCACTAGGCCACAATCAGGTATTTGATGAATGGAGTCAGACATCGGAAGAGTTTAGTACCTCTGAAAGCTCCCGTACCGAAAGTTATTGCGTAAGTGGTTTTGAATATGCTTTTTTTGATGCCTGAGGCTTTGTTTTGTGGTAGTTTTGCTGGAGGTTTTGTTTAAAGAATATTTAAACTCCATTTGTCTTTGAGAGTTGGTCTGTTTTACATGTTAAGTGCAATTTCAACCTCTTGTGCCTTAAATATTGAGATTTGCTCCTTTTTTGTGCAAATTAAGTGAACAGACATTAGTAAGGGTTGTCAGAGATGATTTAATTACCATGTTTTATTTCCATAAGAATCAGCTTCGTACAGTGCTGGTGCGGTACCTACCCCAAGCACAAACATTAAATGGATCTGTTCTGCGTCTTTGCATGAATTGACATGCCCTTTCGATTCCCTATAGCCTTGATGTGTTAACATCTCTGAGCTCAAGCTGCAAGAACTTGTACTGAAGTGTACAATATTCAGGATTTAGCAGCTGTGGTACTGTTTTGTTTGTTTTTAATGCAGACGCATTACTGGCGGACCTGGAGTCCTCCACCGCTCACATCTCCAAGTGTCCAGTGTTCCTGCCAGACGAGACCCCCTACTCCCTCCCCAGCAGTGGTAGCCATCTCCAGGAGGACCTTGCTCCTCCTCCTCTGCCCCCTCCTCCGTCTTCTGAGGCTCTGAACGGATCGCTGCAAAACCGACCAGATTCTCACCACTCCTCACAGCAGGTGAAGCTTTTTTTCTGGGAGGGGGATTGTTGCTGCAGTTGGAGGTCAAGTTCGTTTTTTGCTAATGCAGGATCTGATCGGATATATATATATATATATATATTTTTTTTTTTTTAATTGTCATGCGTCATTTCCTTGATGTCAAAATTTTGCTCAGTTCCACCCGAACCCAAATCTTGTTCTACCTGCAAAGCAAGGTAGAATACATTTATGTGATGCCTGTGGTTTTATGCTAGTGGAAAAAAAAACTTAATATTTATAAATGCTGTTTTTTTCCATATTCTCTTAAGATATTTTTAAATGTTCCTCTTTCTCTGCCATTTTAGGGGAAGTATCTGTTCTATAATTGTTTAAGAAATGCAATCCAATTCACAGAATTGTCAATGGAACAGAATTTTGCCATTCTAAATTCAAACGAAACCCAACCTTAAAGTTGCAAAGATCTGACCTGGTTGGTATTCACAGGATGTACATTTCTTACATGAATGCAAGAAGTTCCTTATTTGGCATTAATATACAATATGTTTTCAGTCTACTATATACTTATAAAAGCCAATGTGTTAAATACAGACAATGCCAAAGATTCTTTGAAAGAAACTTTTCTTTCAAAGAATCTTGTTTGGAAAAATGTGAAGAAGAGGTATGAAGAGCTTCCAGACAATGTCAAGGTTCCATGTCAGTTTACAGGTTCTTCCTAAAATTTTGAACAATCTGTCTTGTTTATATTTTGTTATATAAGTTTTCTTTCTCTTCAACTTGTCTTTGCGAACATTGCTTTCACAAGCCTTGTTGAATTGAATCAAAGTATTCACGTTCTTCAAACGTTCCGTCACTCTTCAAGACCATACATGCTGATGCAGAGGCATGCAGCATACCTCGGAGTTGTTAAAGGCCTGGCCTCCAGCAGTTGCCACAGACATTTCAAAATCTCTCCGTGAATCATGTCTGCTCAATATAAATACACCACATTGTGAAAACTTTATTGTACGTGTTGCCTAACAGTTCTAGTCATGAGAGCTGTCGACACAGTAGTTGAATGCTGGAAGATCACTATTAAAAATGTTTTAAAACTACTACCTGCCAGATTTAAACTAAAATCTGTTTTAGTGAATCCGGCACCACAGTCATTTTGTTGTTCATAATACAATCCATAGAGAGAGGATTTTATAGAGAAATCATTTCTGCAAACAGCGTGACCTCTGACAGCTGAAACAATAAAACCACTGACAAGTGAAGTAAGTAACATTAATTATCTGATTACAATGGAACTAGGCATGGGCCGGTATAAGATTCTGACGGTATGATAACCTTGGATAAAAATATCACTGTTTCACGGTATCACGGTATTGTAATTACTGCTCTACAATGTAATATTTAAATGTCTTTAAATTTTGAGGTGGAGAACGAGGAAAAGGGCGATTATTTTAGCCTGCGCATGTGCTTCAGTTATTATGGGCTCGACCATTCAGAGGAACGTCTGGGTGCGTGAGAGATCTCAGGATGGTTGGGAGAATGTTGTGATGGGCTTTAGCGAGGAGCAGTGGGTCCGAAATTTTAGAATGAGCAAGCCTCGATTTGCTGTGTCAACGTTTGTCTGCATTCCTCTCTTACAACGACACAACATTTCATCGGGCCATGCCTTTGCAGAAACGCCTCGGGGTCGCTCTCTGGTTGCTGTGTCGTGAGTACATCAAGCTTCCGCAGCTGATTCCGCAATGATGTACAGAACACAATGCCTAGGAAAATCCAATCTGCCTGTTTACATGACAGTCGCTTTGGCACATATCTGATTTATTTCCACATATGAACAAGCCCTGAAACGGATCTCAAAATATCAGAATGCATGTTTTTTTTTCCTGTTTACACTGTCATGGCACAGATCTGATCTGTGTCACATATGAGCAAAAAATCTGAATTGGGTCACATTTAATTGACAGTGTAAACGAGGCCTTTGATTCTACCCACTTGCTAGAACTCCCCCTAATACGCAATAGCACCAAAACTGGGAGAGTGAATGCAAGTGCATGCTTCTTGCAATGTAATTGGACATCGTAACATACCTGCAGGAGAACACTAACTGCCAGTTCGCTCGTACTGGCTAGCATCATGGTGAGTGTTGGGGGGGAAAAGGGGGCCATTCTTCTCACCCAGAGAGAGCAAAACAAATCCAGTGTTCTCCTGGACTCCCAGCTATAAAATGGTGTTCTATTAGGTTAGCCCATATTATTTTGGCAAATTTTTCGCATTTGTTGGATTACAGGAATACATTGATTCATCTAAACACTCACAGAAACACGCATCAGGAAGTGTGGGTGTTCAGGATACTCAGAATTGTGGCTCATTTGTATATCGTAGCGTTTTTGTGTTATTAGTCATGCAGAGGAAATATCGAACATTCACATTTACTCATACACTCTTCTCCTGGGTGCAGGTCTGGACGCATGTTCCACTGAGTATAAGAACAGTGTGTACCAGCATGTATTAGGCCAAGACACTGTGTGTTCTGCCCTGTGGCGGGCACACACACACATCGCCCCCTAGTGAGTGTTCCAGGTCTCAGAAGCTCTGTGTGAGTCTCTCAGATGATGTGACTGAATACAGATGTGTTCCAGCCTGGTGGAGAATTCACAGCCATGAAACAGTATAAATGGGCTGGATGTGTTTCCTAATTTTTGTGTACATTCTTTCTCTTTGAACAGGAGTCTCCTCAGGACAGCGCCATCACTCGAGACATTAATCGCACATTTCCAGCACATGACTACTTTAAGGACACAGGAGGGGATGGTCAGGACTCACTGTACAAAATCTGTAAGGTGAGGTTGAAACACACATGCAAAAAATTTGTAAAATGGCACTTTATTTTCTATTACTGAAAATGTTGTTACCAACACCAAATTTAAGGCACAGACAATTAAGATAGTTATATAGTATCCCAAACTAATTTTATATGTTCAGGTTATATCACAAAAATGCAATACAAAGCAGCAATACAAAGTCCTAACACTGTAGGATGGGCAATGGAGCTTCCCAGTATTCTTATATACACTTCCCGTCAATGTATGCATTTTTTTGCAGGTATTCAGACGTCTGTGTAACCGTAATTTTGACCTTTTCATACTGGCCATACAATAGCTTTAGCAGAAATCCCTACTTAGTACTTGAAAATATAGGTTGTGAAATAATGATCTCAACACCATTATAGGCATTGTGTGTCCACTCTAGATTTAACATGTATGTATGGTCTAGGATACAAACGCAAACACCCTAAAACAGTGGTCAACAGCTTCTGGAGATCTATTAGATTTGGGCTGGAGCTGAATTCTGCAGAAAGGCAGACCTCCTGGACCAGGGTTGATGATCAGTGCCCTTAAAGATCCTTAAATTGAAACCTCACAAGCTTAGAAAAAAGTTTGATACTCATGAGAAGCTAACGCCCCTCAGCACAATATTCTTATTTATCAGCCCAAATTGAAACAGAATGACAACTAGAGACAATCTGGGAAATTTGGAAAGCTTGACTTTACGTCTGTGCCAAGGCCTTAAATACAAATGGTGCATTCATATATAATGTACATCTGCAAGCATTACTTTTCCTTTGGTGTAACAAACACTCTCTTCTCTTTGAAATTATTCATCTTTGCCAGCATGTCTCAGACTCCCTCTCATGCCAGTTATTAGGTCACTGGGTTTAGGCCATAAAGGATGGAGGCGGTGGAGAGATTGATTGTTTGATCCGTGTCTTTAGGCATCTCTTAATAATTTACTAGCCCTCCTCCCTGGGTGTTTACTCCCATCATTCAGAGCCTTATGGATTTTCCTGTATTTACCTCATAATAAGTCAGCCAGCGCACCGTACGCTCTTAACACCTTAGGGAACCCGAACTGGCTCAATTAAGAGTTCAGCAGGTTTAGTATGGCTCCATTTTGTAATTGCCCCAGTCTGGAGTCATTTCAGACGAACAAATTAACACAGTTTTTAGGAAAAAAGTAGGCCAGAGGTGTGTTTTAATAGAGATGTCATACTTGTATGGGCCAGAAATAAAGAATACACTTTCAGCCAGGTGCAGGATAAAAGGCTGCAGGCAATGTGCATATGAGTAGTTTGTCAAATATTTCATTAGAAGAGCTGTTGCTCTTCTTGTAAAAATTCTCTACTGTAGAGGGGGGGGACGTGGCCACAAAACTTGGAGAAAACTTCATGATACACAATTTAATATATTAATAAGTATGTCTGTAATGAGTGTGGGTCGGGGAAGACAAGATGTAATCATGAGACCCACAGACGTTTAATACAAAAAACAAGAAGCACAAACATAAACAACGGGTCCAGGAGATAAAAACATAAGATAGTCCAAAGACACTAGAAAAACAGCACAAAACCAAAGCATGGTGAACGTAAACAACAACACAGACAAGAAAACAAGGGGAAAAGACATAAGGAACATACAAAACCTCCTAGAGACCTCCTAGGAGAAAACACAAGGAGAACTTGTATAATACTATATAGTAGTATTTTATTATTTATGTTGTGACTTTCTTAAACCCAGGTTCACAGTCTTAGAGCAGACATCTCAGTCACAGAGTGTTAAATACAGAGTGGGTGACAGAATCAAGGGGTGGGAAAAGAGCCCAGCACTAACAACATAGATACATTTTAGATATGTTAAGTAAGAAGAGAGACATGATGAAGGTTCTTACAGAGGGAATTCCGTAGTTTGGCGGCCACCATGCTAAATGCTCAGCTTCCCCTAGGATATCATCTACGTTTGAGCCGGCCAGTTCCAGAAGAACGTAGTGAGATAGCAAGAGTATATGGGTGGTGTAATTCAGTGGGATGGGAGGGACAGAACCATGCAGAGCTTTAAAAGTAATGAGAAGCAGCTTGTACTGAATATGATATGGTATGAAATGGGTAGCCAGTGAAGTTTATGGAGAACAGGGGAGATGTATTCAGACCTTTTAGTGTAAGTGAGAACTTGAGTCAGAGAGTTTTGTACATACTGAAGCCTGGCTAAGGCCTTGGTTGGGATACTGAGAAACAGCACTGCAGTAGTCAATATGTCATGAATTTAATTTTTCTGAACACTGGAACAGACGAAAAAGCACCAGTGGTGCCAAATATTAAAAACGCAATAAAACTGAGCACAAATGGTTTTTATTCAGTTACATACAGTGTGCTGAGCTAAAAAAATATGGAAAAGTTGTAAAAACATTTAATTGTCGGGTTAATTGTCAAATGGTTGGTAATATGTTTGCCTAGAAAAAAAGCATTATTTTATACTGTACACTTTACTATGCACTTCTGTTCAAATTTCCCTTTGGCGAACAACGAAGGTTATCTGATCTTACACTACTTTCATGCTAGTTTTGCAAAGGATTTTCAGTGAGGCTTTTTTGTCTTATGATTGCTATTAATGTGTTTCTCCCTCTTCCCAAGGCATACTCTGTGTATGATGAAGAGATTGGCTACTGTCAGGGTCAGTCCTTCCTGGCTGCTGTGCTGCTGCTACATGTGAGTCTAATGTTTAAGTGAGTTTAATCTGGTAGACAAAAACTAGGTGAAGAAATACTTGCGGGATCTTCTCACTCAGTGAGCAAAACTAGTAGAGATGGCCTTAAATTGCTGAACAAAATAATTGCTGAATAAAATTGGCTTTTTCTTTAAAATAATTGTGTGTTTTCTTGTCCAGATGCCAGAGGAGCAAGCGTTTAGTGTTCTGGTGAAGATCATGTTTGACTATGGTCTCAGGGAACTCTTCAAACAGAACTTTGAAGACCTGCACTGCAAGTTCTTTCAGCTGGAGAGACTCATGCAGGTGTGTGATTGTATTGCTTGTTGTGAAATTTTCAAACGGAAAAATCAGAGTTTCAGTTCTAAAATGCAATTGATGGAGCCACATTCAAATCCATAATAACATGTACAGCTGGTGGCTAGTGGCTAGATCGTTACCCCTGAATTTAGAAGGTCATGGGTTGAAGGTCCCAGGACTGCTAGTGGCACCTCTGAGGCACCTTTGAGCAAGGTACCGTCCCCACATACTGCTCCCAGGCGCTGCTTCACTTGGTGAAGGGGTTAAACGCAGGAATTTCATGCTGTTCACTCTGTCTGTTGTGGTGTGTTCACGTATGACAGAATTGTTACTTCACTTCCCTTCACTACATGCCTGAAGTGTGACCAAAAACCAAAAGAAGCTATGTGTACATCTCTTTTAATCACATTTTCTTGCAGATACCGTAATAACGACAGTCTTCTGCTACATCTAAGAGCACAGATCCTTATACTACCTGGAGGAAATTATTTATGTAACAACTGCACAGACAAGAGAACAATATAAAACATAAAGTCTAAAATAAAAGTCATGTAAAAACTCTGCTGAGGTTTAAATACTATTGATAAATAACATGCTAAGTAATTTACTTTTAACACAAATAGTGAACTTATATAACCGAATAACTCTGTCTGCTATGGACATATGTTTTTTTTGGTGTGTGATCCATCCCTGTGCTCAAATGAAGCCAAGCCTGTGGTGCTGGCCAAGCAGTGAAGTTTTAGATTTAAGGCTGTTATTAATAATGCTGTTATATAGGTTAGCCAGTGAACTGTGTGGACTTGCTGCAGAGTTATTGGCAATAATGTAGACCAGTTTGATTAGTTTGGATGACTTGCATAGTAAAGTTAATGTTTATGTTAGTGATATTACTGTCCAAACACTGAACATTGCCATGTTGGTTGGCTTACATAGAAATGCAGTAGGACTTTAGCGGTTCTCCCATAAAACTGCACAACATAGAAGATATGTTGATTTTCCCAGTCACATAATCAGCAACATGGTCATATTATGCAGTCAAATGAGACAGATGAATAAATGCGTAAAGATTGTTTTGTTGCTCGGCAACCACAGCCTAGTCTTATTAAACTACAGTGAGTGGTATAAGGACTGTTTTTAATGTGATTATTACTGATAAACAGTTTATTGAACATTTTATCATTATAACTTCTCCATTTTGTAAAAGCAATAAAGTCACATGGGTTGCTGCTTTAGTATACTGAAAAATCTGGTACCCATTATGTATTTTAACTTATTATTTTGACCCAGATCATGCTGTGTTATAAAATTTATATTTTTAAGCTTTGTGTGAGTGAATAGTGACCTCCAGCACTCTCTCCTCTTTCTTTGCAGGAATACATTCCAGACCTGTACTCTCACTTCTTAAGCATAGGCTTAGAAGCACACATGTACGCCTCCCAGTGGTTCCTCACGCTCTTTACAGCCAAGTTCCCTCTCTACATGGTCTTTCACATCATCGACCTGCTGCTGTGTGAGGTGCGGCATTCCTGTTTAAGTCTTTTTATTTTTCTCGAATCATCTGACACCGCGTCTCTGCCTAAATCTGCTGTCTTTCTTCTAACACAGGGTATCAGTGTCATATTCAATGTGGCTCTGGCGTTACTGAAGGTAAGAACAGAGCCACGCACAGTCACAGGGCATCAGTATTACACAGAGGACAGTTCTGTATCTTCTGTAACTCTCTTTGTGTTGTATTCCCCTCATCTCTGTTCGTCACAGACCTCTAAAGATGACCTGCTGCAGGCGGATTTTGAGGGGGCGCTGAAGTTCTTCCGTGTGCCCGTGCCGAAGCGGTACCGCTCTGAGGAGAATGCTAAGAAGCTCATGGAGCTAGCGTGTAGCATGAAGGTATGAACATGTATACTTTACTGGCTAGAATTAAGAACCTTTGTTAAATAAAGTGTTGAGTAGCTCAAGGCAACATCAGTGAAAAATAGTTTTAAT
Source organism: Brachyalestes nurse (assembly GCA_037974405.1). Lineage (NCBI taxonomy): Eukaryota > Metazoa > Chordata > Actinopteri > Characiformes > Alestidae > Brachyalestes > Brachyalestes nurse. The sequence goes on from JBBPCY010000018.1 coordinate 7,749,935, forward strand.
AATAGCATTACAAAACAGATTGAATGACTCTGTCTGCTTAATGTATATTTAATGACCGCAATAGAGGTGGTGCAAAACCACTTTTACTTTTACTTTTTTGTTTAGTGTCGACCGATGTTGATATAGATCTTTTTCCACTTCAAAATGCACTTCAAAATGAGCTGTTTTTTTTTTTTAAATTTAAGCACTTCACTTAAGATGAGCATCTAAAAAAGGCTGTCATTCTGAAATTACTATCCTACCCAACATGAAGATACAAAGCTACTAACACAACACAGTATTTGGTTTAATAGCTATTATATAGATTTAACAGCATTATGAATGCATAAACTGAGACAGCACTTACATAACAGTCTTTGTCTTCTTTCTACTGTTTCTACTGCAACTGCTGAAGGTCATTTTAAATTGACATTGTTTGACATCAATTGTCGTAAAACTTGAAACAAATGAACATAAAAATATGCATTGTTTTGTAAGACATCACAGCTCAGCAATGTGATTAACTGATGTCGTTTATCAGTTACTCACATTGCTAAGCTCAGCTCTGAATGGGTTTTAGTGGAGATGCATTATGGTCTGCTCACTCCAGTCACCTTCAGAGTTGGTCAGGGACACGTATGACAAAATAACATTTGTACTTGTGCCAGCAGTCTGACAACAAAGGACCATCTAATCAATTGCATGGTAACACCAAAGATGAAAGCTTCTTTCTTTTCTTCTCCTGTTTATAAGCAGTCTTAGCAGTCCATGCCATCTGTTTGTAACTGTGTACACCAACCAGTACATTTTTTTCTGACAGCAAACACAGTTAGAGATGCAGTGATGTAGCAAATATGCGCAACATATTTCCTCCAGTCACAAAATCCAATTACAGGTATTCACAGGACATCATTCGAGACATGGAAATGCAAAATGTGGACTGCTGCATGTCTCCCTGTAATTAGATCACATGAGACAGACACAGAGTGTGATCAGTAAGTGTAGCCTTTTTGGCATGTTTTTGTGAGACTCTGCAGCAGAGTTACTGCCCTTTTTAAAACATTAAAATGAGAATGATACCAAAACTACTGTCTGTTTTGGGTGGGTGCTTCAAAATCTAAAATCATTTTTGGTCAGTGACTAGGTTTAATGTATCTCCATCAAATTATTACAATCATTTAAGTTACTTTGAAAGTAATAGTGCCTTGAAATCTCATACTTCGGCCTCATAAAAATGAATAGGAACAGACATGCTACCCCCTCTGCTGTATTTTTTTTTTAGATAACATAGCTGTCAGCCCTCTAATTTATTGATGTTTTCTCTTTAATTACTCGCGAAAAGCAGCCTCCTCACTGAAACAACAGACACCCCAGCTGGAAAAGTGACATAAAAAATACAAACTTGTCATGAAGCACACTCAGAAGCTCTACAGCTCATTGCAACCTTCATATTTTTGGGTTTCAGTATCTTTGACTGTGCAGAATTCTGTGATTACCTGCTTTTGAATGGTGCCTTCCCGTGGCCAGCAGAGGGCAGTATGATTTTATGGAAGAGGCGATGGTGTTTTATGAGCTCGCTGTTATAAACATCTCTGATTATCATGCTGAGCTTTGGGATGTTTTGTGCTGAGAAAATGTGACACCACTCTCTTTCAGATGAGAGCGTGCTTGCTCCACCAAAAGATGATCACTATACGTTTATACATTACTGTGCAGAATTAAGAACCTGTGTTAAATAAAGTGTTATGTAGTTCAAGAAAAGATGAGCAGTAAAAAAAGTAGTTTTTAATAACAGAATTATAAAATAGATTTAATTATTTTAATGTATCCTGAATGTAGATACTTTATACTTCAATTACAGCATTAGAGATGGCATGGCATCACTTTTACTGTTTTGGTACCGGTTTTAAAGCCTGGTGTTGACTGATGATGATACAGATCAAGTGTTTTTTTTTTTTTTTCTACTACACTTTAAAAAGAGACATTTTTAATTAAATATATCTAAAACACCACATGACAAGAAAAGTCATAAGTTAAGACAGAAGTAAGGAAGGGATGGGGATAAGAAATAAGCAAGCAAAATTAGAGACATAGTTAGTCACCAAGGTGCTCCTTGAAGAGGTGGGTCTTCAGGCGACGCTTGGTAGCAGATTGATGGCATCACTGAACAGTTTTTGGTTTAATAGCAATTAAATAGGTTTATGAATGCATGTCTGTACATAGCAGTCTTTGTCTTCTTCCTGCTGTTTCTTAGTACAGCAGTCTGAACCAGCCTTCTTCAAGAAAACTATGCCAAAAATGCTAATCCTGCTAACTATGCTAAGAAAAACGCTAATCCTGTTAGCTAGTTCTCAGTGATATTTATAAAGTTCAATATCCCAACATTTCTCTAAATCTCAATCTGTCATAATATTCCACCAGTTTTTCACTTAGAGTGCCATACAGAGAGTTTTTCAGCTCTGAGAGAAACATTACAAATCAGGATTGTTTAAAGTGGTGGTAAACGGAACCAGACATCATGTAATGCCTACAAGCGTCCTCACTGAATGTTATTACATGAAATGATTATGAATACACTGATGCCTGAGACATTGTTGTAAAATAGTTGTGAAAAGATTTGGTTTTAAACTATATTTTTAAAATTCATGGTGCAGAGGTTCATGCAAGGTGTTGTAAGTAGTTTGCATGTTTGCATTTTAGATCTTGTGATATCTGGTTACCATCACCATCACTGTAAAAGAAACAATCCAGAAAGTCTGTAAGTTTCTCTGCAAGACAGTAAACCACTCTGAATAACTTAATAACTAAATTTAGCAGAAAATCTGAAAATTTGGTGACATTTCTTCTAAGTATCTTAGTTTCTGTTATCTGTCAGTACTGCTGAAACTAATAAGTGCTACTGTTGGATTAAGTCGACCCTGGTATAGCCGATACATCATTCAGCCCTGCCCCTTAGATCATGCAGCTGTCAATAATTTAATTGTTAACTTTGTTTAAAGAGCTAGAAATAATTGCGGAAAGGAGGAAAGTAAGGTAGGAGAGGAGGCCCTGGTGTTGTCACCTGCACCCTAATTCTGTCAGGGAGCCAGCGGGAGGCCGGGAGCAGGTGGCTGCAGAATGGAGCTGCTAACATCACGGCTATGCTGCAGTAATGTTGGAGCAATGCCACCATGGCAGAAAGATGGATGATAACGGGCATTCAGGCCTGCTGAACAACATGTTAATAAACGTACAGCAAGATAGATGTGTCCTTAATGTATAAGTGTGGTACAGTGTGTGTGTGTGTCTGTGTGTGTTTACAGTAGCCTGACTCCTGTCAGTTTGTGACTGATTGAGTCTCCGCTGGGCACCTCTCCCACCCTTTCCCCAGCACAAAACCCCCATTCTCTCACTCTCCCACGAACGCACTCTCTCTCTCACTCACACACACACACACACATCCCACTTAAGCACTCTCTGTACCTCTGAATGCGGTGTCTGTGTTTGAGGGTAGACTCTGTGTGCTTTTGCAGTCTGAGGCCTCAGCTCTAAAATGCTTGAGCTTCTGCATGGCCCTTCCAAAACGTTCAGCGGACACCCAGCACTTCAGTCTCATAACACAAACCAGTCAGGTCTTTATCCCCCCAAGTACTTGTTTTATACCTTTATAGAACATGAAGTTGTGCACATGGGCCATATGTATGTGCATAATGTACATAATGTTTTAACATATATATTGTTGAAACCTTAATATATCTCCAAAATATTAACTTCTTGAAGGAGGTAAAACTTTAATATATCTCCAAAATAGTAACTTCTTGAAGAAGGTAAAACTTGATATATAACCTGTAATGAAGGTTAATGTAATTCCAGTTAACTTTGGACTGTTTTTATTCAGTGGTCCATTCAATATGATGCGTTCACACAATGTAAAGAGCGGTTTGCAATTCCGCTCACTAGTTGGGGGACAGTGCTACCAAGCTGGGAGGGTGAGTGTTAGCGCGTTACTTTTCAGATGATCACTGGCACATCATCATCAGACAGCTCAACATACTTTGAGGAGAATTCTAACAACCAATTCTGTTAAGTCAGCTAACATGTGCCTTTTCTGGCTAGCACTATGGCATGTGATGGGGAACAGGAAAGCCTGTCCTACCCACCATCAATCAAAATCACAATCTCCTGATGATAGGACCACCGCTTATGTTACTTGGGAGTATAATAAGAATTTTCTCAGGCTAATTTGAGCTACCTTACATTTATTTATAAAATAAAAGGTGTTGTATTACTCATCTAAAACCTAAAAGTATCTAAAAGAAATTGCCACTCTTTTCAGATATGTGTATTTTCAATTGTGGGTTCACATGTTTGACTGTGAACTGGTATTTCAGCTAATTAGGCCTTTTTCAGTATAACATAAAATAATAATGTCAAAAGAAAAGCTTCACATTTTCAACTTTGTTTTTCAAAAAAGGAGACGGTAAAAAGTTGTTGGGTTTTTTTTTCAGCTGATCGGAAAACAAGTTATGCCCTGGAATTGAACAAAAACAAACATGAACACCCGCGTACGTTGTCACTCACTCATCCCTAGAGTGCGTGGAAGTGATGCGGGTTGGTGTAACTGAAGGCTTCTTTTAGTAAAGCCAGTGTTGTGAGAGCAGAGACTCTGAACAGCCTCTGTGCTGTTCACTACTTTAAATAGACCTCATTTATAAGGCGTTGAGCATTTACAGCGCTCTCCAGGAACTGGAACGTTCTGTTCACAAATGCCTGGTATTGAAAACACACATATGGACTGCCTATAAAACTAGGTTATTCAAAAAAAAAGAAACTGCAGTGTTGGGGAACAAGATGATAAATGTAGCTTAGTTGTGTGTTTGTGTGTGCATGTTGGTCTCCAGGGACACTGGAAATGACAGACTGATTGGTGGTTTATTATGTCAGCAATGGAGGATTCTGACATGGGCTTTATTGCTCATTTTAGATTTTTATTTTCATTGTACATTAACGTTCAAGAAGAAATGCTTATAGTGGTTTTTAGTGTATCATGGATTTTAAAATGAACTGATTTGTCAGTGCTCAACCATCAGATATGCTCTTTCATTGCAATTTATATTAGAATGGACAAGCTTTACTGGAAATATGCCATTGAACTTATTATGAAGCTGTAATTACATAACATTAAAATGTTAGGCTACCAAGGTGGACTATATGGTTAAAGGTAATTGAAACTGGGTAGGTTTCATACAAAAACAATGGATTTTCTACCATGCTAACATTAGATTGACTGCCCAAAACAGACAAAAAAAAATCTTAAGCCTGTCTATAGCAGCCCCAGACAGTGGGGCTTTGCACACACATGCAGATTTTAAGTATCAGTTGAAGTCTCCTTTGAAATCAAAACATATTGATAATGCAATTGTTTAGCTGATAACTGAGATTTGTGCTAAACATTTTTACTAGGTTGAAAGAGATTTTCATCAGTGTTCCGTAAAGCTTATTCAGCCTAGGAGCCATTGCTATTAAACACTACATTTGTGGGCAGAGCTTGAATAGGTTAATTAACCCCTACGCTCTACAGTATAATTCCTTTGACTTTCTGCTTGTCTGACACTATATCCAGTTTTTTGTCCTAACTTCTGCATGGCCCCTTCCAAAACGTTCAGCGGACAGCCAGCACTTCAGACTAGTCCAGGTCTTTATCCCCCAATATGATGCGTTCACACAATGTAAAGAGCAGTTTGCAGTTCCACTCACTAGTTGGGACACAGTGCTACCAAGCTGGGAGGGTGAATGTTAGCGCGTTACTTTTCTATCTTTGACTTTCTGCTTGTCTGACACTGTATCCGGTGTTTTATCCTAACAGGCTTTTCAAAGTAGACTTCATTATCCTTAGAGATATATCAGTTATAGTCATAATTAATACCAGTGAAATCAAATGTTTGTATGGAGGAGCATTCTGTGCTCTTAAGTCTAATATCCAGAACCCTCGACCCACCCAGATAAACTGAAAAATACCTGTGGTTGTAAATAGTGAAAATATCAGTATTGATCAATATTCTTGTCTCAATTAATTGATTTTCAAAGTTAGCTTGTCAAACTTGTCTTTAGCCATAACTGCATGTCACATATGTAATAATAACTTGTGTACTGGTGTGTGTAACAGATCAGTCAGAAGAAGCTGAAGAAGTATGAGAAGGAATACCATACACTCCGAGAGCAACAGGAACAGCAGGAGGCCCCCATAGAGAGATATGAGGTAAAGTGTGTGTGTGTGTGTGTGGTGGACACACATTTCTTTGCCACAGTCATTGGTGTGTGTCTGTATGTTCTATTTTTGCCAGTGTGAACATACGTGTGGTTTTCAAGAGGACTCTAAATGCGTGTGCATATTTAGTATATTATTAGTGTCAACATTTTTATCTGTTTTTGGTTAAACACTTTGTTGCTAGTGCAAAGCTTTGATGGTATTGTATATTTAGATACTTGGTCATCCACTAATGTCATGGTCTTCTCTTTTTGATTTTGAAGTACATGTCAGCGTTACTGAATCCGTCACTTGCATTGTCTTATTACTATATAATTACCAACTGGATTAGCTTCTGATATTACTGATGTGTAATAATAACTGCATTCTGCACACATGCATGATGTTCGGCAAGATGCTGTGGCTCTCCACCACTTGGTTTGAAAATATTATCACATTGGCATATTAGCAACCTTTTCTTTGAATACGCTTATCCTTTTTACTGTCCTCTTCGGATCAGATCTTACATACCAGTGTCTCTTTCTTATATCCCAGCAAAAATCTACAGTATCATCTTTTTATAATGCATTTAATGTGTTTAGTTAATTAGTAGAGGTGCTGTATATACAGCATATAAGTATGTGTGGTCTTACTATTTGCCAAAAAACCATGTGTAATGTGAAAAAGAATGGAATCATTTGCATCATTTTGCCAGTTATTTAAACAAAAGCACCATTTTTATCTTTTTAGATCATGTCCTTGGTCATATTAAGTATTTTAGATCGAGACTTTTGCCCTTATCTATGCTCCTTCTGACATTTGACATGCCATCTGGTACAAGAAAAAGAGAAAAACATTATATTAACTCATAACATCCTAGCACATTTTCCACTGTACCTATCGTAGAGCACCTCCGCCCCGACGACAAACACTTTCTGCTATACGAGCTGGTTCACCTGCTTCAGAAAACCCTCTGCTTTGTCTTGTTGTCTAAGTCTCACTTTAGTTTTTTGAGGCGATTCTAAAACGCTACAGTTTGTTTATGCTGCTCACGTTGTTCATATTAAATGAGTGAGGTCGTTCAAAAGTCAGCAGTATTTGAGCTGTTTCAGGAGGTTTTGTACCAAGCTGTGAGGCTTAAGCTAATGAAGGGAGACGTACATATGAATACACACACTGGCCACTTCCACTCCTGCTGATTCGATCTTATCAGTTACGAAAACTTGCCTATATGTAAGTGCAGAAACGGGTGTGTGTGTTTCTTAGAAACTCAAAGCCGTTTGTGAATCTAATGTACATCTGTGTTCTTTTTGAGTATTTTTGTCCTGCATGAATGCGCTATGTGCACACTGTTCACATGTATTTGTGCATTCATGTGTGTCTTGACAGACATCTGTGTTTTGTGTGTGTTTCTTAGAAACTGGGATTGTGAGCTTGTGTGCATTATTGACATGTGAATATTTACACTGTTGCGTGAGTCAAAAGCTGCGTGAATGCATACTATTACCACAATATTCAGACTCTGTGTGTGTATGTGTGTGTTTGCTTAGTTTTAAATTCAGAGTCATTTGATTCTGTCTGCATCATTAATACATGTCTGTGTGCACTTGTGCATATTTGCATAATCTATTTCTGCATGCTCCGTGTCTGCATACATGCACACAGTATTCGCATAGCGTTCACACTTCTGTGTGTGTTTGAAGATTTCACCTGCAGGCCGCCGCTCCTCTGTGCGCTGAGCATAAATTGTGATGGGTAAAGCAGCGTGCTTCACCCCAGCCTGTTTTTCACCTCCTGCTCTAAAGAGCTTGCGTACATTTCAAACCCAGCACTGCTCTGCCCCCCCATTAGCATATGCGCTTTGTGGAAGTAATGAGCAGTAATCCAGGAGAAACCTCAGCACAGGCTCAGAGGAGAGCAGGAGAGAGGGATGCTGATGAAATGATGAAGTGATGGAGGGATCACTGATGACTGAATCTCTCTTAGCCCCATCTCAGCTCAGGAGGAATTAAAGAAATGATTTAAGACCTGCCAGTCATGGAGAGATTGAAACACACACACACACATTCACGCACACATAGTGAGTGATTCTTTCTGCATATGTGACAGTGTTTTGCATATCTGTCCATTCTTGGTTGTATGTCAGTGGTTCAGGAAGTGTGCACAGGTACAAAAATGAAAAAAATATTTAAATAGTTGGTTAACTGTTAATCACGTGTATTAACTGACAGATGATTGATTAGTCTACCTCATTGTAGCTTGTAAATATTGCCAAACGGAGTAAAATAAATGCCTAAAATTTTGAAATATTGTGTGTAATAGTCAGTAGATAAAATAAATGAAATAATAATAAATATGCAAATGAACATATAGTTCTTCAGTCTGCAGCAGTTTCACTAATTCAACATTTTAAAGAGTCAGATGGTATTTTGATTTCTCTGGATTAGTGATGGGCCGATCCACGTTTTTCCAGTTCCGATCTGGTTCCGATACATGATTGTCGATACCGATACAGATTCCGATATAATACATCTTTTTACTTTAATATTAGCATTATTTTTGTTGAAATTG
>JBBPCY010000018.1:7772996-7794397 GCA_037974405.1 Brachyalestes nurse
CTCGCTCTCTCTCTCGCTCTCTCTCTCGCTCTCTCTCTCGCTCTCTCTCTCGCTCTCTCTCTCGCTCTCGCTCTCTCTCTCGCTCTCTCTCTCGCTCGCGCTCTCGCTCTCGCTCTCTCACTCGCTCTCGCTCTCGCTCTCGCTCTCTCTCAGCTTGCAGATTAATTTCACTACATTAATTATTCATTTCCAGTTATTTTATGGCCTTGTGGTTGAATCACTTTGCTGAAATGACAAAATGCCTGCAGTCAGATTTTGAGTGATGCATCACTACAGTGTACTAAAAAAGCTTCATCATTGCTGCTGCTGCTCTTCATTTTTAGTGGCTCACACTTGTTTGCAGTCTTCTGCTATGTGGGAGCTCTTAGTAGGAGAGCAATGGTTAAAAGTAATTAAAAGTAATAAAGATGTTTTTGGTTTATATAGTTCCCTGTAGTTACAATTCATTAAAGTCTTAAAATCAAATCCATACACAGGAGAGCAACGTAAATGAAACATGGTTTCATCACCGTACGGCACTTGTCCATACCTAAACCATACTGCAATGGCACAGAACTTGAGGAGCGCTTTGGTTTTCCAGTGTATCTCAGTGCTGTAACAGAGTTTCTCAGGCATCAGTAGTGCAATTCTTTCCCCAAAGTTTATGGCCGCTTGTTTTTCCAAAACTGCATCCATGGATTCAAATCAGTGGAAAGTTTTGGGGGTTTTTTTCTGTCGGAGCTGCTTTTGATATTGCAGCCTTTATTTATTTATTTATTTCTTGGGAAAAAAATTCACCTATAACTGACCTATATTTTCCTCAAATTAACGGATAATAATATTTTAAGAAGAAAAAGCTTGAAATTACATCATCTTTCCTTTTCTGAGATCCAAAAGAAAAAAGGCTAAGTATAAAAAAAAACAGTGAATTAATTGCTAGCTTTATCTGCAGAGACCACCTCCAGTCCTGGACGCTTTGGGCCGAGTCATCTCTGAAGCTCCTCCTGACCAGTGGGAAGCCAGGCAAGGACCCTGCTTGTTAAATAAGTCCTGTATGATGGTTGTAGATGTGTGAGGTCTGTGTGTCTGAGTGGTGTGTGTTACCTGTCTGCAGGTGTGGAATCGCGCTAGCGTTAAACAAGCTCTCTCAGTACCTGGACGAGAGCCAGGTCACCCCTCTCTTCCTGTTCTTTGTGCCGGACGCGCTGAATGACAGACATGGCGAGGTGCGGCGCTGCATGCTGGACGCCGCACTGGCGGTCCTCAACGCCCACGGAAAGGTAGAGCCACAGCACTCAGACACGGAGTTCACCTGCTTTATAACTTTATGTTGCTATTGCTGTGCTGTATAAATGAATGTGATTAAGATTTTATTCCCAGGACTCGTATAGAATGAATTGCTACTTAGTCAGTTTTTTTTGGTTTGGACTGGATGGGAAAAACTAACAAAAAAACAGCTGCAAGAAACTTTCTACAGGCGTCTTAATAGGCATTTACCTGTGGAATGGATATTTAAAATTGTGATTATACTTAGTCAGTTTTAGATTATCCTGTAGTCAGTTTTGTTGTTCAAATACTTACAACATTGGCTCTGTTGAAATGTGTGACTCTGTGATCATCTGCTAGAAAGCAGTGAGGGGTGAGAAAACAGTTTACGCTTCACCACAGATGAGATTTGTGTACAGCTGGCACAATAAAATAGCATATGAATACAATGGAATGTCTTTTATAAATGACAATGTTCTGTTTAGCTTCTGGTTTTGTAAATCATATGCGTTCCATCAATGTCATTCAGCAGCTCAGCAGGGGGAAATTGAGTTTTATGGCTATGCTGATAAAGGTTAATACATACTGATCTGATATTTTTCATAGACAATACAAATGTCACAACATTTACATCTGTTTTTCAATCTCTGGAGATTACTGCCGCTTCGCTGTATGATGTTTACTGCGGGTCTTGCAGTGGTTACGCTGATATTTTGGCCAGAGTATGTCTAAACGTAACTGAGTACAGTTTCTTCTTTAAGTCTGAGTGGTGTTTCTTTCCCTGCAGGATAATGTGAACTCTCTGCTGCCTGTGTTTGAAGAGTTCCTGAAGAATGCTCCTCAGGACGCTAGTTATGATTCAGTGCGCCAGAGTGTGGTCATCCTGATGGGTTCTCTGGCCAAACATCTGGACAAGAGTGACCCCAAAGTGAAGCCCATCGTGGCCAAACTCATCACAGCTCTTTCTACGCCATCGCAGCAGGTACTGTCTTTACACATGTTCAGTCTACAGGAGCCTCCACACGTCCATACTTCCTTACTGTTCCAGCTCTAACTTATAGCGTCACATTACGTTCGTCCGTTACGCTTCGTGCTTTGTTGATCCACTGATGGAAGATGGTACTGAGAAAATAGTAACAAAACCAGGAGCCATCGGCCAATAGGATTCGAAGGCAGAAATGGCCAATGCCCCACCCCCAAACTCTGCGCGCGACGACATTTAACACATCGAGAGGAAAAAAGACATTAGAAAGAGGAAAAATACAGTTTGCGTGCAATATCACAACCGCGCACTCGATTGTTCATTTTGTGCTCTCGAGTTTCACATTTGTGCTCGCGGCTTTACGAGAAATTTACGAGAGCGAAATTTTTGCGGCAAGCCATTTTGCGCGCTCTAGTTTTGCCATTGATATGACGCCATACTAACTGTATTTGCAACCTGTGAAAGTGTTCTGTTTTTGATCTTGTTGCACCATGGTCCTAGATGAATATTGTTTCATTTCACTGTGTACTCTGATTACGGTTGAAATGACAAACACCTATTTGACTTGACTTAGCTCACCTCCATTTTCCCCTCCCCTCATCCCACCTCAGGTTCAGGAGTCCGTAGCCAGCTGTTTGCCTCCTCTGGTTCCGGCTATAAAAGAGGATGCTGGAGACATGGTGCGGAAGCTGCTGCAGCTGCTCCTGGAGAGTGATAAGTATGCTGAGAGGAAGGGGGCTGCATACGGCCTGGCCGGCCTGGTGAAAGGTCTGGGCATCCTCTCGCTCAAACAGCAGGACATCATGACCACGCTCACCGATGCCATCCAGGACAAGAAAAACTCCCGGCGCAGAGAGGGTGAGGCTGTGGGGAAATGAGAGTGCTCCATCTATAAGGCCAGATTATTTTCCACTGTAGTGTTTTCTCATATGTATCCAGATGACTGCAACTCAATTGTGGGATTTTGTCTCTCTTTCAGGTGCCCTGTTTGCGTTTGAGATGTTGTGTAACATGCTGGGGAAGCTGTTCGAGCCGTATGTGGTCCACGTGCTGCCACACCTCCTCCTCTGCTTCGGAGACGGGAACCAGTATGTCAGAGAGGTCTGTGTCTGCCTACTGTAATTAGCACCTAACAAAAACGGGTATTAGGGATTATTTTTAATAAACAAAGAGTAATTCTAAAAACAGCTGTTGAGCAAAAAAGGTGTGTTCCTGTGTTCAGTGCCCAGCTATTGTTCAGTGGCGATTTCTGTGCAAAGTAATGTTAACAAGTAGCACAAAAGAAACACATTTATAGCGATCTCATTTTAGAGATCCCTTAACCGGTCACTAAACACATCTTGCCTGGTCTCATTTGTCTGATGCTGATCATATATACAGTGCTTGTACTCCATAGTGATGAATATCTTTCTTCCTCTTTATTTCTCTTTCTTTCTCATTTTGTCTCTATCTGTCTGTTTCTCACTCTTTCTCCCTTTCTCTCTGTCTCTCTTTCTGTCTCTCTCTCAGGCAGCAGATGACTGTGCTAAGGCTGTTATGCGTAACCTCAGTGCTCATGGCGTGAAGCTGGTCCTGCCGTCTCTTCTTGTGGCGTTGGAGGAAGAGTCCTGGAGAACTAAAGCAGGTCACTAAACACACCTGGCCTGGTCTCATGATGTGTACAGATAAGTGACAAAGGAAGAACCTGTATAAATGAGTGGAGAAACATATTTAGTTTGCTTCCAGATTTACAGGTTTACTACTACGTATTAAGCAATTAACATTCTGTTCTGGGTTCTCTTTAAAATGCTCTGCAGGCCAAGTTGATGAGTTTTGGATAAAGCTGGCAGAAGCTTCAGTCACATACTATTAAACTGGCCAATGTTTCAGTAAGAGCAGTGACTAAACTGACATCTGCAGTTAGAGCTATGGGTAGAACACCAGAGCCTAAAACTAAGACTGCTTGGCTGAGAATATCAATGCAGGACATAATCAGACTGTCGTCAGATCAGTTCATCCACAACTACATGGAGAAGGATATTATAGTGGGGCTGCAGTGCATAAACCCCTCATTACAATGACGAATGATCATCCGAGAGGTCACTGATGTACGTCACTCTGGATAAGAGTGTCTGCAAAATGCTGTAAATGTAAACGTCACAGAGGTCTGGAAAAAAAGTGATAAGATCAGATGAGTCATTCGTCCTTAAGAGGGCACATGTGACGTACACTATACATACATACAGATACAGAACTGAAAGCTTGACCCCTATGTTTAGGTGTCTGAGGTTTGTGGGTTGAGTTTGCTTGCCCCTTTAGAGAGGTCCCTGCAAATTAATACAGCGTTATTCTGACACATCACCTTTATTCTATGGTGAAACATTTCTGTCCTGATCTGAGTGGTCTTTTCCAGAATGATGATGCCTCAGTGGTTACTGAATGATTTCAGTAAAAATGACGTGAATTATATGCAATGGCATTTCATAGACAACAGGTCTCAACCCAGTTAAGCACCTTTTGGAGATTTTGGACCAATTTGTTAGTTTTCTCCACCACCGTCATCTAAACCCCTGTTGAATTTGCTTCGGAATAAATGTGTTCATCGATCCAGTACAGTTCCATAAACTTCCATGCCTTGTGGTTTCCCAACACTTTGCTAAAACCCTTTTTTGGTTAATCCTTTCATTTGTCACCTCTCTGTATATTCCTAATGCATTGTGGTGTTTGCTTCTATATAGAGATCTAACTACCTTCTACATCTTCCTCTACCATCTGTGTACAGGTTCAGTGGAGTTGTTGGGAGCCATGGCGTACTGTGCTCCTAAGCAGCTGTCCTCATGCCTGCCCAGCATCGTCCCCAAGCTGACCGAGGTGCTAACCGACTCCCATGTGAAAGTGCAGAAGGCCGGCCAGCAGGCCCTGAGACAGATCGGCTCAGTCATTCGCAATCCGGAGATCCAGGGTGATCAGTTTTGTCTTTCATTTCCCTCAAGGGGATCCTCAGTGCCATCTAAAGGAGTGTTATGTAATTTTATTAGCTCAAGTGAAGTGTATTAGACGAGCCCTCTGAGGAATCAGAATCAGCGCACAATGTTGATCCCAGAGGAAATTGCTAATGCTAATAACTGCACAGACAAGAACTATTTTAAATAGTCAAAATAAAACTCTCCAGAAAATACTATGCTCTGAATACATCATACTATGTACACAAACTGCTGTAGTCAGTAAGAGAGGTGGATATAAATACTATAGAAAAATGCATTCAATTACTGCTGATGTAGTTTACTAGTGGTTTGGAGTTGTTCTCTATTCTGAGCATGTTATTGCATGTAATACTGGTAATGCACATAACACTGTTGCATAAGTAGTAACATAAGTAGTGATATTACACATGAGACTGTTGCACAAAATAGTAAGACCTTGAGGTGCGAGTGATAGTGAACACAAGGATCATTTGTGAAACAGTTTCAGTTTCTAAACCTGTTTACAGCCCCAGCAATTAAATACTTTAATCTATATCATTTGCTGTGTGTAAACACAGCATAACAATCCATTGCCTTTGGTACTTCTGAGTGGCCACTTGTGTATCATAGCCGTGATAGATTTGCTTGTTCAGTTGAAGTTGGGAGTGGACTGGGAGTAGATTTGACGGGTGAAGAGTGAATTGGACATGGTAACATGGACAGATCTTTCTGTCCACCTGTCCATCTGTCTACCTAAAGCACATGCTTGTTCACCATTTTGCCTAATAACGGTTTGCACATGCTCCTCTTTCTCTAGGTTTTAGTCCATATTTTATATTTACTATTTTATGTTTTACATTTGTGTATATTGGTCAAATTGAATTATTCTGCTCTTATCATGTTTTCTATTTTATAGTTATTGCACTGTCTCTGTGTTACATTTTACTCCATGTTGTACATGTATAACTGTGTTTGTGACAAACATCTTGAATCTTAAGGCTTGCCTGATATCGGGACACCCTTTGTAGTCGTTCAGAGGGACGACGTGGCATCAAAATAAGCACAGTTGTCCTGTAGCATGGCTCAGATACAAATCAGGATTAATTTGGTACACTTCAGTAGATTGGCTTCTTTGTATTGATTTTCTTTCTGAACTCTTTCAGCCATCACCCCCATTCTGCTGGACGCGCTGACTGACCCCTCTCATAAGACGCAGCACTGTTTGCAGACTCTGCTGGACACCAAGTTCGTCCACTTTATCGATGCCCCCTCTCTGGCTCTCATCATGCCCATCGTCCAGAGGGCCTTCCAGGACCGCTCCACTGATACACGCAAGATGGCTGCACAGATCATCGGGAACATGTACTCCCTCACTGACCAGAAGGTGTGTGTTTGCCTCAGTTTCATATCTGTTTACATTAAAAATTAACGTTCAGATTTTGTTTGTTGTTTACCTTAACTTTGCAACAATCTTGTCTTGTGTTCTCCTGTATCTCCCTTTACTGTGTGCAGGATCTGTCTCCATACCTGCCCAGTGTGATTCCAGGACTGAAAACCTCTCTCCTGGACCCTGTACCTGAGGTCAGTTCTTTTATTAATTCTTTTCTTTTTTTCTTTATTATTATCTGGTAGTGTAAATGCTGATTAACATGTCTTATTTTCTGCTGTAACTTTGGAATTAGCTGGTATATGTTTTCTTTTTTGTGTTCTTTTCCTGTTTTAAATGTTCTGTGCTTTTGCACAGGTACGAACTGTGTCAGCTAAAGCTCTGGGTGCCATGGTAAAGGGCATGGGTGAGTCATGCTTCGATGACCTGCTGCCCTGGCTGATGGAGACTCTGGCCTCGGAGCAGAGCTCTGTGGACCGATCCGGAGCAGCACAGGGTGAGATACTTAACTTCATACCAGCAGAGGGCAGCAAAGAGTCTAGATTCATTTACACTCACCAGTGCATAAGTGTAGTAGTACCGTGCAAAAGTTATGAACCACTCCTCATTTCTTTATATTTTGCTCTGAATCTGAGTAGATTTAAAAAAAAAAAAGAACCAATGTTTTACTGTGACCAGCTTAAAGTGCTAAAAGGTAGAAGGAGCCTAGATAAAGGAGTTCCAATCACTCACCATTCAGCACCACCCGTATACTGATCACCGCCTGAGCATCTGGAGTCATCTGCACCTGTTTCTTCACTGGTTCAGGACTAATGTTAGATGCTCTTTGTTCTGCTTGAATTATTCATATATAGGTCACTGTGCGGTTTCACAAACAAAAAAACAGGAAACTGGTCAGGTTCAGGGACTGGACTGAAAATGAGTCTTTGAATGTCCTTCAGGGAACCTGTAGAACTGTTCAAGACTACATTTAAAAATACAAAAAAGCCTGACTCTTTGGAAGCAAAATGTAAAGAAATGAGGGGTGGCTCAAGACCTTTGCACAGTAAAAAATATTTTCGTTTTAGTGCACTGATTTTAAAATGCTACTGTCAAACTTTGAGTTGAATTCCTTTCTCTTGCTCACTCTCAGGTCTGGCTGAGGTGATGGCTGGTTTAGGAGTAGAAAAACTTGATAAGTTGATGCCGGACGTTGTCCAAACGGCCAGCAAGGTGGACATCGCCTCTCATGTCCGCGATGGTTATATCATGATGTTCATTTATCTCCCGCTCACCTTCGGGGAGAAGTTTACTCCTTATGTGGGCCCCATCATCCCCTGTATCCTAAAGGTATGCAAGATCCCGGGAGATGTCGGTGCCTAAATTAGCTCTAATTCCTAGGATCAGAACACCCTCAGTTCTATATCTACATTCTTCAAGAAAGAGTAAAAGTAAACCATATTATCTTGGTTGTATATATGTATACATATATAAGTGAATTAACTTTTATATGTGCAGATAATCAGCAGTAGTTCAATATAAATATACCATCAAAAATACAGAAACTATTTAAGTATTTAAGTACACATGTAACCTGGCTGTTTTCAGGCTCTGGCTGATGAGAATGAGTATGTGAGAGACACGGCTCTGAGAGCAGGCCAGCGCATCATCAGCATGTACGCCGAGACAGCCATCGCCCTCCTGCTGCCTGAGCTGGAACAGGGCCTGTTCGACGACCTCTGGAGGATCAGGTGGGACATACATGGCTACTAGAATCAAGCCAAATTATCTGCTAGAGATTTTTTTTTTTACCTGTCAAGTTTTCTTAAAACAAGGTGTTTCGAAAAACTACATTGACAAGTAATTTGTTCTTCAAATAAGAGAAGATTTCGGGCTTGTTAAGATTTTTTGCAGTTTTTTTTTATTTGGAGAGAATTATAAGATTATTTAACTTGGATATTTTAAGTCACTGAAATTGTTTTATTTCACGGCGGATACTTTTGCTTGTTAGCATTATTTCTTTAAAATGACTTAAAAAACCTCAAAATGAGTTCAACATTCCATATTCTTACAGTAATCTGACAATGAAACCTTAGATATATTCCATTTCACAGATTATTTTACTCATGTAGTTTTTTTTTTTTTCCATGCAGTCAGATTCAAGTTTCTCTGCATCGTTTTTACTCTCCAACCTATATTAGACTTGCAGATGGTGGTTGTCATGGCGATACAGTAGCTTTGAGTGATTCTAACATAAAAAAAATCTGTGGCCACAGGTTCAGCTCAGTGCAGTTGCTAGGAGACCTGCTGTTCCACATCTCGGGGGTTTCAGGGAAGATGACAACAGAGACGGCGTCTGAGGACGACAACTTCGGCACCGCACAGTCCAACAGGGTACAGACTCACTGCTGTGACTTTAGGAGCTGTGAGCTTGTGTGTTAGTGGAGTGTGAGGATGATGCTCTGTGATGTTCTTCTCAGGCCATTATTGGTGCCCTGGGGCCAGAGAGGAGGAACCGCGTGCTGTCCGGCCTCTACATGGGCCGCTCAGACACACAGCTGGTGGTCCGGCAGGCCTCCCTACACGTCTGGAAGATCGTTGTAACAAACACACCGCGTACACTCAGGGAGATCCTGCCCACACTCTTCGGCCTGCTTCTGGGCTTCCTCGCATCCACCTGCCCTGACAAGAGAACGGTACACACCTGCATGAAGACTGTTTCTGTCTGGGTCTCTACTGGTTACATTTGGGTCAAAATAAATTCTATTTGTTCATTTCTTTGGTTAGCCCTTCAGCGCATGGTGTCACACAGGTGTTTCACTGACTTGTTTCCATTAAAGTGTTTGGGAACGTTCAACAATATAACGCATTCTAAATGCTGATGCAACAGTGCAAATAAAAGAACACAACCGATATTTATCATCTTTGCACTTAAAACTTCTATATTAATACTTAATACTTAACATCTGACAGTTAATTGATAACTAAATGACAGTAATCTGGGGCTGCATCTGAACTGACAGAGTGAGCGCCATGCAGGACAAAAGCACAACCGTAAAACACTGACAAGTAACACTTTATAACAAATGTTTTTGTTTTACGCAGCTATTGTGCGTACTTGACATACCGGAAACTGACCCTGCTAAGCTGTTTTCATTACATTACAAACCTTTATCTAACTGGCTTTCAACTAAATGTCTAGTTAATTCACCTTCATCTAAAACCAAGTAATCAGCTTGTCCCAACTCTAATCCTAACTCTAATCATAACATTACTATTGTTTAATCATTTGATCTATAGCGATGCTTCAAAATAAAGTGTACCATTTGTCACAAGCATAAAAGGACAAGTATGTGCACATGAGTTGCGTATCCTGCCATTTTTTATTAACTCACCACTCTGTCCGTTCCCAGATTGCAGCTCGTACTCTTGGTGATCTGGTGAGGAAGCTGGGAGAGAAGATCCTCCCAGAAATCATCCCCATCCTGGAGGAGGGCCTGCGCTCCGAGAAGAGCGACGAGAGGCAGGGCGTGTGCATCGGCCTCAGTGAGATCATGAAATCCACCAGCAAAGACGCTGTATGTTCCTCTTGCATGATTTGAAATAAATAGTTTGGTATATTCACAGTTTACCACTTATCCCCAGTGGTCCCACCTAACAGGCCTGGCTGCCCACCTACATCTGAGATTAGGGGAAAATTGTGAAAATCTGATTTTTCATTAGTCTTATTTCTTTAACCTTTTCTCAGATTTACTTTATGGTTGTTATTTTATTGGTTGTTTAGGTGTTTATCGTGTGTTCGCCTGTCCCTCAGGTTTTAGTGTTTTCCGAGTCTCTGGTTCCTACAGTGCGTAAAGCTCTGTGTGACCCGCTGGAAGAGGTGCGTGAAGCGGCTGCTAAAACCTTTGAGCAGCTCCACACCACCATCGGCCACCAAGCGCTGGACGACATCCTCCCAGCCCTGCTTAAACAACTGGTTAGTCTAAACTGCAGCATTTCTCACAGCCAGGCTACAATCAACCACAGTGCTCCTTAACAATTAGTCTTTTTCCTCTGTTTTGACCTTTTTATTGGCAATTAATTCTCTTCATATTTGCTCCTACTGGACAAATGCTATTCTTTATTTCTTGTTAAATGCTGCTGTTTTTTGCAGGAGGATGAGGACTCTGCTGAGTTTGCTCTAGATGGACTAAGGCAGGTCATGGCTGTGAAGAGTCGTTCAGTACTGCCTTACCTTGTGCCTAAGGTTAGCGCCCTCTCTTTCAATATCTGACTAAGTCTTTACTTCTGATTACTTGGAATAAAGAGCAAATAATCTTAAAGCACACATGCTGGATTCTCAATTTAGTTTGTTTCTAAATGAACCATTTACTTCACTTGTCTTTCTTTTTTGCTTTTATTTGTTGTATGTTTATTAGGGTAGTCAAATAATTTACCTTTAATTACAGCCGGTCACATTATTTGAGTTGATTGTGATTGAGTCATTTTTACTCACGTCTTTTTTTCCTTTAAACAGCAGTAAATGTTATTGCAATATGAATAAACAAAAGCTTCACCATTCAGTAACCTCTTCGTTGTGACAACGCTGGGTTCACCGCTCTAGAGTAAATCGGTCGCGCCCAATAAGTGTATATATCATACATTATATGGGCAGGGATTTTTTTCCACTCTGTTGTGATTGTAGCAGTGAAGGGCCTTGAGGCAAACTGGAGCCAACTACTTTGATGCAGCTTTTGATTTTGCATACAGGTCTCCTGTGATTGCTGTCCAGCATACTCTGCTGAATGGGCGGGCTGTAAAAATCTTTCAAATTGACTTAAAAGCAGTATTTCTATAAAAGGGCTACAATCATATTGTCTATCACAACCTACAGTGCACATGGATCTGAGCTTGCACTACTATGTATGGATCCAGGAGTGTGTTAACAATATGAAACATTGACAGTCTTTTTAAAATTCATTTTCTATTTACTAAGTAGTTATTCATGCTTATTGTTTTTAGCTGACCGCTCCTCCCGTGAACACGCGTGTGTTGGCCTTCCTGTCGTCTGTGACCGGCGATGCTCTGACGCGGCACCTGGGTGTGATTCTCCCTGCCCTGCTCACTTCTCTCAAGGACAAGCTGGGTACTGAGGAAGGACCTCAGGTAAGTTCAGACCAGCGCAGTAAAACAAAGTCTAAACTCTCACATCATTATTCTACAGGAGTAGTTCATTGTTGTTCACACAAGTGCGTTCTCCATGTTCCAGTGATATACTATAATGAGGGATCTTTTGTAACCATGTTTAAGGTGCTGGTGGAGAAAGCCACAAATTTCTGCATTTTCAGTGATTGCGGTGTAAACAGTCATTGAGTGGTTTAGTTTGAAATGGTGCACTGTAGAGAAATTTACTGAGTTGAATTTCATTACAGTCGTGGTAATCAGAACCAGGGGTCGATACCTCCACAGCAGTCGTTTTATTCACTGCCCAAAACCACCAGTAAACCTACATGTGTTTCCTTGTTTTTCTGAGAAATATTGATGATGGTAAAATGGTGAGAAATCTGAAAATTGCCTTTGGAAGCTCTCATAGTTTTAAGCTTTGAAATTTATGCTAATTTTTATTCGTATTGATTAATTTTAGTTTGCTTTACTTTGACTATAACGGTAAATATTTATAGTGACAAATACATTTTTCATCACCAAATTGTGCACATTTGTGTAACTATTCAAGCACATGACATAGGTCTATAATAGTACTACGTTTTTGACATTAAGCTCAGGCCTTTATTGAAAAAATTGCTGAACATGTAGTCAAAGCACCCTGTTTTCAGCAAGTGTGTTTGGGACATAAAACATCTTAGACATCAGGCAGTGTATTCATAAATAACCACTTCATCCAAGAACGTTGTGTGAGGAAGCTTTTAGCGGCTGTGAACCACTGAACAATTCTGACCTGGGGTTTCCCTTTATGTGCTTCATAAGGCGTGTAAAACACAACTTGCTGAGAATCACTGATATTTTCTCTCTGCAGGAGCTGAGCAGCTGTCAGACTGTGATTTTGTCCGTGGAGGATGAGGTTGGTCAGAGGATCATCATCGAGGATCTCCTGGAGGCCACGCGGGGAGCGGATGCAGGGCTGAGGGAGGCGTCTGTAACCATCCTGAACGCTTACTTCTCCCGAACACGCCTCGACTACAGCGCTCACACTCGCACGCTGCTCTCCGGCCTCATGCGGCTCCTCAATGACACCAATCCTGAAGTGCTGAACCAGAGCTGGGACACCATCAACTCCATCACTAAGGTAACTGACCGCTGGGTGGCACTGTGGAGGTGATGTAATTAGTGGAATCCAGCTCATCCTGTTCACCCCCAGGCTCTACTTATGCCAGTCCTTTGTACTTACTTAATGTTTTCCTTTCATTGGCTCACCATTGAAGCATCTGCATGAAATAGGCTGTGCTAAATGTAAATTATATGTATATTACAGTAAACTGGGGCATATCAACTTTACAACTGATAAATAAGGCACTAATGTACCGGCACTTGTTTCTGTCAGTACATTACTTCATCAGTTTCACTCAAATTAATGACTCACAATAATAGTTAAAAATAGGCAAATATGTGGTGTTTCTGTTACTGTGTTGTAAAGACTGATGTATGATCTCTATTCTGGATGGCCATCAGTTTAAAAGCAGTCAAGGCTGAAACATTGCTTATAATTTAAACATGAATGTTTGGGCCTAAACCACTGTAGGCAGAAAAGGCAAATTGTAAAATGCATTTGGGTTTTTTGTCACTTCACAAAAACCTTGAACTCAGAATGGGCTGTCTCGACATACTGGGGCGTGACTGACTGTGTTCTGTCTGTGTGCAGAAACTGGATGCTGGCAGTCAGCTGGCTCTGATAGACGACCTGCACAGAGATATCCGCTCGGCTGCCGCTGAGGTCAAGGGTGAACACCTGCCTGGCTTCTGTCTGCCCAAGAAGGTGAGTACTGTAGTGACCCAGCACAAACACTACATTTATTAACCCTCAGCAACTTAACCCTCAGCACCCAAACAACGCACCTGCGTGATAAAAGCAACCTGCTGATAAAACATCATACATTGTGTAGAATCAGAGATCTTAAACCTGAACTTTGCTCTTTTTGGGGGGACTTTAAAAATGGTGTTTTATAAAAATGGTGTTCAAAGTGTCAAAATGACTAAATATATGTTTAGTGCTGAAAAAAAGCAGAAAAAACCCCAATGTAGCCCAATCGTGTGTGTGTGTGTGTGTGTGTGTGTGAGAGAGTCAGGATGTGTGTGGGAGGGGTGTGTGTTTGTGTGAGGGTGATTACACAGTGTTTAAGCCTTTAAATATTAAAGAACAAGTAATGCATAAGTTGGGAAAAATACCCTTAGGGTTAAAATGTAAGTTCTTTTCATTTACGCATTCTTTCCTATCTGTTTCCACACTTCTCTTGCAGGGAGTGACGTGTATTCTGCCGGTTCTGAGAGAGGGAGTGTTAACAGGTACTCCAGAGCAGAAGGAGGAGGCAGCGCGTGCTTTAGGTGGAGTGATCAAGCTGACCTCTGCTGAGGCTCTCCGACCCTCTGTAGTTCACATCACGGGCCCCCTCATCCGTATCCTTGGAGACCGCTTTGCCTGGACTGTAAAGACGGCTCTGCTTGAGACACTGACGCTTCTGCTTGCCAAGGTTTGGCTCTTTCCAGAATTTTACACTGTTCAGGCAGATCTACTGAATGAGGACGGATTATGGCTGAGAGCATTTTCAGCTGTACTGCGTTGCTGTCAGTTCAGTCACTATGCTGGCTATTTAACCAGGGTTAGAAACACTGTGCTGCAGTGCTTCTTGCGCTACATATTAACCTTATTTATTCATGTATAGTATTTATCATCTTATTGACCACAGCATTTTGTGTATAAAGCGTAGTGTATTTAGTATTGAGTATTTCTTCAGTTTTATTTGGACTTCATATTGCTCTTGTCTCAGTAAAGATTTCTGATTCTAATTCCACACTTTCTCATGCCACAAATCATTTGTTTCACACACTTTACCTTCAAAAGCTCCCATTGTTTGGTTTTACTGTGTTCTGTGTGTTTATGGCTGAATTGACAATAAACCTACTTGACTTGACTTCCTCTGTGTTCCCCTCTGTAGGTGGGTATAGCTCTGAAGCCCTTCCTGCCACAGCTCCAGACCACGTTCCTGAAGGCACTGCAAGACTCAAGCAGGGCTGTGAGGCTGAGGGCAGCCGAGGCTCTGGGCCAGCTGGTCTCCATTCACACTAAAGTAGACCCGCTCTTCTCCGAGCAGCTCTCGGCCATACGCAACGCCGAAGACTCAGGCATCAGGTGGGCCACACATCATACTTACAGGGATATTTAGGCCTATAGCTAGCATTTAGGTTATTTATCATTTACATTCACATTTACAGCATTGAGCAGATGCTCTTATTCAGAGCAACTAATGGATGATGTTCATTAAAGTACTGCAGTATTAGAACATGCACTGAATTCCATTGTAAATTCTGGTTGTGTGATGCAGAGAGACGATGCTCCAAGCCCTGAGGTTTGTCATTCAAGGCGCCGGGGGAAAAGTTGACCCGGCCATCAGGAAGAACATCACCGCTACGCTTTTAGGCATGCTGGGACATGACGAGGTACGACTGCTCACCACAGACTGTATAGCACTGATTTTTCAGCATTACACAACATTCACGTTCAGTACACTCTGACAATTCTTCATACCTACATTCACCACTTTTTGGTGGTTCAGTCAGCATTTTAATTGCAAACTGTTATTTATAGTGGTTTGTTGTGAAATGGTTCATTGTAGAGAAACTGACTTCATGGAACCAGAGGTCACTGTGTCTGCTTTAATCATACAGCATCTTTCATACATTTAGAATGAAGTCCAAAGTGCTTTACAGAGCAAGAAAAAGTAGCAAGCGGTTGTCAAGTAAAGACAGCAAATAAAAGTAGTGAAATAAATAAGAAAACAAGAATAATAAAAAATTAAAGGAAATTGCATAGAACATAAGTATATTAACTTTTAATATAGCTTTTTAATACATACTAAATGCTGTTCAGTTTTTTACATTGTTGGTAAAACTTGGAATAAAAGGGAAAATAATGAGTAAAAAACAAATCAGAAGTAATTCATGTACAGTAATAGTAAAATAAAAGAATTATGAATGAACAGAAAGCTGGACTAGATAATATTTGTTTTCTATTTTAATCTAGTAACCAAAGCTGCCTGACAACTATGAACAATTCTGACTGAAGAACAGAGTATTTCAACCCACTCTGAATTGTTGCTTTTTGCATCATTCTCATTTTATTATGCACAAATATGTAAAACATCATTTCCTCAGATTCCAGACCACTATCACCATGTCACCCCCTCTCTCACCCCATGAGATACTGCACTAATGTTTGGCATTGCTGTTTCTAGTATGAGAAGTCGATATAAATAGAATAACTCTGTGCAGAGTTAAACTTTTCTTTCAGAAATGGTCGGTTCAGCCCTTCCTCTCATTGTCTTTAATCAGAATAACAATAACTAGCAATATCAGTTGCATTTCTGATTGATATCCTGAAGAATAGCTCTTATAAATAGTTACACATCACTTGTCCCTCTCTTCCCAGCTGCAGTCAGTAAATTCAGCCCTCTGCCCTTAAACTCTAGTCCTGCTTTCACACTAGCAGGGGCTGTGCAGTGATAATGATATTAATGATCTAAATAAATGACCCAATATGTATGAGCGCTGTCACTGCTTGCTGAAAAAGTGGGTTATGCAGAACATTCTGTATGGTTTATTCGTCAGCAGCATAAAGGGCTTTTATTCCAAACTGCATGTGAACTTGATTACTTTAATATACAGGCTGTGCAAAAGTCTCAGAAAACTTATTAAAGCTGTACACACTTGGATGGCAGTATTTTAATAAATAAATTAATTCATTATTTTTAAAATGAGACCTAACGTTAAAATATATGCAAATCAGTATATTGGGATTTGATTTGGAGGTCTGTGTCTGGCTGCGTCTGTACCATTTCAAAAGAGCAGTATTTAGTTTCTGTCTAACACCCAGTTTATCTCACAAATCAGTTATTAAAATTAAATCCAGTAAATAGTTTTTAAGTGTCAAAGACCTTTGCTCATTAATGCACATACATAAGTAAATCTCATTTAATGACTGAGCCATTAATTGTAATAACATTGTAATAATGTCTCTGCGAAGAGAAATTTGTGTATGACGTTCATTCTTGAGATATGAAACCACACAGGACGTGGTATTGTGAAGTGTCACCTTAGCCTTATGCTGTGTGTCTGTGTGTCATGTATTAATCTCTTTGTTGGGACCAAATATCCTCATAATGATAGAAATACCAAAAAGTTGTAAAATTGGGGAGATATTTTAGGAAAAACTAAAAGAGCAGAAAAATTGATTTTTGGTTAGAGAGGTAAAGGTTTGGTTTAGGTTCCTGATATATGGTACTAGTTCCTGAGATGTGGTACTACACAAGTCAGTGGAATGTCCTCACAAACATGGTTATACAAGCATTGTGCGTGCAGGATGCAACACGGATGGCCTCAGCTGGGTGTGTTGGTGTGCTGTGTGCCTTCCTGTCTGAAGAGGAGCTGAAGGCCATCCTACAACAGCATGTTCTCGGTAAAAACACTATACACCACACAGGCTTCCTCCATTACCTGCTGCTGTAACTATTATTAAACTAGAATCAATTGCGGTAATCAGTTATTAAGCAGTAATAACAGAACCTCCCACTGCTTCACTTAAATGATGCTTCACTAAAATCTGTTCGAATTCATAATTTTTTAAATATAGTCATATACAAAAACAAAAATGTAGCAAAAAAGTATTTTTGCTGGTCGCATTTCCCTAGTCATGTTAATGCACAATATCTGTCTACTTTTGACATATAAGGAGAAAAAAATAACTTTTAATTATTTATTTCTAATGTGCAAGAGTGTGTTCTCCGAGGAGGATTTTAACTTACTTGCACTGTGTCATTTGACCCAGGGCTCCCAAACTCCCAGTATTTCTTTTTTGGCTATAATTAATAATATTAGAATTGATTTAAATGCTTAAAAAATGGCAGTGTTCATTCATCATCTTCATGAAAGGTTTTGTTACAATACTTTTAGTTACAGTTGTCACATTGCTTAAACTATAAAACTTTAATGTCAAAAGTCTTCATTTACAAATATGAAATAAAAACCTACTCAGAATTCCATGGCTCCTGGTTTCTGCTCCTTATTTCAGTTTGGACAGCTTAGACAGTGTTTTTGCTGTTACATCGTTTTACAATAAAGACTTAAGCTTTTAATAGTAATCTTTAATTCTGTTCCATAAATTTAAAAAAAGTAATGAGTTTATCGTACAATTAGAAATTTAATACTAATACAAAATTATGATTTTTTTTGTTCGAATGAATATTGTAATTGGTTTCATTGTAATTGATGCAGTACAATTGTCACCTTCTTGTCTATTCTGACCCTCATATTAAACATTGATAATGTCACTTTTTCTTCAGTATTGGTGCATGTACAGCTGATATGTTTCTGTATATGTGCAAGACGTGTTTATGGTATATCTTGTCTCCGCAGCGGACGTGTCCGGGGTGGACTGGATGGTGCGGCACGGCCGCAGTTTGGCTCTGGCGATTGCGGTGAAATCTGCTCCTGAACAGCTGTGTGCTCCGGAGTACAGCTCAACCGTGCTGGAGGCCGTTTTATCCAGCGCCACCGCAGACAGAGTAATTTACCACCACCTCACTGCCAAAATGATTCTGACTCCATTTGTGCATATTTAATGTCAGTTGAGGGTTTCATATTTTTGTGATTCTTTTTATTCTCCTCATTCCTCCTCTCTTCTCTTTCCTCCTCTGTCGTGTAGATCCCCATCGCCTGCAGTGGGATCAGGGCGATGGGTTTCCTGATGAGACATCAGCTCCGATCATCCGGAGGAGACGCCATTTCACCTCGCATCATCACTCAGTTCGTTAAGGTTCGCTTCGTCAAATCTGCTGCATTATTACTAAAACACCGGTGATGTTTAGAAACTGCTGCAACTTAAATCTTCACATTGTATCCAGAGGTGGAGAAGACTTTATTCAAATTCAAGTACAAGTAGCTACAAAAACACAATTTAGGGGTACGTTTTCCAGTCCCCCGAAAAGAAATTCTCCAAAAACCTCATAAAACCACTGTAGAATCTCCAGCCTCTGTCAGCACAGAGCTTTTTACATTGCTGCTGTTCTTTTGTGGTAAAATAAGTTAGATGCTGTATTTGAGTTTTATAAAAGCATTACTTTTACAAATAAATATACAAATCTAACCAAAAAAAACAAATCTAACAAAATTCTGTGTAGGTGGAAAAATTCATATTAGTATTTTTTTTGTTTTAAAAGCAACTTTTTGAAGCATTATTGAGATTTTGGCCAATACCAGGGACTGTTTATATCAGCCCTCAGAATATTGTTTGGCCCTGGCTAACTACTTTGGTCCTCTTACTGATTCAATTGAATGACTGATTTACGTTTTTAATAGCAAGCTTTATGAAGTCAGTTGATCGCAGCTATGTGTGTCTAGATGAACACGTCGAACTGCTGTGAAAACAGATTGCTTTCATAAACGCTGCTCTCTGCTCTGCTCGCCCTGCAGTGTCTGCAGAACCAGTCCAGTGATATCCGCCTGGTGACGGAGCGAGTGCTGTGGTGGGTGTGTAGGGAAGCAGATACTCCCGCCCTGGAGCCCACTCTAGTGAAGCCCCTCCTCAAAGCCCTGCTGGACAACACCAAAGACAAGAACACCAGCGTCCGCGCCCAGAGCGAACACACCATCGTCAGTCTGCTCCGGCTCCGCCAGGGGGAACAGGGCATGCAGGTAGGTTCCACACACACACACACACACACACACACACCAGTTATCACAAGAACATATTGCAGCGAGACAGCCAGCTCTGTACCACCAGCAGAGAACTGTGTGCGCGTGTGCTGGGAGGTATATCTTATGTATATATTTCTTGGGTATAAGTAGGGTAATTATAGTAATAGTATATTTTACTTTTTTACGTTTATATTGTCTTGTTTTTTACATTTACATTATTTATACAGATTGATGCAACACATTGCAGATCACTGTGGGTGTTTTTACACCCTTGGAAATGTTTATTTTATATTAACGTGTGTAACAAGTGGATGAACTTTTTTTTCTGTGTTTTTTCTCTGCAGAGTATCAGTGCCATTCTAGACTCGGCAAGTAATGAGCTGCTATCTGAATGTTACCGCCGGTCACTGAAGAAAATCTCCAGCCTGCCCGACTCCAGTGAAGAAATAGACGACACCATTCTCACGTGATCTGCACGATCTTCTCTCTCTTTTTCTCTCTTCCTCTCTCTGGGATACAGTTATGCTGTCACTAGTGTTCTCAAAGAACAGTCTGATAAATAAACTAAATTCTCGCATCTGCTATCTAAAGAGTGATGCAGTGTTCACACACACATGCACATGTCCCTCCCCTGCTAGCTTTAAAGAGGAATCAGCTCAAAAAATTGCTGTTGTACATTGGAAGTGAAGGTTTTGTTTTTTGGGGTTTTTTGGTATAAGTCATTTCAGTTTTCCAAAAACACCAAGTAACTGTTGCAAAGTTCTGATTTGTGCCAATTCTTTGAAGTCATTTCTTTCCGATGCCTATTTTTGAATTTGACAGACATCAGTGTCCTCATCCTCCTCCTTCCCCAGTATTGTAATGTTTTTTTTTCTTTTTCTTTTTGCGTGCGTGTGTGTGTGTGTGTGCTGGGAGATGGGCAACCCAAAGGATGACACACTGATTATATAGTCAGTGCTGTATCCTTTCTTGTTGGTTGTATAAATGAAATAAAAATCTTGCTTTAATAAATTCTTTGACTTTAATGGTTGTTAGGATTTAAACTTTCCTCATTTCACAAGAACAAACTTTGGATTCATGCTTTTAGGTAGTTTAATTTAGGTTGATTCCATAGCCAACTTTGGCGCCAGTTAGTTAAAATAAAGCGGCAGTTGGATTCAGTTTCAGTTGATTTTCACCATCTGACACAGGAGGATAATTGTCATATACAACCTCTTCTAATTGACAGTGTTGGGCGAAATTGTGCTGATTGGTTGTTGTATATGTGCGGATTTGCTTAGTAATCGGATTTCTGTCTGGCTGACGAGAGACACGTTCGATTGGCCAGCGTTAAATGCATGTTGCTAAAATCTGATTAGGATACAATCCAGATCCAAGTCTCAAACACATATATTTAACTCAAAATTAAATGCAGATCAACTTTCAGCTAATATAATCCAGTTCTTATGATTGGGTAAGTTTGTGAAGGCTTTGTCCAGTGTGTGACCCCTGTGGAGCAGGTTCCTGACCCAGTCTCAGTGCATTACAGAGTACTGCAGCACTGACTGTGCCCCTCTGTGGAGCTCATACAGGCTGTGCATGTGCTTTACACCAGTGTATAAGAGTGAGACTGGGCCTAATACACAATTAGCTCAGTAGAAGCGTTCTGCCCTCTAGTGTGGTGGTGATGTAAGTGTATTTGATTTCACACTGATGGGCTAAAAGAAAAGTATGTGTAAGCATGATTTATTTTCAAATAGCATTTACTTTGTCTAATTGATTGTTCTTCAAAAAAAACTAATTTCCAACCACATATATTCACAGGAAGAGAGTGAAATCAGGGAAAGATACATTATACAGACAAAAGTGTTGAATTCAGCTGGCCCCTTACTTGAAGGACAGTCTTAATTCTTCAGCATACCAAGACATTTTGGACAACACCATGCTTCCAACTTTGTGGACACAGTTTGGGGAAGAACCTTTTCTA
>JBBPCY010000018.1:7794497-7815422 GCA_037974405.1 Brachyalestes nurse
GTGTGTGTGTGTGTGTGTGTGTGTGTGTGTGTGTGTGTGTGTGTGGGTGTGTGTGTGTGTGTGTGTGTGTGTGTGTGGCTTGTCACGATGCCAGAATTCTAACAATGTCACAATATTTGATTTCAAAACAACACTATGGCAAATATATACATACACATC
The DNA here is from genome assembly GCA_037974405.1 of Brachyalestes nurse. Taxonomy (NCBI): domain Eukaryota; kingdom Metazoa; phylum Chordata; class Actinopteri; order Characiformes; family Alestidae; genus Brachyalestes; species Brachyalestes nurse. The sequence continues at coordinate 7,794,657 of JBBPCY010000018.1, forward strand.
CTGTCTATACTGGAGTGAATCCTGGAGTGTTTTTGTTTGTTGATATTTTTCGAAACAGTGTAAGCTATTTAAAGGGCCCATATACATTTTTTTTTATTAAACCACTGAGCTCGACTTGTAGTGGCTCTATTCCCATTGGCTGCCTTGGGTTGTTGCCTTATTCCAAAAACAATCTGGACTTATTGCGACTTCAGTGTAAATGTTTGGTGCTAAACTGCTAAAGGCTAAATAGGATATTTGTAAGAAGTATGTGCATTTTATTTATGGAGCCAGTTTAAAAGCAACAACTCAATATGCTTTACAGTGTAGCAAATTAAGTAAAGATCTAGAAATAATAAATTAGTAGAAGGAAAAAAAAACAGAAAAGGGTAAAACATATAGCTGAGACAAAAAGGGAATTCTAGAGGAGAACGGCACTAAGATTTCAATACCTTCATAAACTAAAGGGTAAGGGTAGCATAAAGTTGGATTGCAGACCTAATGCTGAGAGAGAGACTCTTCCTCAGTGTGCTTTGTTGTTTTTCCTTGTTTTTTTGTGACATTACAACCACCATGAACGTAAAACGTTTTTGCAGATTGTTTTCCTTATGTTTGTGGACTGGAAAGTAAACAGTATGTCAGACATTTGTGTACTGCATTAAAAAAAGAGATGAAAAATTGCATTTATGTGATTTGGGCCCTTAAATTGAAAAAACACTTAATTGCTAACTGTGTGTGTGTGTGTGTGTGTGTGTGAGAGGAATAAAGTAAGGGCTTTTTTTTTTAATCAGAATAGTGACAGACTTGGGCAGCCCCACAAAAGGGACAGTCAGAAAGCTCTGTGTGTGTGTGTTTAAACCCTGTGACTGAGCCTCTGTTCACTGTATCAGGACTAAAGAGGCAGGAGACATCACTGACCCTTCTGCTGTTACTCATCATGACCCGGCTAATGGCCATTCTTTTATCTCTCTCTCTTTCTCCCTCTCTCTTTCGCTCTCTCTCCATCATTCTCTCTCTCCAGGTATTACAGAGGGACCCATGGGGTCATAGTAGTCTATGATGTCACCAGTGCCGAATCTTTCGTCAACGTCAAACGATGGCTGCATGAAATTAATCAGAACTGTGATGACGTATGTCGAATATTAGGTGAGGTCATCTCAGTTGACCCTCTGTATCACTTTTTTAAGACTCAAATCATGATCACCAGGAGTAGTTCACGGAAATATGCGCTTTCCCTGCTATCACTTCTGTTTTACTTACCCCAAACATACTCATAGCGGTCTCGGTGCATCAGTTTCTGAAAGTGGCTGTTCACTTGCATTAAGTTAAGAGTGTGTGCTCATTGAATAAAAGTTATGGAAGCATACTTTTTTCTGAAAAAGTGTTTTTAATAATTATATTGTGGTGCTTTGTAAACAGATCCTGGACTATGTGCAGTTTTACTTGGCATATAGTGTATTTTTAGAAAAATAAATCTGAATTGTTCTGTAATAATAATAAATTAAAATATAGTGAGGTTTGAGATTTGATGATGTCAAAATGCTGTAATGTCAGAGGTTAATATTCTGTAAGTCTAAACCCTGCTGTGATCTTACACCGCGTTGTCTCTGTTCTTCTGTCCTCTTCAGTGGGAAATAAGAACGATGATCCGAATTCTAAAGTAGTGGAGACAAACGATGCTCAGAAGTTTGCGGAGCAGATGGGAATCCGCCTGTTTGAGACTAGCGCGAAGGAGAACATAAACGTGGAGGAGGTGAGCGCTGCAGCTTCAGGGCACACGGCGCGTTTTGGAACGCTATAAAACTGCTGACAGGATACTGCAGTAAAGTGGGCTCAGAGAAGAACAAGGCTCCAGATTTCATGGGCTGGATCGCTTTAGATGTTGCTGGAGTTGGAGTGTGTAGTCAGCATAGAGGTTCCCCTCAGAAAACAGCTTAAAGGGACACTTTGTCCTTTTATCATAGCAGTTTATCATCTTAGTTTACGTAAATGTATAATTCATATGTAAAGTCAGTTTTAGTCTTAGCATTTTTTTAAAGCAATTAAGTACAACATTAAAAAACAAATAATTCTACTACATTTTAACAAGCTCTGACAAATTATAGCAAAATGTTTAATAAATTCAATCATTGTGGTTATATTATATGATGATTTTTTTAAACACTTCAAAGGACTGAACTAAAATGTGGCATGTGGCAAACTGCTAGTGTTACTTTGTGTCAGAATATTGAAGAATATAGTGAACTGTAGTAACTACGTATGCATTACACATGGTTTTTTTGTTAAAAGGTGATATTTTTTGTAGTATGGCCTTGTCAGTGAATTATATATATATTTTTTTTTTCTGCTATGATTAACACAAGGCAACAGTTTTACTGCCGAAGTAGTCTGGAAGATGTTTTTAATAAGGTACCACCACATCAAGTTTTGGAATGTTTGTTGATTTTAAAGAATTTTATTTAAATTATTTATTTTTTTGTTTAACCTTTTTGCCATGACGTAACCATTGTTGATGAAATGGCTTTTTTTTTTTTAAATCTGTTTTTCCTACAGATGTTTAACTGCATCACGGAGCTGGTGTTACGGGCAAAGAAAGAATCTGTGGCCAAACAGCAACAGCAGCAACAGAACGACGTGGTGAAGCTCAACAAGAACAGCAAACGAAAGAAGAAGTGCTGCTAGTGGACGTGGGGAGGGGAAATGACGGCAGCCTTCACTGCAAAAACCATACAGAAAAGGACTATATCAACTAAATTAAGAGCAGAGAAAGATTAATAAACAACAATGACATGGAAATATGTCCCTTTTGGACAAATTCAAATCATAAAGACTTTTTAAAGAAATGTACAGATTTTATTAGAATTAAGGAGTTTTATGTGGAATTCAACAGATGTGGTATTTAATAAAAGATCCTCCTTCTTTCTCGAAGGACCTGCAAGCTGACATTGCCACCAGATTTATATATGCATTAAGAGTTACTTTTACAGGGACATCCGTTTTCTTGCTTTTTTTCTTCTTCTTCTCGCGTCTCCATCTCAGGAGGTTTTTTTTTTCCTCTCCTTTTTTTGGTTTGACGGAACAGGTTGTTATTTCTTTCTAGAACGGAGTGATGAGAAATGTGACCTGCAGACTAATGAACGTTCACTGGGCCACAAAACCCTCCACACAGATGCCAATATGGTTCACCATTTAAGGAGTTTAAGAAAAAATCGGTTCGCAGGGATCCATCAAACAGAACTGGTGGCTCTCAAGGGTTTTTTTTTGTCTTTTTTTTGCCAAGCTTTCCTTCTTTTCTCCTGGTCTTGGTTATAGAAGAGCTACCAGGCCTCCTGATACTGCTGACATTTCACAAAAGTCTTACCATGCTTCAGGCCTCTTTTCGCATTTGCAGGAAAACAGTGAAACTGCCATCATCTTAAATGGGAGCATCGTGAAACAGCACTCTCCTGCAGCGTTGCCATAGAAGCGCCCTCCCCTTGTCAACCGTTGCCATGGTAATGTCCTCAGGACCGCCGAATTGTTCTTGTGGGACTTGTGTATAAACTGGGTCTGGATCTCCAGGGTCATGAACATCCATATCATCTGCTACGGTTAGGCATAATCTCATATATACTTACATGTAAGCTCTGACCAGTCCCATAGACCCAAAATATGAATGTTTTGGAAAAGATAAAAGGAAGGTTTTTAATAGTGTTGTGTTTGTCACGTCTGCACATGAATATATCTTTGGTATGAAGGTTTTTCTTGTGTCCCAGAGTGATATGCAACTCTATGGCAAGATACTTGCATAGGAGGAGGGTTTAATGTTTTTGTTTTGGAGACAATAACTCAAGTAATTGCAGCCCAAACGTTTATGTGGTTATTCACACCTTAAATGGGGCTCTTTACCCAACCTTAAGTATGGATCTATTCTAAATACTTTCGTCTGCTCACCCTTCTCTGAAGCATCAGTGTGCTGATTGGTCCAGAAAGGGAGGTCCAGACACTTTTCCTGCAGAATCAGTGGGCAATAACCTCTTTAGCTTCCTGGCCATGCAGTGACCCCATTCAACCAAGTAAAGGAATCATTGTAACAAGTCTCACTGACTTTTCTTCCATATGAATATGTATATAAATATATTTGTATCATGTATTTAATATATATTATATACATACTTGCACATATCCATGCGAACATGCATGTGTTTGTGCTATGGTTGAAACACTTTCAGCTGTGGTTATGCTGTACACTGGAGTAAAGAGATGTATCATGGATTTGTGCCCCTTATGAATTGAATCGAAAAATAAATATTTTAAACAGATTAACATTTGACACAATAACATTCGTCTATGCTTCTTTATTTTCCTGCATGACCTTTGTCTCACACACTCTCGTGTGTTCAGTAGGGATGCACAATCATATCAGAGGCATATTGGTATTGGCTGATTAAAAAAATATATATAGTTATTGGTCAGACATTTAGATTTGACTGATTTTTCAAACCTGTGCTTGATGGCAGATTCATTTTACTTCAAAATGCAAAATATTTGTTCTTTTTAATCCTAATTCAGATAGATCCAAATAATGTTCCCAAGAGTATTACCACTGGCAGAAATCTTTCAGGTACGTCCACTGTTCCCATATTAGTGCATCCCTAATTCTCAGATAGCAAATTAGGTCTTTTGTTGTTTGCAAGGAGACATAGAGGCTTTTGAATTTGCTTTTCATCTTTGCTTTTATTATGTCACAGTGCATTCCACATGATGAAACACATTGGATGCTTTTCATAACATGGAAACATGGCTGTGTAGAAATGGCATGTTATCTATTACCTATGCATTACCTTCTGACGTTAATTGAAAAATAAGATTTTTTTGATCGTATAAAAACATAACGCTTTATCTATAGTGTCCATATGTATAAATACTTATTTCCTAACTGAAAATGCAGATGTAGAAAAGACAGTCTATTTACAATATGACGTGTCATAAGATCAATGAAATCCACAGTACAACACACATTCACTTGCCTGCATTCATTGCTAACGTTTTAATCTGAATGTTCATTCCATTAACTCAGTCATTTTATTTATTATGCATTAAGTCCACTTGTGATGAGCTTTGTCGAAAGTTCTGTATTTACACGTAGGCTGCCACTTTATTCAAGTACTTTGTTCTTCTCTCAATTCTGAAAAAACTGAAAGATGGCGTGAACAACCCTCTTATCAGAGGCCTGTAGCATGGAAGGGTATAGAAGTCTGGAGCTTTTCAAATCTCTTCATCAGATATTTTTGTTTGCATTGTATAAGGTTATAATATTGCACAGCAACGTAAGGTTAGCATTTTCCAACACCAGTTATTTTCCCACTGTCTTTCCTGCAAATGCAGGTAGACGCTATCCTAAGTATTTTTTTTCAACATGTTTGTGATGGGGACAAAAGTACACTGCCAGCAATGATTCATGACCAGGACATGCATCATGGCGAGGACTATTGCTTCACACATCGTTTTCCAAAAAGTGTGAATGTCAAAATCTGCATTTCTTGCACAGCGTGAGTCACTACCTTACACATGTATGATTTGGAACTGATACTGTCAGTGTCTGTTGTGAAATATTATAGGCTAGCGACTATCCAGTCATCGTGTTTGAGACGGTTATGAAACTGCTGGGCAGTTCCTGTGCATTCCTGATGACTGCCAGAGGTGGTCAGAAGCACAGTGGATGCCTGCGCCCAGACTAATGCAGTGGTCTGAGCTATGATACAGCCATTAATACAAACACCTTGTTCAAAGAAAGGTCACTCTCTAGAAATCTTCTTGCAGGTTTTGTATGTCTCTAGTGGTCTTCCAAACCTTTTGGAACTATAGTTACATTTGTGACTTTCATTGTGTTCTCATATATTACCAACAAAGTCACAATGGAAGGGACTCAGACAGAGTGAAGATGAAGTGGCACAGTCACGATCACTGTTGGACTAGGAGAATGTGCGGGTTAAACACAAGTACCTACTGCAAAGATATTTACTGCCAGCTAACAGTCAATCAGCCTTGACAGCCCGGCAGTAAAATGCCAGAGAAACGAGAGGTTCTTCTTCATAGGAAGCTGCCATGGGATAACCCATGAGAACAGTATCAGTGGGAACCAAAATCTGGCATTCCTCCATGGACACACCAGTAAAATCCAACTGCAGTCATGTGGAGAGTTTGGGATGCAGATTTCCTCAAAAACACAGGGAAGACATAAAGCAGCTGAACCAGGGCAGCCAGTCAGATGCCAGTGCATATAGACTCAAAGGACAGCAAGATTTATCCGAGTCGAGTGTAGCCATGTTGTTTAACCTTCTAAGCAGTACTGTGGCATTCAGGAAGATGGTCAGGTGAATAGTAAATATCACACATGCTTCAGCAGAGCCAGGTTCTGTGTGGGAAAGGCCTATTGTGTAAACGAGGGAGCTGCAGCCCTGTGAGATGCAGACAGGTGTCACAGTGGCTGTGCCAAGGTAGGGATACGATGAGAAACCAAAATAAAAAAGTTGGTAGCAGCTGGCACTAAATGTGGCAGGAACCAGGTCCAGATAGAACTCCATGAGGTTTGAATGGATTGTAGATACTGCTAGTTGGAGGGGAGAAGAGCCACAAAGCATCTTTTAAGCATTATGTGGAGCTGAGAAGACTACAGTGGAAGAGTATTGTGTCTGTCACAGGCGTAGACTGATTAATGGAGATCAGGTGAAGTTTGAGGTAGTTAGAGGAAAGTTACAGGACTCTTCAGCCAATGCAGCAGTATTAGTAGTGCCCAGATGTTGTAATGGCACACACTGTCTTTATATTGTATACACTCCATTTTTAATATATAAACTATGGTGCTGGGTACTACAGTTCAGGCTTGTCAGAAAGGTTTGCATCCAAGCTTGACCTGTACCTCCTCTTGCTCCTGGAACATCAACTTCATGCTGCAATCCATGCAGACCTAAGGTAATCTACTGAAGCACAAAGGGTCAAACCTGTGGCTGTCATAGGCCTCTAATGCTGTGTAACTTAATTGTGGAGACCCAGAGCAAATTACAGAGCCCTTCATGAGCTCATTCAGGTAAACTAGTGTTTGCTAACCTAGCATCAGTGGAAGCATTTCAAATGGCTCCAGGACTCATAGCACAGCTGCTATGACAGGAGTGCTTGTCTGCAAATAGTCCCAAGGACTGGGGCACTAATCTAAGGAAACTAGTAGTAGCAGTCTGACCTTGTATCTGGCCTTGAGCTAGTCTGGGGCTAACCAGTGTTAGCAGGCCAAGCTAGTGATTTCAATCCGTGAGCAGAAGCACTGTGTGAGGAAGTGTAAGTGTAAAGTGTCCATTTGTCATACGTAAACACACCTCAGCACACAGTGTAAAATTGTTTTCTACATTTAACTAATTCACTAAGCAAAGCAGTAGGCAGCCAGGAACACAGCGGCCAGGGGTACCCCTACTCAAGAGTACCTCTGTGGTGCCACTAGCAGCCCTGGGACTCAAACCCATAACCTTTTGATCACAAGGCAACTCCACTAGGCCACTAGCTGTCCCAGGAGGAAACCAGTGCTACAGTCTGAACTACAGCCAATCAGAACAACCTGTGCAAGACAAGGTAGGATCCTGAAGCTCTGACTTTTCCATTTCCAAGGCCTAGGCCAGCAATGCAATGTTATCAATCTGTCACTGTGGAAGAGAGAGAAAGAGGACTGCTTCCATGTGAGTGGGGTATTTATATTTTAGGCTGTGTCACGTGATTTTGATGGCAAAACGTCTTGATCTGTGTGTATCCACTGTGCTTTGCACTGGCAGTCAGAAGGAACTAAATTGAGCAGATATGAAAATCAGACAGATAGACACAGTAAGCTAAAAACACTGCAAAAATATCTTACTATGTAAAAACATTTTACATTTAGTCAATATTTCTTTTAATATTTTTCATCATGAGGAAACATATATGAACTTATTTCCAAACTTTTTTTAACGTTTGAAGTGATTTTGTCCAGAGAAATTTTCTTTCTTTTGCACAGAAAGTTCTATGGTCTCATAATATTACAATAATCCCAAAATGAAAAATCATTACATATATTGACTGGATTTAGGATAAAAATATTTTGTCACCAAAGAGGAAAACTACTTATTTGACTGAACGTCGACATTTATTGTGAATACACTTGGAAATGGCACGCATGTGAGAAATGCTCTTGCTTCCCTGAAGACATCACATTCACATTCACATTCACATTCACATTCACATTCACAGCCGTGTGTGAGCCTTGGTGTGTTCATGCTGAAAAGAGGATTCAGGACACAGACTAGACAGGCTTTCAAAAGCAGTGTTTAAATGGCAAAAAAACAAAACAAAAGACAGTACAAAGTCAAATTAACAGGAGACATTTATAGAACAAGAGAAGAAACTGAAAAACACGACGACAAAACCAGGACAGAACATTTTCCACACAGAACACAGCAACTAACACGCTAACAGTGGAGGGGTTCAAACTCTGACTAGTGTCTGGTTCGGTCCAGAAGCCTGAACATATGATCGCAGTTTACTCATAACTGGCAAGCTCCTATTAGCAACTGCACAAAGTAGCCTAAAAGATGAAGGGTCAGCTGCTTGTGTGTGAAATAGCGAATAGTGAACAAACACTAATTGTCTCAGCCAATCGGGAATTACCTCGGAGACAAGAATTTGTCAGTGTGACAAGATTGTCTGATGCTTCGGTTAACTTTTTCATAGACCTCTGCAGCTGTGCTGTCGTTCTGTTGCCGGTGTCATGCCCAAAGGTGCTTCCAGATTTGGATCTCCAAGCTAGTTTACAGTACCTTGCAAAAGTATTCACCCCCTTGGCTTTTTACCTATTTTGTTACATTCCAACCTGAAATTTAAATGTTTTTTATGCTTATTTTATGTGATGGATCTGCACAAAATAGTCTAAGTTGGTGAAGTGAAAAAAAAAAACAAAATTGGTATGTGCATATGTATTCACCCCCTTTGCTATGAAGGCTCTAAAAAGTTCTGGTGCAACCAATTACCTTCAAAATTCACATAATTAGTGAAATGAAGTCCACCTGTGTACAATCTAAGGGTCACATGATCTGTAAGTATAAACACACCTTTTCTGAAAGACCCCAGTGGCTGCAACACCACTAAGCAAGGCATTGTATCTCTATGGGGAAAATACATGCTGTTTTTAGAAAACCACACCCCTGTGGAAATCAAAAATGCTTCCAACCTGATACCATTTTGTCCTGTGTACATTTTCCCCCAGTTTACCACTGGAACCTATGAAATGTTATGCTGCTACATGCAAGCTAACACTTTTGCATGTTGCTAAAACCAGCTACTAAAAATGTACTCAAACTGACAAAGCCAGTTTCCTGGTTTGTGTGCAGTATTTGGGAGGATGTCTTATATCAGTTCAATGTGTAGCAGTGTAAAGGTAGCTTGCATGTAACAGTATTTGTTTTTGATACTTTAACAATCTTGTAATTGAGAAAAATGTCTCCAAGGCTAAATGTATTGGTTTCAGAATATTTTTGCTTACCACCCCATTTTTTCCCATAAAGAACACCAGCTTAGACCCACGGTCGCCAGTATGGGCATGAAGGCCAACTACAGAAGGAGGTCATGACATCAGAGGTCTAATGCAGTCAGCTTTTCAGCAGCTGTAGAATCAGACAGTAAAGCAGAGACTCCACTCCACTCAGCCGCGATAACTCTGATGTCCGTAAACATCTGCTCAGAAATCAGACTCACTCACAGATGCACACATGTAGATTGTTCTAGAAAAAAGTATGATTTTTCTCGTTCAAAAGTTATACATTTACAAATAACAAATATATCAATTTGTTTTTTTATTATTCCAAACCTATCTGTAAGTATAAAAAGTCACTCTTTGGGTTTCTCCAAACCATCAGTCGCCTCAGTTAAACGGAGAAGACATCTGCATAGCTTTGCTCAAAATGGGCCTGACTTTGCTGAATTGCACAGCCACCAAAAAAAGCAGAGGTTATAATTCTGTAATACTCTCTATACTTCAGTTTTTTAAGGTTTTGAATCATCCCCATATTTGTCAGAACTATTTAGCTATCCAAAGGAAGCTCACAATCAAGACCTAAAGTGGCCTTTTTTGTTCCCACAGGCTGGACTATGGTGTCCCCCCTCCCCTTTTAAAAGTTTTAGTGACAGGGACTATGGCAGTAGACCCTTTTATATGACTTAATTCAGCTGCAGCACAATCATTCAAGCCTGACCATACAATAGTGATAGACACCTGACTCAAAAAAGCATTTAGCTCTGACAGCCTTGAGGACAGTTTGCTTGTGGTTATTTAAAATTATTTTCTTCGTGTGGGTACATGAACACATTTGTGGGACTGCTGTCAGAATAGTTTTGTAGTTTTGTGAATTAGTGCTGCAAACTGCCTGCAGGTGAAAGCTGATAGCCCTGTAGGTTCATTCACATCACTCCAGACTGCACTTGAGGCCTGATTACGCATGCTTTTATTTTTTGGATTTTACCATCTTTTTCTCAATTTAGTCGTATCTAGTTACACTCAATAGCTAGATATTCCACTGTTACATAATGCTACCAAGCTGGGAGAATGGAGGCTAGCATGTGTTTCCTCTGAGCACCACTGCATCTTTTCAAACTGCTACTAACTCACTGGACAGCTCAGCATGCTTGGAGGAGAACAGTAACTGCCAGTTCTGTTATGTCAGAAACCAGATGCCCATGTTGGAGTGATAGGAGAAGGAAGGCTATCCCTTCAGACCAAGGATGACTGTGGCATCGCTGGGAATTTAAATCACCACATGCATTTGAAGGCTTATCCTAAAAGGTTACCAAAAGCCAAACTGGTTGGAACATCAGTATGTTAACCTTTTTCAACAACATTTAACCAATTTATTAGATTGTAATCAATTTGCACTTGACCTAATAAATGTATTTTCATACGCTTGCTTTAAATTTACCCAAATTCAAATATGTCACATTTGACAAATATGTCAAATGCATATGAATAAGATATTTGGTTACCTGTGCTGAAGTACTGGATTTTCGTCATGTGAATTATATATACATTATTTATATTATTATATATCTGAATCAAGTAAATGTTTCTCATTGACTGAGAATAAGGCCCCTTTGTCCCTGAACATGTGAATGAACATAAAAAGTCTGTTCAAAGTCTTTTTGAATTCTGCAGCACTCAAAGGATAATTCACAACCTACAACCTGTAGCCTGACATCAAACCTCTAACCTGAACCCTCTGCTGTCTAGCTCGTCCTGAGTTAAAGGCCAAACCGGTCCTACAGTGTGTCAGAGCTAAATGTTCCATCGAACCTGACTGGCAGTGGGGTGAGGAGAATATGTCTGAGGCACTAGGAGGGGAAGCTGGCCTCTGATATGGGATAAATGTGGTAACCCTGTACAAATCACCCTGAAGCAGAGCTTGAATCAGTTCAGTTGAGGATAACCGCCAAGGACCTTCCTTCTTTCTATAAGTCTCTTATATTTGCATCGACTTCCCTGGGCCCTCATCTGGAACGATCTGAAGGAGTGGAATAGTTGGGGCAGATAAAGTGCAAAATGGCTCGAGGCCTTCACGAGATTCTGTCGTTTAGTGGTTATTCACTCTCCTGTCTTAGTCTTTGGCTAGGTCAGTCATTGGGTTTGCTTTCATTGCTTTTCCTTGACTTTCTTACTATCTATATTCCTCTATCTCTATTGCTCTCTTTTTTTCACTATACACTAAAAGGTGGTGCATTGAATTTACTTGATTCAAATCTATACATTATTTCCCCCATGAATAAAATATAACCTCTTACTTTTGGCAATAATTGCATCAATATTACATTAATTATATTTTTAAATACTTGGAAATAATGTACATATTTGAATCAAGTAAAAATCAGTGCTTTGCCTTTTTTCAGCTCTTCAGTCTTTCTCTCCAGCAAACTCAGTTCTTCTTGAAAAATGAGAAGAGGCGCTTGTCACCGTCAGAGAGGCGGTGGTGTCGCCTGGAAGAGGGTCCCGAGTGGGCGCGGGGGCCCATGTTGGCCCTGGAGAACGAGTACGGAGAATCCCTCCATTCCTCCTGATGCTTATCCATCAACTGCTGATCTATCACTCTGTGCATATCATCCTGAGAGAGAGGGAATGAGAGAGTGAGAGAAGGAGAAAGAGAACCAGGTTATCTGTCACTGTTACATCTGTAGACAATAGGAAAAAAGAGAAGTGGACAAAAATGATGAAATGCATATGGAAAGTACAAGGACGACTGGACAAAAATGAGGACCATGACAAGACATGAGTGAAATGGATGGATCTCAGCATGCCATGACACATCCCCATAGACGAGTGTTGGGTTAGAGGTATAATCTAGAGATGGTCAGATACCACGTTTTCTTGTGCAGGCTGATACTAGTTCTACCAATATAGTTTTTTTTTACTTTAAAAATGACTCTTAGTCTGACACTATGACTTTGCAACACAATCACTCAAGCCTGGCCATACAATATCTGGTGAGAGACACTTGATAGGCTTGAGGACAGTTTGCTTTAAGATTTTTTTCTTCATGTGTGTATGTGAACACATTTGGAGGACTGTTTTCAGCACAGTTTTGTAGTTTTGTGAATTCGTTCTGCAAACTGCCTGCCGCTGAAACCTGATAGTCCTGTAGGTTCATTCACATCACTCCAGACTGCACTTGAGGCCTGATTGTGCATGTATTTCTTATTTTTGTATTTTACCATATTTTTTCTAAATTAAATCATATCCAGTTCCGACCAATAGCTACACAGCTCTACCAGTCTGGGAGGATGAAGCTAGCCAAGCTAGTGGCATCTTTTCAGACTGCCACTAGCACATCAACTGTCTCTGGACTCTGGCCTCGCTGGGCAGGATGGTTCTCTGTATCATACTAGACTGTTAGCTGAAGTAACAGAATTAGAATTTAGTGTTCTCCTCAAAGCGCGTTGAGATGTCTGATGATATTGTGTTAGTCAGTTTCACATACACATGTATCATAGGAAGCACATGCTAACTTTCATCTTCCCAGCCTGGTACCAACTTTCACTATCAAAAACATGTAATTTAACTGAAGGCATTTAAACACGTCATATGCGTAAGATGATAATTTAAAAGTCTCTGATCAAACAATGCTACCTTACATTAAAAATACACCAATACAAAAATAAAATGCAGCTTTTCTAATTCAGTGAAACTCTATCACACATCACTTTTAGTGCAAATGTATTCAAAAAGAAATTTTAAAAAAGGAACTAAAATTCTTATAATATACTCAGCTAGTTACGTGTTATTCTGATACTAACATTAATGTGGCTACTGTTGTTCTAAAGTGACCTGCTTGGTTTTCTGTTACACTACAAAAAAGCATGTGATAACTCTAATGCTATATTTCAATCAGAATCAGATCAGGCTGTTTTTTTTCTCCAGTATCTGATTCTCTGCTCGTATCAGCCCAGTACCAAGACAGGGTATTGGAACATTGCCATCTCTAGGGCAACCCCCAGTTTGGATGTCGGTATGGGTCGAGATGGCATACAGGAGCTCACCTCTAAGGCAGGAAAGGGCTACCACAGGGGGAGAGGGGGTTCGTACGGAAGCTGAGAAAGGCCACTAGATCAGAAACCACAAGAGCCACACAGTGAACAGCCCTGAGGAGGCAAACTGCAGGCAGGGAGAGAGAGAGAGAGAGAGAGAGAGAGATAGGAGAGCTACAAGTTATACAGGGAGAGGGAAGGACACATACACAAACACACATACTTGCATACACATATATATACAAACATACACATACACGCACACACACACACACACACACACACACCTTAAAGCAATGGCTCTGCCAAAATTGAAAAATGTCTTTATTCCAAATATAGCTGAAGAGCCCAGGCTTGGCATCCAGAGTTTCCAAGGCTTATACCCAGTGGCCGCACCAAGGGGCTGTGAGGGGCTGCTACAACCACCCCTTTCACATTTGCATATAATGTCTAACTCACTACAACTTTAAAATTACACTTTAATTAAAGCAAAAGGAATTGGTTAGAAAAGTGTTTTGGTGCCAGGGTGGGAGTAGATCAGAAAGGCAACTGCTTGGTGGTGCTAGGCCACTAGGGGGCGCTAGGCTTACTGATAAAATGAAGCCTTTATAATTATGTGGATGTCAAAAAAGGCAAAATGATAGTATTCATTAAATGAGCAGCTTTATTAAGCATCAACAAAGCTCAGATGCACATTGCATATGCATTTAATTTCAGAGTGCGTCCAGTATTCTTGACTGTTATCTGATTGTAGTTGTTTGTGTGTGATTTTTTGGGGCTTTTTTGAAAACACGTGGGTTGGTAAGTAGATCTATATTTCATTGTTTCTTTGCTGTAGATGAAGAACGGTTCTCAAATATGATGCCATAGTGTATGATATATTGATAGGTGCATTTGGTGGTCTAGTGGTTTGGGAGTTCGAGCCCCAGGACTGCTAGTGGCATCACTGAGGTTCCCTTGAGTAAGGTACCATGCCCACACACTGCACCCCAGGCGCTGTGTTCCTGGCTGCCCACTGCTTCACTTGGTGAATGGGTTAAATGCAGAGGACAGTTTAATAGACACTTTACATTTATTGTGACCAGGAGTCACTGGATAGCTTTATGTTAACCGGCGCCTAGATGTTTCAGTTATTTGTTAGCTACCTTAACCTTGTACATCCGGTGCAAAACTAGAGAACCACACTTAGACATCAAACATGACTTGGCAGATCAGCTACATTTGGTGTAAAGGGGACAGTCGTGTGATCTTTGACGAACAATTGCTTTAAGGGACAGTTAGAGAAAGAACAAGATAATAAATCCTGAAAAGAAAGGAAACAGAGGCCAGAGAAGAGAGACAAAAACTAAAACTCAATGAGTGATAAACAGAAGGGACAGAAGAGAGAAACCCACCGGAATACAGAGAGAGGAGGACAGAAATAAAGAGATCCTTCAGACCATCTACTAAGTATCAAACAATACCTTCATGAGAATAGGTTCAGGTCCACTGGAGTATCAGTAGCAGTTTTTTCTGCACTGCTCAGAGGACTAACTCATGTTTTTAGAAGCAAGGCTATGACCCCCCCCTCGTCCCATTGTTCTAATACAGCTTTCTCAATCCAGGTCCTGGGGGACCCCGTGCCCTAAACATTTTAGTGTTTTTCCTCTCTTAGATATCCACTTCAACCCAGGAAAGGCTTGTTAATTAACTGATTAATTGCATCAGTCATGCTGGGAGCATAGAAAACACCAAAATGTGCAGAGCAAGGCAGCTCCAGGGCCAGAGTTGGGAACTATTGTTCTAGTATAAACAGGACGGACTCTGCAGAGCGGACATATATAGTAAATTATGAGTGTACTTTCTGCACCTGTTTGTGGAACTCCTGACTCACCTGCCAGGCTTCTAGCTGTTGCGACAGGTTGAGCTTCTGCTGGATAGCGTCCAGGAGTTGACTGTTCAGAGACATTATGTCTATCTTACACTTAGCCAGCTCCATCTCCACTGCTTTTTTTCTGTAGTTGAGAGAATGAGAGAGAACGAGAATGTGATGGTCTGTCTTATGGTAGGGCACGATCTACATGACAGAATGAGGTCGTAGTTAAAAGTCTGTGGGGACACATCTTCAGACAAGGAAGAACCTTTCATGAAATATTCTGTCTAGAGGTGCCTTTTTCTAAAACTCAAAATAATGCGATATTGTAAAGTGGCTGCGACAAGTAGTTAAGTATTTTTTAACCTGTTCACACTTCTCACTTTTTTGAGTGTAGACTTTGATGTAGTATGTAAAAACAAAGCTTACAGTTCACTCCTCAGTCTTTATGATTCATATGTGGACAGCAAGCTGCAGAAACAGCCTATTTTGGATGAACTGTTTTACGATGCCACAAAAATCTGTTTATTTTGCTGCTTCTTGATTGAGGCACACACCATGGCAGCCAATGAAAACAGAACTCATAGGAAATGAATTATGATTACTTAATTATGGTAGTTTTTTTCTACAGAAACCCACATAAATAGACCTCAGGGGAAATACAAGGAGGAGGCAACAAGCCCTTTATAATCTAATGTAATATAACATCATATAATATAATAACATAAATAACGTACTTGGCAATGGCGTCGTCTCGGTCTCGAATGGCACTCTGCAGTTGTTCGCTGGGTTCTCGAACTTCCGACATGGCTCGTAATCTCTCATTCTCCTCTCGAGACGAACACACTTCCAGTGAGAGCATTGCAATCTACGACAGCATGATGACACATCACAGTGGTGTCAGTCCCAATAGAATAATAAACTTAATTAGCAGTTTACAGAATAGTGGTTGACACTCCTCCCAGCCAATCAGATCTCCAAACACATCTGTAGTCTCTACTTCCAGCAACAAACAAAGGAAAAACTCACTCACTCACAGTGAGAACAGTGGAGGCATTAAATTAGTCAGTTATGATGAGAGGCAGTGAAAGGGTGTTACTGAGGAACGTGTCATTCAGGCAAATAAGCTCATATATATGTCTGCACTGAAACTCATGTAAAGCTGGTTCATTTCTGAATAATAAAATGTTTTGAAATGCACCCCTCTGTGTGCGCCCAATTGTTCCTTTGTGCTGCTGAACCTTTTAGTCTGTTAGCTCAAGAGCTACCTGAGCTGGATGTTTACCGGGCATAGAAATAGAAACTAATAGTTTTGCAAATACTCAGTTTATCAATTGACTCTGTCTTTTTCAAACACTTTATTGATATACAGTACTGTGCAAAAGTCTTGAGCCACCCCTTATTTCTGTATATTTTGCTGTGAATGTTAGTGTTACTGTTTCATCCCTGTCAAACTATCTCATCTTGGCATATTTTATAGATGAATTGAAAGAAATGGGAACAAATGTTTTACTCCAAAGTACCAAAAGATTCAAGATGCATTCAGCACCACCAGTATACTGATCACCGCCTGATCATCTGGAATCATCTGCTCCTGTTTCTTCACTGATTCAGGCCTTAGGTTAGATGGTCTTTGTTCTTCTTAGATGATTCATGTGTAAGTCACTCTGCGTCTTAACAAACAAAAAACATTCCTCTGAAACTGGTCAGGTTCAGGGCCTGCACTGAAAATTAGAGACGTTGAAAGTCCTTCAGGAAGCCTAGAGAACTGTTCTTTAAGACCACTTAAAATACAAGGAAGTCAGGATCTTTGAAAGCAAAATAGGGGTGGCTCAAGACTTTTGCACAGCACTGTAGCTGGAGGTTACATATTGTCCCACTAGCCATGTCATTATGCTTGTGGATGTGCTCGTTAGAGTTATGTCAGTCATGTTACAGTAGTAAGTTGGGTAAACTGCTGTTAATGATGAATATATTACTTTGTCTGATCAATGAAATGACAAAAACTACACATATATAAATCATCTGGAATTAATGGCACCATAGGCTGTAACAAGAAAGTTTTTTGCTTGTCAAACCTCACAACAGTTGCTACAAAAGAATGCAGTAGTGGGCAGGGCAAAGCTGTGTCAATTGGAATTTACAGATATTAGCCATGTGCCAAGATAAAAAAGTAACTGACCTATCTTTTTATTACCTGATATTACCTTAATGGCCATCATATCCTGGTCTAGGTTTTTTCAGTAGGTTGAGGATGTATCATTTGTACTGTGATCAGTATTGTGAGCTGTGAAGGTGCTCAGACCAAAATACCATAAAGTAGCTTTATACACATAACATCACACTGTGATGGATCACACTGTAATAGCATAGCTGGACCGTGTTGAACCAGAGCTGCTCTGCATACCTAAACAACTCCCTAATTTCTGAATATCAGCACTTGCTCTCGCATTGTTATTGTGTTATAGTGGGGTTTACATTTAGTTAAATAAACTAAAATGTGTAAAATGTGTAAATTCATTCATTTGGACACCTTCTCGCCATCAGTCGGTATGAGTATTCACTGGCCTCATATACAGGGTGGGCCATGGATGAGTACCCCACCTCCAATATGGCTGCCATGCTCAATTAAAATCATTTGAATACAATTATGAAATACAGCATCAGCCGTCAGGGGCTGCTGACTTGTGTGCAAGTGAATGAAACTATACACTTGCTCATTCATCTTTTATACTATCGGAGACAGGCTACTTATCCGTGGCCCACCCTGTACAAAACAATATTAGTTGCTTTAAAAGTCTTATTTGGCATACCTTTTTAAAGCTGAACGGGTTAAGGACAGGGAAAAATACAGAACAAAAATCTTTCAAAAAGCTTTAGTCTCTGATTGCAGAGACATACTGTCACAGTTTTTGCTGTTTGATGAACAGAGTGGGAAGTAAAACATTAGGGTCTTTTGTAGGCCTACAGAGCTGGTGTGTGTTTTTTTGTTGGGTTTTTTTTTCAGATAGTCAGTAGGGTCTGATAAGTTTCACTTTCAGTGGCTCCACAGTCTAATGTTCTTTTGACTGTTGCTTAGTAACAAGAGACTGTACTGTGCTTTGGTCCACATTCAGTGGATGTAGTGATTACTAAAAATTACAAGTGCATAGTGGGAGATTGTAGTGCCTCTAAAATCACTCTGGATGATTCCATTTTATGATATTGAGAGAAAAGTGCCTGGTGTACATAATAGTCTCATAAAATACAAATAAGGAACCATTTCAGTCATTGACTTGGATTACAGCGTGTCAGCTTACCCTGCAAGTCTTGTTTCCTCTGAGACTGTGTGTGTGTATGTATTTTTTTACCTGATTATGCAGTTGCAGCACCTCCTCCTGTGTGCTGCGTAATCTTTCCTGCTCCTGTTCGTTAAGTTCTCTGACTTCTCTAAGCTCCTCCCCGAGCTTCCTCACCTGCTCCTCCAGCACCTCCTCATCACTGCGCCGTGAGCCCTGAACACACACACACACACACACACACACACACACACACATGCATAAGGACAGTGGTTCCCAAACCTGTTCCTGCAATCCTCCAGCCTTTTATATTTGAATCTGATCACACCTTTTCCAACTAATCAACTTGTTTACACACCCTGTCTGAGATGGTGTGTGAGTTAGAGAAGAGAAGAATGTGAAGGAATAGGCAACACCACACCCAGATTTGGGAATGACTTGTTTAGAACCAGTCTTCCTGAAACGTTATGTCTGAAAATGCCTCTGAAAAGCTCCTATGCAGAAAGTTAATACAGGGAATAGTTATGAACTGAATTACACAGTATAACTGGACTGGCTAAAATGGTTTAATACATTAACCCTTTAATGCCGTGTGTATCATATTTGATACATACATTTCTGAGACCCACTGCGTTACCCTGAGATATAAACTTTGCATAAAACCCTTCTGTATACTATCTCATGGTTGTCTTCTGCCCTCTGATCGATACCTTTTGCACTACAACAATTCTCACATGTGGTATGCTGGAATTCAAAATGGCTGAATCTGATTAGCTCCTTGCTGATTATATCAAGGTGTAGAATATTGGTCATTTGGTGATTTTTATGGTGAGATTTTTTACATATTTATCAATATTTTGAAATAAGCACTTACTTTGTTTAAAAAACTTAGAATTACTTAAAAATATTTATTGTAGTTTGTAATAAAACTGAGCAGAAAATGTATTAAAATTTGATACAGCAGGTATTAAAGGAACAGTATTGGTAAATCCCTCAGTGGTCTTTTGTTATTTTTTTTCTGGATGTCATATATATATATTTGTCCTCCATAGTCCATAATACAGTGTTTTAATGAATAAATTACACAATTAACAAATTGAAATGTGATATTTACAGCAAATAATTCAGAAGTAGAATTTATAAAAATCTAAGCTATGGCTAATTTATAGATTTCTAAAAGGAGATTCACTGCATAAGATATTCTGCACTTCCGTGATGGCAATTTGAGTGATATAGAGGGATTTGTAGAGACGGATGATGAAGTGGAAGATAGGAACTCTGAATGCAGAGCATGGTGATTTATTGGTGTTTTTAATACCTAATGTATCAAATATGATACATATGAGAACAATTTTGTATTCCTGTAATGCCTATTGTATCAAATATGATACAAATCAAAAAACATACTTGTAAAATATTATTATGATTTTTTTACATTTTGCCTAATAAAGACTAAAAATAAAACAAATTAGAATTTTCTGCCCATTATTTCTTGGTTCAGGCATTATAAGGTTAAGCTTCAAATTACAAGCTTACATAATGTAAAACAGATTACTGTTCTGTTAATGTACTATTACAGCCGATTCAAATTTGACAGCCTGGTTCCTACTTTTTAAGTTAAAGCAACATTTACAGTGCAAATATCTGGTACTTGTTTTCCAGGCGTTCTGTCCTGAGACATATTTTTAAAATACATTCAGGGTACAGTGGTACATGCAGGAAACTGTTTAGTGATAGTTTTGCATAGTAAATGGCTAGATTTCTGTCATGACCCCTGGCTCCTATCACCCCCATATTAAAAAAATCGGAGTCAGTACATTTCTCTTACATCTCACATCAAACCACCCTAAATGTCTTTTTTGCATCTCAACCACTGAATTACTCAGGAATTTTCAGAAATTCTCCTTTGTACTGCATATGTACTGCATATGTAAATGTGTGTAAGCGTGTGCACTGAATGCTGAGTATATGTTAAGAGACATGTTATAATATATGTTGGTTGTTATACATGTTATAACACATGTTGGTTGTTATACATGTTATAACACATGTTGGTTGTTATACATGTTATAACACATGTTGGTTGTTATACATGTT
>JBBPCY010000018.1:7827362-7847008 GCA_037974405.1 Brachyalestes nurse
TTTTTTTAACACACCCATTTTCTGACAAATCCCGCCTCTTCTGGCTGCGATTGGCTAATAATATGGTGACTTCTGTGCTTGGATTGGCTAATTTTATACAACACAGCCGATAACCAATCCTGGCGAAAGTAGTTGGGACTGCGAGCCAATCATGATCCAAAACCCAAAATCCAAATATTATTATATCACAAGAATCACACATTGATTTACGGGCAGTCTTGCGGGCCATAACATTTTTCAAAAGGGCCGGATCCGGCCCGTGGGCCGCCAGTTGAATAGGCCTGCTTTGCAGACTGGCTGGAACAAAGCCACTTTCAGGTTTGGCAAATACTAAAAAAATCTGAGCTGACCTTGATATTGCTACAATTTTATTTCTTTATCCGAAACTTTTTTTGGCAGGGAAAACAGCCAATTTTAGCACATTTAATGTTGGGCATACTTTGATTTACTTCTTTTTTTTTGCAGACCTTTTGGATAAAAGCAATAGATCACTAAAGGTTGTGTATTATTGCCAGTGTGATTTGGTTGAGCTGTAGGTCATCATAGCTATGATATTATTGGAGGTAATACACGTTTTCCCATGTCCATTGCTTAAATAGTGCTTGGGTGACAATCTGTCTGTCATTTTACTTTTCATATGACACATTGCTGCATCTGAATACATACAGTCATAATTCAGATGCAGCAGTGTGTCATTTTACTTTTCATATGACACAGTGCTGCATCTGAATTATGACTGTATGTATTGTGTGTGTACGTGTAGAGTCTGAAGCGCAGTCTGGAGCAGGCTCGTATGGAGGTGTCTCAAGAGGACGATAAGGCTCTACAGTTGCTCCATGATATCCGTGAACAGAGCAACAAATTACAGGAGATAAAAGAACAGGTAGAGTATGAATGCATTCACTGAGTGTTTGAGTGTGTGCTCCATTCATGCTTTCATGTTTCACTTCAAAATGGATGTCAAAGTGCTACTGATGTTTGTGAGATACCTTGTACCATGATATTGAAGCACTTGCCAGTACATTTACTTTGTAGGATTTACTTTACAGACTTTGGCTCACCTGTAGTGCACTTTGACCCCATCCCAGCACAAACGCTGTGAACACCACACACCATTTGCCTTTACTGTCGTGTCTATAACAAAGGACTTAAACATGAAGGCTTATATCAACTGAAAGTAAATGTAAATGTAATATAGTGCACAACAAATAAGTTAAAAAGGAAACTGTACTGGAGGGATGGAACACTATTGCTCCAAAAGATATTCCTTTAGAACCACCAGACGCTTTCTCTCAATCATTCAAGCTTGTATTGTTCCCCTGAAGTAAACCACACACACACTTCCCCAATTGTGGAAATATAGTGAAGGATGACTTATCACTTTTTATTACATCTCTGTAGACCAGTTCCTATGGTTTTTATACCACTGACCCCTCAGATGGTCATTCATCTTTGTAATGAAGGGTTTGTGCACGGCAGCTCAGCTATAATATCCCTCTCTGTGTAGAAGAGATTGGGCTGTACCTGCTGACACTGTGTGATCATATAATTCATTGACATTATCTGTTACTAAGCATAAGCATCACACTCATTAAATGTACACAATTTCCAGCCCTGTTTACTAATGTCTTTCTCACTGATCTAAATGCAGATGTCACTTTAGTCACAGTTATTGAAACACTCGCCAGTTGAGCTGCCACTCATGCACTAATAAGGAAAACTTTTTCAAAATTACTTTGGTTATTTCCTCATGCCACCTTGATCCAAAGGAGAGGTCAGATGCGCCTGTTTAGCATTTTTATACATGTCACAGAACTTGACAGAATCTTAATTGCTTCGTTGTATGAGGTAGAAAACCAGTCAGGAAGCATCTGCGTTGTATTTCTCCACTCATTTATTCAGGTTTTGTCACCCACCTGCCTGTATAAGCCAATTTAATCATGTGAAAATAACATTTAGTAATTTTACAAACCGGCAGCTCAGTAGGCTACGTGTTATCAGTCTTCTGTCAACAAAGCCTGAGCAATTTTCATTCTGCCTTAAGGTAGCTAAAGATGCCACAGTGTCTTAGCCAATCTCTTTAAAGACCTGCTCGTAACTTCTTAGCTCTTTGCTCACTGCTGATGTACCAAGTGTGCATTATTTAAAAGTGATTAATTCTTTATGGATTGCTGTTGTTAACTCCCAGTTTGGGACCGCTTTTCAGTGAGCGTGTTGGACCCGTCTTCATTAGATTGCACTGCATGTGTTTTTTTATCCTGCGATGTATGTGTTAATTACATGCATGGCACAATCTGGCAGCACCTTTCTTCTTGGGTTACTCTGCTTTATTAAAGCCTCACTGCCGTGGCAGGTGCCTTTATTGACACTGTGAGGTATGAGCCTTGGGAAGGAGGCCAAGGAATGTTCCCTCCCGAAAAAGCATCACTTGCCATTGGCAGAGTCTGAATACACATCGGTTGGTGCCCGGCTCTGTTGGAGCAGCCTCAGCACACCAGTAAAATGCGCTCTCGTCATACTGCAATCTTCCATATATTTGTTTTGTACATTTCCCCACGTGAACCAGTGGTGAATAGACAGCACAGTGTGTTAGGTTAATCCATATGATACGCGTGGGGGGGGTTCGTGCCGATAGAAAAACAAGCTGCTCTCTGGCATGGTTCTGCTCCTCTGGCTCCATTGCACTGTGGTTGCCATGGAGACTGAAAGTGGTAGCCAGGAGTGAAGGGTGTGCAGATGCAGCGAGGAGGCCGTCACGAGCTGGCCAAAGTCTTCAATTAGCCGCACTCAGCGTTTAGGCTGGATTTACCATTTACCTCCTCCATTTCATCTAATGGCATCTTATGACAGCTTCAGCTTTAGCCTTTTCTGCTTCTCCATCTCGCACTATATGCTTTCCAGAAGAGTCCAGGCAGGCTTATGTAAGGTGTTTGAGGTGTTTGCGAAGGTGACGGACTGCAGTATTATTAAGGCAACTCACTCCACACAGTGGTTTTCTGCAGATGTATTCGCAGGGGCAACCTTACTAGCTCACAGCTAATAATTTTGAAGTGTCTGACCATGTTGCCTTCCACCATGATCATGCAATTGGCTGAATAATTCAAATAAAATAAAATGTATATACTAACCTAGTAAACCTAGTAATAACTCTCTCTGGATTGTAGCTTCTGGTATGTGTGGTGGTTGCCTCTGGACCAAGAGGTCATGGGTAATCCTACCTTCAGCGTACCACCACTGTGTTCCTGAGCAAGAGCCTTAACCCCAAGTTGCTCCAGGGAGACTGTCCCCTGTAGTTAGGGAATGGGAGTTGCTTTGGATAAAAGCGTCTGCTAAATGCAATAAATGTAAATAAATGTGTTTCTGCTGTGAACTAATGGCTCTATGGATAAGAGATTCTGGTGGTGTTCTTCTTACTGATTCTTACTGCTCCCCTCATACTCCTTAAGACAGAGGAGTCGAGTAGAGAACTATGTTGTCCGATGTTGACTTCTCAACGCTCACTCAAAACACACTCCCAGAACTCCTGGTGGCCAGTTGTATTTATTACACAGGCCAAGCCCATTTATGTTTGTGTGGGCTTCGCAACATTTTTTATTTTATTTCATCTTTATTTTAAGTTCAACATTCAAAAAACACAGATATTTATTATATATAAACGCAATCAAAAGACCAAATTTAAAGTACAGGTTCCTTCACAGAATCCTGTTATATCAGTTACCAGACATCAGTGCTGGCTGGCAGTGTACTGAGTGATGAGGGGAGATCAGCCCTGAGAGAGTGGTCAGTTGTGCTTACTTGGACTCCCAAGTCAGCGCTAGCTGGAACATCACCAGGGACAGGAATCACAATCTGCCAGTGACAGGGCCAAAGCATAGACTGTTGTTTGACTCTGAAGTTTTAAATGCACACTAGTTTCCTTGTGGATTCAAAATTCAAAGATTTTTTGCTGGTCACACACATTGTTACACAAGTACAACAGGTACCCCCTGAGCCAACCCTTAGGAAAGGTAAGGTAACTAAGGTAATAAAAATATACAGAAAAAAGTACAAAGAATACAACTAAGGTAATGAAATTATACAGGAAAAAAGTACAAAGAATCTGTGCTGTAAAGGGGAATCGTCCTACACTTTCTGTACTTTTTTAAATAAGAATGAAAAACTTTGATGGAGTCAATACAGTGTAAAAATGCTACTGAAAAGGACTTTCATGCAGTTATATTTACTAAGTACACCGAACAATTGAGGGTACCACCCCAATGACATCGTTCAATTTTGTGACCCTAAACAAAACATTAATGAATTATGAGTGCATGTTGAGTGAATGCTGAGAGAATCAATAAGAGATGAATGAAGCATGAGTTAAGGCTTTGTCTGAGAGCACAATTACTTAGCGGTAAGTTATCTATCTATAGTATTAATACCCCTGTATTTTGAGGATCTAGCATTGCGTATTTCATACACAGTATATTCTATGTATGAAATACATAGAGTAAAATACACTTTTGTAACATTACAGTTGTAACATTAATAAAGTCAATAAAGTGATTCTGATTCTGAATCTGAACTTCAGCCAAAGATATTGTTGAGTGTAGCAAGATTGCTCCAGATTGGAAAAAAGTAGTTAGAGGCCCAGGGAGAAAGAACTTTGAGCTTGCTGTCTTTGTGAGATGTCCAGAAGGTCTACAGTAACAGCATTAAGACCCCCTGATTACAGCACAAAGCCTGCACTCTGTACACTGGGGTCATTTTCTACATTTAAAAGATTCAAAGGAGCCTTAAATTGATTGAAAAGTGGCTGTTTCTGCAAGGTTGTCACCTATAATAATGGATATTACGTAAAGTGTTTTTTATGCTACATGAATATGCAGCATTTTTATGCTGTTGTTGGACGTTTTTTCACACAGCCACTCAGCCACTCATCCGTGGCTCTCTCTATTTTAGGATCTACTGCAGATGTTTTTCTATCTACTTTTGCACGCAACATCAGTTTCATGACTGAAGTTGTTTGCACAGTAGAGCAATTAGCCCGCTATTGATAATTAATTAAATGATCGCGCTGGCTGAGGGGATTGACGCAACCAGATTGTGTTGACTCACTGTAAATAGATGAACAGTTTGCTTCACATTATAGACTTCAGCAAGATGGTAATTTCATAAAATGTCAAGGACCTCTTCTTTGTCATTTCTGTTGCCTCTAATTACAGTTTTGATTACTGGAAAGTCCTACTGTTCCTTTTCATGTGACTTTCTGCACTCTCTGTTTGCTATTTGTAAAGTTTAGAGTTGAGAAATTTACTCCAAATTGCTTCAGACCTTAACAATAAAGAATCCTGATCCTAATCCAAATCTAATCCTAATTCATATTAGATTCTTACCTGTTAATTGTAAATACTTATATTTAACAGAAGAAAAAGAAATAGAATAAATAACAAATATTATTTAAGATTGGTTTCTGTGGATAAACTCTCTCTCTCGCATTCATCTCAAAGTTGCAGAGAGTGGGGTTAATATCAGGCAGTCAGAAACATCTACATCAAATTCACCAAACACTGAATGTTACTCTGAATGTGACTGAATGCTGTAGATGACCTTTCACTTGAGCCAAGGGACCAATGAAACTAAGCCCATTATTCCTCCTCCACCGAACTTTACCGCTAAACGTCTGATCTGTTGTTGTTCCATTTCCACTTCACAATAACAGCACGTATAATTGACTGAGACCGCTTTAACTGGGCTGGATTTTGACAGACAAGCTTGTTGATAGGGTATCAACATAAGACAAAACAACTTGAGCTCTACAAGATGACACATTCTGCTTACTTTTGGCCTGTAAAACACTGATGAACCTTTGTTGTGATATGTTTAATGACTGGCCTGCTTTTTTTTAACCAAATTATGAACATTTATTGGAACTTGCAAATGTTTTGAATTATCAAAACACCCACATAAACATATAAAATGTGTTAGGTAGCTCATTTGCATTTGGTTGCCTTCTGCAGTGTCAATATTCCAAAGGCCTTTCTCACTATTGACCTTTAACAAACTAACCATTTATTGATGTTTGGAAAATGTACACAGTGCTATGTTTAGGGTACCAAAACACACACATTAGTACCAATAACTTGATTGTGAAGCATTCTAAGTATAGTGAATGGCTTTGGCTCCACAGGGCATGGATGCCTTTCAGTCATTGAGTTCTAAGTTCAGTCATGAATTCTAAGTTGTATGAAGCTCAAAAGAGCCAGGATCCTCCAGCATGACAGTAATGCAAAACACAGGAGCAAATCAGCAACAGAGCTGCTAAAAAAGAAGAAATTCTCTTATGATGCTTCTGACCCCAGTATTACTGAAACGCTGTGCTGTGATCTGCAGGCCGTTCAAGAAATACTACCCAAAAACACATGAACAAAAAATGTTTTGTGGGCATTAATGGGCCAAAGACCACTGCACTTGACATATCAGCACCCCGTGTTAGGCTGAGTTGATAATAAACAGTCTATTTTGATGATCTCAGTGTGGTAGATATAAGATTTCAATGCTTACAGACTCTAATCCATTAAAAGGGATTGGGTTGGCATTAAAACACCCTTAACAGGCCTGGTTAGGTGTCCTGCAGTTATATTCAATCAGATCAGACACATTTTCCTATTGGGAGGGTATTACTGCCCTTAAAATTAATGTAATCCATTACTTCTGTTGAAAAACTGTTCATCTCATAGGGTTTCACACATATTAAACTAGTAATTATAATGCAGATAAAATGCATTTTCTGTTTTCTCATGAACATGTGGGTTGGGCACTAGTGTTTATACTGACTAATTTCTATGAAGGCAAAACATTTGTTTTACAGTGATTTTCTTATGTACATGAGGTGTTGTTAGTTCATCAATCATAGTA
This sequence comes from Brachyalestes nurse, assembly GCA_037974405.1. NCBI lineage: Eukaryota > Metazoa > Chordata > Actinopteri > Characiformes > Alestidae > Brachyalestes > Brachyalestes nurse. The sequence continues at coordinate 7,834,260 of JBBPCY010000018.1, forward strand.
AAATCATATGTAAAGCAGACCCTGCAGTTTTGATAAAATGGCCACAAAATACAAATGAGTAAAATAAAGCATTCAGTATAATTTAACAGTACACTGCTGTTACCTTGCAATTGCCCACTACAACTTGTTTGTGTTCACTTGTTATGAATAAAGAAATACTGTCAGTAGTTATTGGGTGAAGTTCCCTATTTGTATTGAAATATGATTATAAATACAATATGTATCTTCACAAAATGGTAGTAAATGGGGCAAAACATTTTTAGAAAATTTTACCCTTGCGCCTGTGCTGAGTACATCTAGAAAGCTTCACGACAAGCACAGTTTTGAGCTAAAGTGGCTTTGAAAGTACAGATTAAAGCCTAATTTGTTCCTGCAGTCCAAAGTGAACTGATGTGTGTGAAGTAGCGCTCCAGGAGGTTTGAACAGTTGTGGAGTGGTATGTCCTGAGAGTGATGGCTGCAGCTGTATATAATTGGAGCAGGGGGTGCCACATGGATTTCGAATACCACACCCCCTGTTGTGCCAGTCCACCCATGTCAGAGCAGGCATGTTCATTTATTGTCACCAAGAAAAGTGTTATGCAACTAAACTGTGCTTGTATCTTCCATGTAAATACAGTCCACTGTAGACACACGTAGAAGAACAGTGCTGCCCCATGGATGAAATAATGAATCTTCTAAGCATTTTAGTGTTATTGAAATCAGACTTAATTAAAGAAGGCTGTTGTCTCACTTGACTTGCCATTGCCCCTCTGACACCACTGTAATCATTAAACGCTGAAAGACTACCTCGTGGACAGTTGCTGTGTGAAGTTTGTAAGCACATTCTTGGATAATGGCGCCTCTGAGAAGATCAGTACAGGACTGAACTTGATGAACAGATGGACATGTTCACCCAGTCATTTAGTACCAGCGCCTCTCTTAGTCTTTTGCATGCGGCCATACATTTACGTCAAATTCACACCATAATAAAATGTCACCCTTCAATTTATGAACACGAACGTTGTATGGATTGAATGTTACGAACCTGCACTTTGAACTTAAAGGAAATGAAGGAAACAATCTTTATGAATTGCACTATGCTTTTTTTTTTAATTACTGGTGATAACCAGAACTTTTAGGGCTTGTATTTTCTCTTTGGTGCATTAAAACGGTCAGATTCTTACTATACATTCAGCCACGGTGTGATACATAGACTTGAACATCTATCAGGTCTTAGCGGGGTTGGTGTTTCTTCTGCAGTGTTTCTGTCCTACCTGTTTAGTGAAAGTGGTGAATTGTCTGTTGGCCTGTAGGAGTACCATGCCCAGCTGGAGGAGATGCGCGTGTCCATTCGTCAGTTGGAGGAGAATCTGTCTGCCGCTCGGCGTCGCAGTGACCTGTATGAGTCTGAGTTAAAAGAGTCACGGCAAACCAGTGAGGAGCTGAAGAGGAAGGCAGCAGATTACCAACACAAGATTCAGAAGGTTAGAGGGCATAGTGTAGGGGCTTGAGGGATAACCCTGATTTATTATTGTCAGGAAGGTAGCTTTCCATTGTTTCCTGTTATTTTTGATCCGACTCATTTTCTTACAGGCCAAAGAGCAAGGAAAAGCTGAAATGGAGGAGCTTCTCACTAAGCTGCAGAAGGTTTGCTGGAGATTTTTCAAATACCTTTCATAGTGATGTGGCCTGTTATGCTGTTGTTTTAATGTATTATTATAATGCTCTTTATTGTTTTAAGTTCATAAAAACTATGAACTCATTCTTGTTTCCTTAGACCAATGAAGAGCAGCAGGCAAAAATTGAAGAACTTCAGGATAAGCTTGCCAAGGTGCTTTACCATATATGTTTGGATATTCTGGTAATGCTTATGTACCGTACACTGAGAAGCCATCACTGTAGTGAACATAAATGGTATACTACAGTGGTGGCAAGTGAATACTCAAATAGATTGGAATTCCACTGATTTCTTTTTTTCTACACAATTACATGGTTCAGATTAAAATAAAAGTACTCCAGAATGTTTTGATGAGAAATGAGAAAAAAAAACATTTTCTCTTAAATTGACTTTAATTAATTTAATTAATTTTATGAAACTTCCATGATAACTCTAAAGGGCACATCTATTAAAAGCTATCAACGCTATTAAAAATGAAACCCAACATATCAAACAAAGTAGTTGTGACCACACTACTTGCTGACAGTGATGTACAGCAGTTCTGAAAATATACAGATTTTTTAGGTGCCGTGGTAAATGTATAGTGTTATCGTGGCAAAGTAGTCCCCAAAGAAAACATTTCATATATTTTTTTAATATAAAAATGTTTGTTATAAACAGCACAGCTGTCAGCACAACTGTAAGGACATCCAATATGTTTCGCTTTTGTTAACCATTTCACATCAAACCATGACTTTACTTATGTAAAGTTTACTTATAGGCCATTTTTGAGTCATGATTTCATTGAAGTAACAATACATTTACCTGAGTTCTCCACCTGCCTTTAAGCATGATATCTGCTGTAGCTCATGGGCTGTCATAATTTCTCTCAGGCGGTGAAGGCGAGCACAGAGGCCACAGAATTGCTGCAGAATGTACGTCTGGCTAAAGAGCGCCTTGAGCGTGATCTGGAGCGTCTGCAGACCAGGGAGGACTCCACTGACAGCCTGCGCAGACGCCTGCGAGAGACCGAGGTTTGATTTGGCTCCCTAATGGAGCAGACAGTAGTCTGTGTTTGTAGCAAAACAACAGTATAAAACAAAAACCCTGTTTCACATATAACTTGTACAAAGTTACATGAGAAACGATATACTCTGTACAACCTGTAGTGAAATGTGTTACAATAATTTAAAGAGAAAATGAAAGGCTAGAACTTAAATAATATGCAAATAAACATTGCAAGTTTAAATAAAAATAAAATAAAAGACAGTTGGTAAGATACAATACATTAGTATTTTAATGATTTAGTTCTCAGTCATATTGAAATCTTCTGCTGCTCTGTTCATCATTCTGGGCACATCTAACCTTTCTTAACTTTTATTTGCAGATTCCTAGTGTCTTAGTAATTATTTATGCTCAGGGCAAGCATATTTAAAATAGCTTTGTAGGCTTATCTGCAATGAAAGTTTTTACATCTTGAAAACGCTAATTCAAACTTTGACACAGTAATATCCTACAAAATGACCATATCAAGATAAGGCAACACCTGGTTTGTGTGCGACTGGGCAGGATGGCCGGAAGACGCTGGAGAACCAGGTGAAAAGACTGGAGATCGTGGAGCGCAGGGAGATCAAGCTGAAAGAGGACATCCAGACCAAATCACAGCAGATCCAACAGATGGCTGACAAGATCATGGTAAGGGACAGTAGGACACCCACTGATTCACATGCACACACACAGTCTTTGTCTCATCTGCCTGACTGAGCAGTGGCCCCACAATCTCCCCTGACACTTACAGCATCCTCTGTGTGCTTGTATTGGTTCCAAAAGTGGCAGATTGTGAGCATGGATCATCTCTCTCTCTCCCTCTCTGGCCAGAATCATGAGTGATACATTGATTCATGATGGATAATGTTTCTAATACTGTTGCTGTGAGATGTGTATGTTTCAGTGTGGCCATACAATGTCAGTTTTGAAGTTATAATCAAAATCTCTTTAGTATATTAGTCTGCGTGGTGGAGGGGAGTATCTAAGGTTTCATAATTTGAATCAATGTGAGTTACTCTTATGTTGTTCCTCCCTTATGCAGGAGCTGGAGGAGAGCTTACGTGACACACAAGCCACAGCACAGCGCATGGAGACTCATCTGGAGCAGAAAGAAAAGCTGTATGGAGATAAGATCAAGGTTGGGGCCTCAGTGCACACTCCAACGCAAGACTGTTTTCCAGTTGAAATGAGTGAATTGAAATGTTTGAAGAGTTTTTTTTTTACCATTTTGAAAACATGACATTTACTGAATCTATAAATAATACAAATACAGGTCTGAAGAATATACAGTGCATGTTGTCTTAAAGGCTCATGTTCAGAAAGTATTACATGTATTACATGTATGAAATATCCACCGGGAATACAGTTTGTCATGCATGCGGTACTTAAAGTACTGGTTTGGGGTCCAACTTTTGCCTTTTTATTTTGGTGCTTGAACTATAAGGGTGACAAACAGTCATGCCTTTATTAAGCTAGGCAGACTTGTCAATGTGGTTTAGAACCCAGTATTTTTATTGCGAACCAAAAAATTGAGCAAAATATCCCTGCTAAAGACAACCATTCTCGACAACACCAGGGCTGGTATTCCCAAAATAGAAAAAAGCAGGCTTACCATGAATCAGGTCCCTCAGTATTCATGGCAGCCATTATCTCAAAAATGGTTCTAGATCAGCACTCCTTCTTATATGGTGGTTTGTGTGAGACCATGTTGTCTAAATCAGCGGCCTTATAGCTCCAGGTCTAAATTAAAGAAGCAAAATGTGAACCTCAAACATGTCATTCCCAAATCAACCATGTCTTCATTAAGTGGAACAATGTGTAAGTTGGATCTTTCACCAAACCATTCTGTTAATGTTCCCCAGATTTTGGAGAACCAGATGAAGGCAGATATGGCTGAGAAAGAGCTCCTGGAATCCAAGCAGCAAGCATATGAGGACGAATCCAGAGAGAAGGGCAAACAAATCAGTGACCAAACAGCGGTGAGGCCACAGCCAAGACCTATACCGACTACAACCCACATACATACACAGTGTCCTCAAAAGTATTTATACCTTTCTGCTGTAGTTAAAAATGTTTTCATTTCAGGGTGTTAGGTAAAAAAGTCAAACCAAGTGAAATTTATTTTAAACAGACCATCCCCAGACTTTCATATTTAGTAGAGAACTTTGTGAAAGGAGTTTTGTTATTATTTGGATGATTTCTTTCCAGACGTCTGCAGGTTTGCATTCATAATGCCTTTGTACACTTCATAGTTCATGATCCCATCATTGAACACAAGCTCTCCCACAACACTGTAATACAACAGATCCGGGCTTCGAGACTCTATAACGCTCTGTTTTACAGTAGTGTTATTGAATTTTGTTAAAGATCCTACAAAGCAAACATCATTATAACTTACTGGTGTTTTAATGGGTTAGGGCCACTATATACACACACACTTGAAAGTGGGCTGTATCTATAGGAACACAGTGTGCAATGTGTAGATTTGAACATTACATCCACTTCTTAATGAGACTCTTACTCTTGTAGACAATCAATGCTATGGAATCAAAGATGTCGAGCTTGGAGCAGAGGATTGCTGAGCTCTCTGAGGCGAACAAGCTGGCAGCCAACAGCAGTATCTACACTCAGAAAAACATGTGAGTTCACAGGAAGTTCTGTTGCAGTGCGATTACTGAGACCTCACATCCTCTCCACTGATTCAGCTACGCTCACTATTCACTCACATCCAAAGTAGGTTACCGTATTTTGATATGCCACGTGGGATTTTTCTTAGAGTGCATTTACATATTCAACAAAAAGATGAATATCAAAAGATGTGGTGCCTCAAAAGAGTCTGACCTGGGTGAATGTAGTGCTTCTAAGATAGATACTATTACTTTGACACTTCAGGTACCCCTGATTACATCCATCCATCCATCCATTATCTACCCCTTTGTCCCGCATTCAGGGTTGGGGAGGGTGCTGGAGCCTAACCCAGCTGCAATGGGCGAAGGCAGGATACACTCTGGACAGTCGCCAGCCCCTGATTATATGTTTTTTTTTATTCTCTACAAGCTTCAGTCTAGATGCTAACAATTTTTAGATTCAAGGTTCAAGGTTACTGTATTGTCATCAGCAGCTGTGAACGTATACATGGAGTAATGAGACAATGTTGGGCCATGGTGCAGCACACAGAAACATTCAACAAAGTAACGAAACAGTGCAATGAATAAACAATGTAACAGTGTGACAGTATTGTGTGAACGGGATGTAAACCTTTCAGAGTGACTAGTCTTGCACCACAAGTATAATTATTGTACAGGTGGCAGTTAGCAGCACTGAACAAAGTGCAAGGTACGACAAAGACAATACAATAAATAGACTTTAATGTTTTTACCATTAAACAACGTGTTCATGCTAAAGCCTGGTCCCTGACCTACAGGAAAGCCCAGGAAGAAATGATAACAGAACTGAGGCAGCAAAAGTTCTACCTGGAATCTCAGGCAGGCAAGCTGGAGGCCCAGAATGCCAAGCTGGAGGAGCACCTGGAGAAGATGAGCCAGCAAGAACAGACCAATAAGAGTCGTGTACTAGAGCTGGAGGCCAGACTTAGAGAGGTGAGAACACACAAGCGCACCAGAGAAGTGCAAAAGCATGAACTGAACATCATTTTATTTTCCAAATAGACCTTACACTAGTAGGAGATGGAATGAAAGCGGCAAAAATTAATGGTGCAGAGTCTTCTATCTATACAGATGTTTTTACTTGAATTTCACGCAGAATTTAAAGAGATCTTTCATAAACCCATGCATGACTACAGCCACATAATTCAAACGGCTGACAAACTCACTGTTGACAAAATGACTATTATAAGAAAGAAATTGGAAGTCAGTGTGTGGTCTACAAATGCAGTGCAGTAGGAAGTTGCAGCAGCTGACTAATCTCAATAAATGGTGAAAATCTCTTTTGCCCCTCAGATTGGTCTGGAGCACGAGGAGCAGAAGCTGGAGATAAAGCGGCAGGTGTCGGAGCTGACGCTGTCGCTGCAGGAGAGGGAGTCGCAGATCAGCAGCCTTCAGGCAGCGCGCCATGCCCTGGAGAGCCAGCTGCAACAGGCCAAGACAGAGCTGGAGGAGACCACAGCAGAGGCCGAGGAAGAGATTACTGTGCTTCGGGTGAGACATAGAGTATTCGGAGAGCAAAATGACACTAAAGACATATGCATGTACAATGTGTATGTGTTTAATACACTGTTTAAAGTGTATTACACTGTGTAACGTTTTGAATCATTCAATAATACAAAAATTATTTTATGGCAGGTATGTTGCACTTTAATCTCACAGGTTTCAAATAATTTGTAGGGAGCCATAAAAGCATTGTATTTTATATGTATTTAGAGGGATTAATACATTTAGATGGTTCAGTTATAACTGAGAAGTTTGTAGAATATCAAGAGTGCAGTAATAATGAATTTACTATTCCAAACTGACCAATCAGTCTCACATTTGAAAACGGTATATCAAATCCTGAGACAGATTACTGAACAAGAAATTATAAATATATAAATGTAAAACTCATTTGGCTGCACTGACGATTCGAAAATGAAGGAGAACGCTGTATAACATTGAACATAAATTCATAATAAAAGACAGATTTCAAGACATTTTAGAAGTAGGGATCAGATGTCAAAGAGAAAGGTTCTCCACCTAGAACCCTCTTAATGGCGGTGTCCTTTTATTCGTGGAAATCTCGATCACTGCTAGAGTTTTTATTCACCTTCGCTCTCTGGGCTGCTGAACAGCTCTCTTGTTCCAGATCGCTGTGAGCTACTCTAGAGAAGTGCACACTCCTTCCCAATGTGACAATCTCACTCTCTTGTTTTTCAAGGCCCACCGAGATGAAATCCAGCGAAAATTTGACGCCCTGAGGGACAGCTGTGCGGTATGTTATTGAGTTCTATATTTAAACATGCAAAAATAGGGTACCATGTTCGATTTTTCGTTTGATGATTCATACATGCCAACTACAGTACTGTTACATAAGTGATCTTGTGCATCTCATGCATTATCCTATCCTGCACAGTCTCCATCTGTGAATAGACCTCATTGTCTTTTAGAGAGTTTTGCGTCATGAGCACTGTAGATCGACTCACTTCTTTCTTAAGTCTCTTAATCAGTTTCTACTCAATACAAGAAGCTTAACCCTCTAGTCTGATGTTTTTTTGGGTTGGTCCGTAAGGTTGATGCGTTGTGGAAGATTAGAAACATGTTAAATGTAGTTCCATGGTCCATACATGTATTTCACTGTAGTTCCATACATGTTCTTAGTTCCATGTTCTTTGCATTGTTATCTAATACATAGCCATCTCTTACTCTTTCTTCTCATTCACTTGCCCTACTTTTACTGTCCTCCCACTCGCAATCTGTTTGAGCGCCTTCACCGTCGCTCCATATCAGCCATTGCCACATAATAGAGCTTGAGTTTGTTTTCTTTACTTTGCAGTGCACTCAATAATTTCTTATTTGCCTTTGCCAGACTTTTTCATAACCTAGGATTAGGCTGACATGGATAACTGGGGTACAGAATTTTTGGAGTTGTATTTCTTTTGGAGAGCGATTAGGGAAGCATTTTAGTATTGTAATGACGTGTTATGTTTCATGCAATGATCCTATAATGACATTAGTCATATTTACGCTGCTTGCTGTGTGAATAATATGTGCGAGTGCACACCTGGGAATACCTGGGAGCCTAAGAGTTAAGGATCAGAGAGGCTTTTATTTTTGTATACTGTACAGCATATCCATTTCTCAGAAGAGAGGAGACTAATGAGCTGACTTTCAGTGGATGTTTCTTGCCTCTTTCTCAGTGTTGATGGAGTGCTGAGCCCTTGGAGAGGAGGATTAAAGGAGCTTAGGGAGAACAAACTGGAGAGCACTAGGGGTCTTATTCAACAGCAGAGTCAACTCTGACTCTTCAGTCAGCAGGAACTCCTAAGAGAGCACAGCAAAGGAACAGTGCACATTCTGTCCTGTGTATTTATTTTGGATTACCACTTAAAAAAGGCATGTTCAAAATGCTCAATAGACCACTTTTAGTCTGCACTTCTGAAACTTCGAAACTGAGGAGACATGTGAGGACACTTTGTCAATGTTGGAACAAAACCTGGCAGTTTTTAGGGATGTGTACTCAAGAACTCGGCTAACTATTTGAGGTGCAAGTACCTGAACGCTGAAACCATATGGGTATTCCTTACAGCTCAACGCAGAAGGACAGAGAATATATAGAGCCTGTTCTATATATATCTATATAACGGTTTGTTCTATCTTGTCGAAATGTCCCAGCATACTGCTTATTCAGAGATGTAGCTCTATAGCACAGCTTTTACAGGAGCTGCGCACCCATGGTATCATGGTAATTTAAATAGCTTTTGAAAGAAGGAACGGCAGCTATTATGTCTCTTCATTAAGCAGCGTTCCCACTATAGTTGATAATGCATGTTGCGGGATGAAAATTGACCATATATACATATACAGTAATCCCCCAGTTTTACGCGGATCAGGAGTCACGGATTCAGTCACAAGCGTATTTCTTCTGCGAACCGAACTTTCCACAATGCGCGGAAATCTCCACAATAACGCGGAAACTGCAAATATTCTTGCAATTTATTTTTGCTTTCTTCGTGCCAATATGTTTTTTTTAACGCATTTTAGTTCTAAATTATTAAAACTATATAATTGACTAATAACATAAATAGTTATCCAAATATAAATTCAGCTAAATTTCTAGTTATTGGCTGCTGCCCTCCTGTTCTCCTGTTTTTGTTTCGTTCTAAAAGCCCTATGCCATCCAGACGGACAGCCGTTCTGGACTTTTCCAGAAGAGAGAGAGGGTAAGAGACAGACAGAGAGAGAGAGACAGTCCAGGGAAAGTCCAGAATGGCCGTTCTGCCGCACTGAATTTAAATCGCTCTCTTTCTCTCTTACTCTCTCTCTCTCTCTCGCTCTCTCTCTCTGGGAAAGTCCAGAATGGCTGTTCTGACGCGCTGAATTTAAATCTCTCTCTCTCTCTCTCTCTCTCTCTCTCTTACTCTGCTGACACCGGATGACCGTTCTGGACTTTTCCAGAACGCACAGATTGCCAGTCCGCCCCTGAATACATTTTCGTTAAGGATAATGTATTAAGCTGAATTTAAAATGCAATTTAAGTGTTTGGGGACATATCTAGGGTTTACACTATAAAAATAGGCAACTACACAGTTTTTCAATATACGCGGGTGCTCTTGGAACGTAATCTCGTGAAAAGCAGGGGATTACTGTACATATACACACATACACACATATATAAATTCCGCGTTGACTGTGTAACAAATACTTGTGTACTAAGATATGATGTTCCCGTGTTTAAATCATATTAAACTTGCTCATTAGTTCACATCTTTTCAGTTAGCTGTCTAGTTAGTTGCAGTATTAGCTCATCTGAAGAGGGAAGCTTCTGTTATTTTAGAATAATAAACTAGGTTTTTTAAATGTCTGTGCTTCAAAATCTTTATGCTACTGAATTTTTAGGCTCCGGACACTGGCCTATAAGCTGTCAATTTCAACCAAAGTTGTTGTCTTTATTTATTTCCTTCTCTGTGAGTGTTAACTTTTATGAATACTCAAATAACATAATTTGTAAGAATAGATCATCTATAGTAACTCTGTGGGAGAAAATGAAATAAATATAAATATAATGTCCATTAATGTCATTTTAGTTTATACCAAGTCATTTTGGACCACTTTTATTGACATGGCAGAAACATAGAATGTTTGCTTTGACATTATGAGTATATAAATTAAGCCCTTCAGCAGTTTGAACATGCTTCCTTGAAGTGCTGATTCACTCGTTAAAAAACATATAAGTCCAGCATACAGCTTAGTATTGGTCTTTGCAGGCACAAAATACAAAACAGCGGTCAGTGGGCAGCTAAAGTGGGTCAGTGTGCATGTGTTTCTGTGCCTTTAACAGCAATAATAATAATGCGCTGACGCCTCCTACGCTTGGATCATTTTGGCACTCCTGCTGTCCTCTCCTTGCGCCAGCTCACTTGATCAGCATTGCAATCTCATGCAAATTTCAGCTCTTCATGTTGACTGAACATCAGGGCTGTCAGTATATCAGTTGCAAGTTTTCCTGACCAGCGAAAAAAAAGAATATGTTTTCAGACGATGCCAAACAGAGCGAAGAAACAATGAAAGCAGGCAATAAATCACTTACTCAGCATTACAATTACATCACTTTAACACTGTCAATGCTGATATGACGTCAGTTTAAAAAGAGACCTAGGCTAATTTGATATGTCTTTATCACTGTTAGATATTTAACTGTTAGATATTCTTGTGGGGGCAGCTGTTGGCCTAGTGGTTAGGGCATTCACCCTGTGATCAGAAAGCTGTGGGTTTGAATCACAAAACTGCTAGTGGCACTTCTGAGGTACCGTCCCAACACACTGCTCTCCAGGCGCTGTGTTCCTGGCTGCCCACAGCTTCACTTGACGAATGGGTTAAATGCAGAGAAAGAATTCTGTGTTGTTCACACTGTGTGCTGTTGTGTGTTCATGTATGACAGAATGGTCACTTTACACTTCTTTGCTTATTTTAGGTGCATTTTTGATAGGTTGATGCTTTTGCATAAGTCAAATTTTAATTAAGAACCCCAGTCGCTACTGCCCACAGGTTCAGCCCCAGTACTTGTTTCTGTTTTGTAGTCATCAGGACTGCCCTGGAAGTAGATTGTGAGGAATTTGCAGTCAGGGACTCTTTGCTATGGCTGTCAGTTCCACTCTAAACAGGTGAATCTGGTCTGCCTTTAGGTGATCACAGACCTGGAGGAACAGTTGACTCAGCTAACCCAGGAGAACGCCGAGCTGAACAGGCAGAACTTCTATCTGTCCAAGCAGCTGGACGAGGCCACTGACGAGAATGAGGAGAGGCTGCAGCTCAGCCAGGAGGTGGACCGCCTCCGCAGGGAAGTGGCGGACAGGGAGATGCACCTCAACAACCAGAAACAGGTGTGAAACACACGCAGTACTGTTCAGAAGTCGATCAGACAGCAACATCCCACCAGTACCGAAAACAGTCCCAGAAAAACCAAATGAGCCAGAGTGAAAAATTCTAGAGTCCAGATGGGGATAATCAAACTGGGGCCCATAGCACACCTGGCAGCTGGGCCCCTTTAAATCTTTACTGGGCTCTTCATATAGATACTCATACAAGAATACACCCATAACTCGAAGAAAGATCCAGTTTATTAACATTATACCTAACCTGTTAGCTTCATTACCACTACACACATAGCCCTGTTTATCTGATTATTGTTCATAATCCACCTCATCCATTTTACAGCCTATTTAATAACATCATATATTCATTCATTATCATTTTCAAATCTTAGATATTATCTTGAACTTTTAGGTTGTGTTAGATACTAGTGGTTGGATTAACCTTTTTTTTGCACTGGGCTCCATAAGATCTTAGAGCCACTGAAAGTCTCCCAAAAATCAGATGTATGGTACACCAAACCATTTTTTGTGCTTTGGGGTGTTTTGTATTGTTTGTAAAACTTCCATGTAACATTAAACAACATTCAAATGAAAACAGTAAATGATTAGGGGTAAACTGATCATGATTTTTGTAGGCAATTTTTATTTACTTTTCTTTCTCATGGACATTTTAACTTCTTAACTTAAAGATTTTTTTCTATTTAAGTAACATGAATCAAATATAGAGGTACATCAAAAGAATGAGGTGACTGAGGATGAGCAATGAGTCATGCATAATTATACTATGACATTTTGGTACAGGTGAAGCAGTAGCACTCAAATACAAAGGAAACAAATGTGCCTGACTCATATTAAATACAGAATAAACTTAACCAGGTGTGTTTGTGGGTTCCATATATATATGTGTGTGTGTATACATGTGTGTGTGTATATATATATATATATATATATTAGGGCTGTAACGATATTGTCACGCCCCCAGTCCATAGGGACTCTTATTTTGACTGGGGGCGTGGCAGCGGTATAGGCCAAACTGGCCTTA
>JBBPCY010000018.1:7858359-7877576 GCA_037974405.1 Brachyalestes nurse
AGTACAGCACCACACCTGCCCGCACCCGCCCAGTACAGCACCACACCTGCCCGCACCCGCCCAGTACAGCACCACACCCGCCCGCACCCGCCCAGTACAGCACCGCACCCGCCCGCACCCACCCAGTACAGCACCGCACCCGCCCAGTACAGCACCACACCCGCCCAATACAGCACCGCACCCGCCCAGTACAGCGAGTCCTTTGTTGGAGTTGTGGCATGCCATTTTTTGTTTGAAGAACAGTGTGTCTTTGCATTTTCCTCTTTTACGCTCGACACAATATCATCCGCAGTCCCAGGTTTGAGCTGCGTTCTGCGTTCTTGGATCACAAATCCATCAGAAACAACATCTCTCTTACTGGAGCGCCCTGAACACACTGTAATAATGACAATTTGTACATGATAATCTGATACATAGATGTTTTCGCTTATATGTTACTTTGGGAGGCTACAGAACTGTTTTGACTGACCTGCTACCTGCCCGTATGTAATGAATTACCCGCCCACATACCCCACCTGCAAAATTATCTGCCGGTACCTGTCCTGGTGCAGGACTCTGGGTTAGGTTAAGAAAAGGCTTTCTTCCAAATGGATTGTAGTTTTAGGGACTTGGAGATCCCAAATCTCTAGTAGTGATCCCTATTTACCTCTAATCATTCTCCTCATTGTATGTCGGGGGTACAATAAACAAGCTTCCTCCTCCAGAAATGTGTGCTGCAGCTCTAGTTGTTTTAAACTTCTTAATTATTGTCTTAACAGCGAATATGGGCATTTATAGGCATGTATTTTTATAGCTGTTCCCTGATGTATGAAGGTTAACATACTTTTGTGTTCATTTCATTAGTGTATTCTGGTGTGTTCTTGGCAATGTTGACTAAAAGAATCTGTGCCACCATATTTATACTTTGGTTGACTGTTTAAGAGTTCCTGCACAGTCAGGTGACATAAAGTGTAGGAACATGCATTTTACTTAGGGATGCTAGGATCTAGGGATGCCAATAACTGGTTTTGTTAAAACATTTTTTATAAGGATTTGTTGTCATAGACTAAATGTGCTTAAAATTTAAGGTTAAATTAAATACAAAACATTTTATGATGCTTTTTCACCCATCTGTACCAAAGGTGGCAATAATTATGGACTGTATGAGAAAAGATGTAAGTCACCTTGAGTTTGAGTTTATGTGCCTATGCTTAGAGGGAAGAAAAAAAAATTCAATGAAAGAAAGCAAATGTAATTAAAATTTGATATGATCTTTGATAGCTTTGACTGAATCTTCAATGACGAAAGATTTTCTTGTCAAATGCTTCAAAACTGGCCATTCTTATCTGCAGCTCAGTGTTTTGATTTGTTTTTTTTTTTTCTCCACACTCATTTGTCCTTTTTTGTCACTGTCCTGCAGAAATAAGGAGAGCCACTTCTGAAAGTAAGTTCTTATGTAATAGGCTGAGGGATCTCACGTCTTCGCTTCCTCTGCAGAGATAAGCTCGCTGGCCAGAAAAGCCAAACCCGCTTGAGCTACCACTGCAATTAAATGAAGCAATATTTTGTGTTCCAAAGATTTTTTTTTAATAAATATAAAACTGTGTCCTCAGCTGGAAGTGTGGCAGTGCACAGAAATGCAGAATCTAGATTTGTAGACTGATTTAGATTTGTATCATTACTACAGAGAGTGCAAATCATTACATTGTCATTTGCTGAGAGAACAATGGCGCATCATTAAAGCTTTTCTCCATTATCTAACATCATATTTTCATTAGGTTGCTCAGGGAGCTCATACATCAGGATCGCTGTCATTGCGTTAAACACTGAGCTTATCTCTGAAAGCACCTCATGGAATCTCCATGATCATACACTCCTCGCTCTCCACCTCCTGGAATGCAAAAAAAAATTCAATTAATAAACTGCATGTCATACATAGCTTTGCTATGTAAAGGAGACAATGTCCTCCAGACTAACGTTCTCCTTGTCTGCAGGAATGGCTGTTTTAAATGTTGCTTTTGCCTGCTCTCATAAACTGCTTGGGGAGACTGGGGGATGATCTGTAGATAACTAAACTGTGCCATTTTCCCGTTAAGAATATGCAAGACGTGTGAAGGAAAGGCTTCATCACAGTACTCATGGTACCCACAACACCCCTCACCGCTTCACCCAGGGGCTTAACATGAGGGCAGCCAAATGTACCGTGTGTTTGGACATTGTTCACTTCGGCCGGCAGGCCGCCACCTGTATCGGTATGCTGTGAAAAAATCTTTATCACTCAATGTGTTGTAATGCTCTAATGTCAATTGTTTACACATTGAAGGGATAGATTTGTGATAAATCAAATTTACTAAATGTGCCAGCCTATGAATATAGTAGCAAAGACATGTTGGAACAGTTTTTTGTCAGTTTTTATAGATAACTTTGTTTTTATTATCCTGACTTTTCTCATAAACTACTGTTTTTGGATGAATTACCTGGTTTTGTCAGTCAAAGCTACTAAATTGATACTGTTGCTTTAACTGTATTTTTTCTTCTGCTTTAGAATGTCATGCTTTGTGCCACCCAAAATGCTCCCCCTACCTTCCGGCCACATGCGGCGTGCCCACTGAGTATGCCCTGCACCTCTCTGAGGCTCTGAGCAGGGAGAAGGGCAGTTCCTCAGGCCTCCAGCTTAAAGATCCCAGTGGGCACATGAGACTGGAGGGCTGGATGAAGCAGCCCAGGTCAGAACATCATTAATAGCACCAGTTCCCTAATCCTACTCCAGATGACCCTTCATCCTGCATAGTTCTAAGCATTTGCTAACTCAACACACCTGATCCAGTTTAGCAGCTTCTTATTGGTTAGTTTGAGAGATTGATTGTGTTGTGTCCTCCAGGAGCAGGCTTAAGAAACACTGATTTAAATAAAAAGCCCTTTTAAATAAGGGGGATTTATGAATGTCTTATACTTGGACCAGGTCAGGGACATGAAACCAGGTAGATGTGTTCTTGTTTGCAGGAATGGAAAGCGTGGGCAGGGCTGGGAGAGGAAGTATGTGGTGCTGGAAGGAAACAAAGTTCTTACGTACGAGGCCGAGCCCAGAGAAGGTCATTATTTCCTCTCAGCTTCTAATGGATTGGCTCAAAGGCTAAGCACACTCAGGCAAATGCACACTCATACATACATACACACACACACACACACACACACACACACACACACACGCACAATGCACAGTAGTCCATTCATTAAACCTCAAACTGGCATGTTTTTCACATTGTTGCAAACTCATTAGTATACTTAACAGTGTGCTGACTGCTCCACTGGTTTTCAGAGTCAGTGAAGCCTGTGGATGAGTTTGATCTGTGTGTGGCTGAGGGCGAAGTGGTCGTCCACAGCTCTGTGGGCGGCTCGGAGCTGACCAACACGGCCAAGTCCGGTAAGAGCCTCTCTCACTGAGCCCTGTGGGCTTGGCTCTGGCCAGATGGAAGGGCGGAATGATAAACAAGATAACAGTGCTAAATAGGTCTGGGCCAAATGAGTGCCTTGACACAGTTTGAAATAACAGGCTTTCTGGTTTAGGTTCCTCTGCTATTATGGGTTGTAATGAAGGTATTTGGATCCTCAGATATGCCATTCGTGTTGAAGCTGGAGTCCGTCCCCCATTCGTCATGCTGGCCATCACAGACTCTGTACCTCATGAGCTCCGGCTTTCCGGAGAAGCAGCGCTGGGTGGCGGTGCTGGAGGCCATCGTGGCCAGCGCCCGCGGAGCACGGGAAAAAGCAGAGGCAGATGCAGTGAGTGGTTACTGAACTCTTGATCCTGGTACACCATGATCACACCATATAAATATATATATTATATAAGTCATGTTTTTCTGCTCTAGATTGGTGACAGTTTGAATCCTGTATATTTTCAGCTCAACACATAGGGGAAGATGGAGGAAGATGCCAACTAGCTAGTGAAACTACAATGAGGAACTCTGTCTTTAAGATGAAAAACAAATAATCAACATTCTGAGTGCAGGATATTCCACGGGGGCCTTATCTGAGGCGGCTCCTTGTCCTAAGAATTTACATTTTCTCTTTAAAACCTAATGGATTGGTCTGAAAACCACATAAATTACTCTCTCCAACCCCTTCATAATTACATACAGAAAAAAAACTTGCAAAATAAAAATAATGTGTATTAGTTGAGATTTTACCACATCATTTAATCAAAGAAATTAGAAGACAAATTAAGAGGTTGTGACATCTTACCCCAGGAGTATCATCTTCCCCATTTTACCCGTATGTTTTATTTTATATTTGATGTGACAGTCAGAGCTTTAATAGATTGCTTCCAGTTGGTTGTCTTGATCTGTTACATAGTTACATTATGTTTTGATGTGCAAATGTTCTTAGATTTGTAGGTGCAGGCGCAGAATAATGATAATCACTCCACTGGTTCAGGTAAATAGTGCCTAGATTGCCTGATGCCCAAATCCTGCTTCTGTCCATAACTGAGGAGAAATTTCAATATAACCCCTCACTTATTTCCTGAATCAGAAATCTCTTGGCATCTGAAACCTCAAAATAGCCCCCTGCCTACCAGTTTGATCCAAGCCTCTGTCTTTTCCATGCCACCCACATGCTCCTGGAGTACATCATTCCCATGCTTGGCATAACATGCAATTACATCCATGTTCACTGAGAATGAGCCAGCTAACAGGCCTAAGCCCTGTTCTGGTTGTTCACAGAAGCTGTTGGGTAATTCTCTGCTCAAGCTGGAGGGAGATGACAGACTGGACATCAACTGCACTCTTCCCCTCACTGACCAGGTACCAACATGAACTTCTATATGAACAAAAGTGCAATAACATTTGGTTTGCAAACACTTTAAACAAATAAGGAGCTGCAGTTCAGATATTCCTTGTCAATATCAACTTAAACATTAATGTAATCAAATCAAATATAAAATCAAAGCTATTTGCTACTGCAGGGCATTCATATTTTATCTAGTTTTTTTTTTTTATAGAAAAACAAGTTCCCCTCAGAATCCAGAGCATTATAGCAGTTGCAAAGGGAGACCAACTTCATATTAAAATCTGTGTATCTGAATGCAGTGTCATTAAAGTGTTGGTGTTGGTGTAATGGTCAGGCATCCCATTACTTGACTTGTGGGCATTTGTATTGTCCATCATAAGAATCTAGACGTTTTTAGACATAAGTTTATTCTAAAATCAAGAATATCATGGGGAATCTGCCCTCTCTTTGCTGCTGTCCTCTTCTGGGAAGACTTTACACTATGGTTGGAACATTGCTGTGAGGATGTGATCGTGTTCAGCCACAGGTACTGATGTTGGATGAATAGTTCTGGAACATAGGGGCAGGACCATTATAGCAGCTGTAAAGGGGGACCAACTCAATATGAAAGTCTATGTATCTGAATACAGTGTCAAAGTCTCTGTTGGTGTAATGGTCAGGCGTCCCAATACTTTTGTCCATATAATATAAACAAAAATAATGGGATGCCTGACCCCCGCGAAAACAAGCTGAGACGCAGAGCTGCGTGCTGCACACACCTACAAACACAAAAACATTAAAAAAACTTTTGACATGAAATCATTAAATAATAACTATATAAAAGAATATATATATATATAATTCAAACAGTAGTCAATAGTCAAAGCTGTAATTAAAATAGATTCTTCTGTCCTTATTTTGTCAGAGGTATTTGGACAGAAGTAGTACTGGCCTACAGAGAAGTTTAATTGTCTCAACCCTGGTCCAGGTGGCCTCCAGCTTTGATCATTGAGATGTTCTTACTGCTCTCACACCTGATCCACCTGATCCACTAATCAGCTCGTTAACAAGCCCGTTCTGTGCTGAAGTGGTTTCTTAAAGAAGCGAAAGAACTTAAACATGCAGGGCAGGGAGGCCTCCAGGACCAAGGTTGGAAAATATTGGAATATCTTATTCTTCTCAGTCTTTTTCCTGGAGCTACTGCCCTGCAGATTGTGGTGTTTCCTTCTCTGACATGGTTTCCAAATCCTATACCTGGGTGCCCCTGCCCTACTTATTTAAGTGCTTTCCCTTATTTAAGAACAAACTTAAACTTAGTGAGGGTGCGTTAAGGAGCTGATTAGTTGGATCATGTGTGTTGGAAGCAGTGAAAACACTCTGCAGGAGCAGGACTTGAAAACAAACCCATTTCCTCTCAGTAGCTCGTTAACTTATGTGTTGGAAGCACGTCTGCTGTCATCAACCCTCCTCCTGGAGATCCACTCTCTAGCACACAAATAAATGCTGAGCTACCAAGGCTCCTCTGAAACAGTTTATGGTTACTTTGTCATCAGCAGGTATAAAAATGTACATAGTTTGATGAGAGATTTCTCTGTGGACCATGGTGCAACATATATCAACATTCAAACTGTTTTCCAGTTCCTGCACACTGCCCTGCACATGTGAGCATGTGAAGAACCTGGTAAAGTTTTTTTAAAGGCCATGGTGTAATATAAAGATCATTTACCATATCCTTTGCAATATATGGAGGTCCTTCAAACTTTACTGACACATCTTGTTTACAAAAGTGAATCTCTAAAGAACAATTGACTGAAAGTAAAAGCCAGACAAGTTCTATCACTTCAAGCACTGCTTCCAACACACCTGATCCAACTAATCCGCTGGTTATCAAGCCCTTACTGTGTTGAAGTGGTAAAGAAGGGAAGAAGGGAAGGCCCTAAAAGGACCAGGATTGGGGGGGAAAGTGCTGCAGTGGGTTATTGGAGCAATTCGCTAGAACTGAACAAACAGGCTTATAAATGAGATTTGAGGGTGAAGAACCTTCACAGCTCATTTACTGGGTTAAAGTTTATTCACAGATCCTTTATGGAGGTTCATCAAACTTTACTGACGCAAGTGGTTCTCTAAAGAACAGTCGACTGAAAGGTTCTTTGGGGAAGCCCGAAAAGTTCTGTGGCTTCAAGCAAAGATCCCTTTCTGTGAGTTTATGCAATATAAAATGAATTGGTAAAAAGGCAAATGTTCCATTCTTATATGTACTGATTTCCACCTTAAAATCTAAAATGAATAAAATATGTTCCACAAAAAGACAAGTGGTGCTTAACCATAAGTTCTACACTCATGAAACTGGAACAGTGTGTGTGTGTGTACTTGGGAGATTTTATGGCAAATCAATGATTCGAACACACGATGCTGTCATAAAAACAGGTTTACAATACAAATTAAAGTCATCAGAACCTCACTGATGATCCACCAGCTGAAACCAAGCTGCTGCAGAAAATGTTCTAATGAAAGTCGCTATAATCTTTACCTCATCCACCACTGATCTTATCCAGAGCTCAAAGTCATTGTTCTGTTCAGTCTGTCCAAGTTCTGTCAACAAGAAGCCAAAGGACCAGCCAGAGCACCAAACTTCAAAGAAGCAGCACTTATAGCCTGATAACTGCAGATGGTTCAGTAGTCCATTAGCAATTTCCTCCAGAATCCATAAAAGATTATGATTCTGAGTCACCTACTGTTGATATTGTTCTTCTTACTCTGGTTTAAACCAGGAACACTTAAGCTCTCACAACAGCATTGCTGAGTCCAAGATGGACTCTCTATATTACTGCAAAGAACTTATCTTGGCATCGTCTACCAAACTTCCAATCTTCAAGACAAACCCCCCAAAAAAAGCTTGGTGTGTGTGTGAGACTCTATGGTGTAGTGGGAAAGTCGCCGTCTCTAATACAGGAGGGTCTTGGTTCAAATCTTGACTAACAAAGATGCTGGAAGGAACAAACTTTTAAGACAGTTAAACCTAACAAACTTAAAACAGTAGTTGGTTAGTTCGTTCCTACTGTCTCAAAAGTTCGACGCCATGTTTCGCACAGTAAAACCCCCTGTGGTCTCTTGTTTTAGGCTCTATAACCCCAGCTTCTCATCGCTCAGGAGCCCGGGGGGGGCCGACGCATATGTTCCCCCCCCCTTTCTTAGGTACTGGTGTTTGTGGAGACCCCTGCTCAGGATTCGAACCCATGACCTCCCAATCTTGGAGACATTGCTCTTACCACTGAGCCACAGGATCCCACAGCTAACATGCCTTTTTTTGGAAATTTGACTTTCAGATGAGGGCTGATGTTCAAGACATAAAGCTAAAGGATTAGATTCGAACCTCCAACCTCCAGCTTTTAGAGTCAGCACTCTTACCACTGAGCCACAGGATCCCACAGCTAGCATGCCTTTTTTTGGAAATTTGACTTTCAGATGAGGTCTGATGTTCAAGACATAAAGCTAAAGGATTAGATTCGAACCTCCAACCTCCAGCTTTTAGAGTCAACACTCTTACCACTGAGCCACAGGATCCCACAGCTAGCATGCCTTTTTTTGGACATTTCACTTTCAGATTAAATGTGACATACAAGACATAAAAACCAGATTAGATTCCACAACCTACTGTTCTTAAGACCACTGCAACCTGATGTTTTATGATATATTACTTTCAGATGAATGTGACATGCAATATATAAAATAGACAACTTAGATTTGATCCCATGACCTTCGATGCTTGAGTCCATGGTTTAAACCAGTGCACTATAGAGCCAGGTGAACCATTCTAGTCATTTTTGGACATATAACTTTCAGATGAAGTGTGACATACAAGACAGTTAAAAGTAAGACACTGATTAGATCCTACAACCACAAGCCAGTGCGCTACTAGGCTTGACAAGCTGTCTTACTTATTTAAGATATATGACTTTCAGATGAAGTGTGACGTGTAAGAAAGTGAAACTCAGATTTGACCCCACAACCTTACGTTTTTGTGACCATAGCTTAAACTGTGAGCTACAGAGCTAGGCCGGGGGCTGAGCCCATTTTTTGGATATTTGACTTTCAGATGAAGTGTGCCATGCAAAACTTAAAAGTGAAGAGCGGGGTTTGATCCCATGACCTCATGTTTCTGAAGCCACATCTTAAACAAGTGAGCCAAATGGCTACGCAAGCAACACAGCAGTTTGTTATAGAAAAACAAGTTCCCCCTCAGAGTCCAAAGCATGGGGGGACGGAACCATAATAGCAGCTGCAAAGAGGGACAGACTCCGTATGAAAGTCTATGTATCTGAATGCAGTGTTATTAAAGTCCCTGTTGGTGTAATGGTCAGGCGGCCCAATACTTTTCCATATTATATTGTATGTCCATAACATATAATGTGACACCTGATCACCACCCACAGGCAAGTTCAAAGAAACATGAACTTTCAAAATAAAAGGATTAAAAAAAACATGAATATGCCCAGCCCTAATAAAAACATAATCTGTTTATTATTACAGTAATTCCTGTAATTATCTGTCCTAGCACATTTCAGATATGAGGCGTTTTAGATGTTGATTTTATTATAACTTCATTCTCAGTGTTTTACAGCTTTATGGAATCAGTCATTATGGAATCAGTCATTATGGAATCCTTCTGGACTTTACTATTGTCTTTATTTACTTCATTTTGGATGTGTTCCTAACACACAATCGATTTTATATTATGAAAATGGTGGTTTCAAATTTTTGAAATATATATTCGATTATTTGTTTGTGTTGCATTTCTCTATGTATCTCGGCTATTAAGTCACAGCATAATGTAATTAATAGGTAAAAAACTTGGGTATATCTTTTGTTCTTTTCATTACTGTGTCTGAGTTTATAAATGTAATCTTTCCTCTGTGCTCAGATTGTGTTGGTGGGTTCAGAGGAAGGTCTGTATGCACTGAACGTCATTAAGAACTCGCTGACTCACATCCCAGGTCTGGGATCTGTGTTCCAAATCCACATCATCAAAGAACAGGACAAGCTGTTGATGATAGTGGGTGAGTGGAGCTTCAGCACATGGCTCCTTCGCTGGCTGTTTCTGGTGACGTGTTACATGCATCACACTGTAAATGCAGCAGTAGTGACAGCTCCGTTTGTCCACCACAAATTCGTCCAATGCACATTTTCACATATAGCTATTCTTATCATGTCAGCAAATGTCACTCTGTGTCTTATTTTTAAAAAAATACATCAGCTGCTGGTCTGTAGGGAGTGTACTGACTCCATTTTTCCTGCAGGGGACGAGAGGGCACTGTGTCTGGTAGAGATCAAGAAAGTGAAACAATCACTGTCCCAGTCCCACCTCCCAACCCTGCCTGAAATTGTGCCGTACATCTTTGAAACTGTCAAGGGCTGTCACCTTTTTGCCGCAGGCAGGGTAAGACTGCTGCCTCCGCAATTGTGCCGAGTGACACTCTGTAATCTATTTTCAGCCTACGCCGACTGTGTGTCATACTGTATGTTAGATTAACTGTAATATTTACCCTTTCCCCCTTTAGATTGAAAATAATTCCTGCATTTGTGCTGCTATGCCCAACAAGGTCACAATTCTGCGCTACAATGACAATCTGAGCAAGTTCTGCATTCGCAAGGTCGGTGGTTTACACAACAACCTGTCCTGTTTTTAACACAAGCGTAATTAAAAGTAAAGTATTCCCTTATGATCAGATTCCATGGTAAATTTGCACACGTGCATCTACATCATGAACCTATATCTACAGCCATCAAACATCTTAGTATGTTTTGTAAGTTTATAAGTTTAGCTTGAGACAAACAGTACAAACTGCACGAAATCCCTAAGCAGTTATTCTCCAAGCAGCATTTATTTCCAATGTGTTCTCACCTTCTGGTCTGCCCATAATGACCTCCCATGGGGATGGGGTTCCGCACAGACAAGTATAGTCTTGCCCCTAATGATCTCTCTCTCTCTCTCTCTCTCCTCTCCCTCAGGAGATTGAAACCCTGGAGCCATGTAGCTGTATTCACTTCACCAGCTACAGCATCGTCATCGGCACCAACAAGTTCTACGAGATTGAGATGAAGCAATATGTGCTGGAGGGTAGGTGGATCGATAATGAGCTGAGACCTTCTAGACTGAGACTCATCTCTTTTTTCTTCCCACTGTTTAGACTGATATGCCGGAGCTATTTAGAGAGCAGTTATGGCTGGAAGTAGCTAATACAAAGTATTCTGTTCTCCAATAAACCCAAAGCAATACGTTTACAGCGAACACACCGGATCTACATCGACATAACACTAAAAAGAAACGCTAAAAAAGACAATTCTTGTCAGACTTTTATGGCCAGTGGCTAGGCTGTGCAGTGTGGGCTGTCATACACCTTGCAAGATGTTAAAAATGCACTAGTGAATCAATGATGTTACTAGGGATGGGCATTTCAAGCAAAAATGCTTTTTTAAATATGCTGGGATTATTCAAATCATCACCCAGCCTCCCCATGATGAAAATAAAGATCCATACCTAAATGGTAATAGATTGCTATGCATTAATCTGGCCAAAATGATGTAATTTGCATGATTCTATGGGAAATACTTGATTAATCAAAACAGCCACAGATATACTTACCTGCAATGCCAACTGCACTCGCTGAAAACTTGCTGGAGTGATCATTTGCATTTGTATGTCTAAGAATCAAAAAGCCATGATTGTGAAGTAGATGTAAAAAGCAATTTCAAAAGATGGTAATTTTTTATTCACCACTGATCATGTGCTGTTCTTGCATCATTAAGAGAGTTGGTCAAGCATGAAATAGAAGTTCTTCAGTGCGGGAGGTCTAGCTGTACCTTTTTATGTAGCCTTCAAAAGCATTGCAGTGTGATTTGAGAGAAAACAAGGGAGATCTGATGAAGTTCTGGCTCAGCATGCGATGTGTTGATCATCATTAGGCTTTATGTGCTGTTTCACAGAGTTCTTGGACAAGAACGACGTGTCTCTGGCTTCAGCCATGTTTACCACGTCCTCCTACAGCTTCCCTATCGCCATCATGCAGGTGTCCAGCACCCCTCAGAAAGAGGAGTACCTGCTCTGCTTCCATGGTCAGATGCAACACTACTTATAACTCCGTCTCTTAATGAATGTGTTGATCACTCTATAGGCTTCAAATATATAAAAATGCACAAAAAAAAAAAAAATTTTTCAAACTTTCCGGATGATGTAAATTCATTTTTTAAGTGGCTCAATGCAAAAAGGTTCATTTGTAACTTATGTAACCCTATGTAACTTATATGTAATGTTGAGAATGGTAAGATAATGGTAAATCTGAAAAAAGTTGGGTATTTGGCCTAAAAATGGCCATCATGTACTTCATCACCATCGACATGTTTTTAAAACTATATTTTGGGATACACACTTTTTCAAAACTAAAGTCAAACAATATCTCAGTGTGTCGTGTATCAGTACAAATATCTACTGTAATAATCTCTCAGAGGGACCTTTTAAATAGAGGTCAGCTTCCAATACTGCCATAAACAATTCTGACTCTGTAAATTTCTCTAGAACACAGTTTTTATCAAATCACTCTGAATGAATAATGAATTACACATAATTTCATTATGCAGAATTTTAATGTAACTCCCTTTAATATTAAATGTCCTAAAATAAGTTCATCTCCATTCCGATAGAAAACCGCTACTAAATAACAAAGAAAGTTTCCTGATTAGGAGTTTCATCAAGCCAGAAGTTAAATGACTCTACCTGAGTACATACATGAGTCATTCCAGCTCCTCAGGGATCTGGCAGGTCATATGATGAATTTCCATGAAACACAAACAAAAATTAAATTCACCTCGAACATTATTAATATACTGGGTTTGTTGGAGTAAACTTCCTTCTTTAAAATGAGGTTTTGAAACATTTTCTTAAATTTTAAGTTGTATTCTTGCACTTCTATCACCCCTAAGGATGATTACCTTCTGTAAGAAAGTTCATATTTTAAAAGTAAATTTCTGATACCATTTTCATCTCATTTCTTTCAAAAATTGTCCTGAATATGTACAGTTATCTGATTAACATATAAAATAACAAGCCCCCATGATTTCTAAACATAAGTTATATGACTAGCAAGCCCAAATGAGTCTTTGCCATGCTAAAGGAATTCTGTGCGATTACATGAATTAGACTTTTTTCAAGACGCCTGAATTTTTTCTGGACGTGAAATAAGATGAAGTGTGTTGGTTTGGAATGACCTAAGTTAAATAACTATGCACTTGTAACGTCTGTTCACACTGGCAGAGTTCGGAGTGTTTGTGGACGGCTACGGCCGCAGAAGCCGCCCCGATGAGCTGAAATGGAGTCGTCTTCCTCTGACGTTTGGTAACAGCAGAATCAAATGATCTTGATATTAGTAGTACAGTCAATCAGAGCCAATACTTGATTGAAAAAAAGTTTCATTATTTCAGTGTTACTGTTTTAAACCTTCCCTCCTGTCTTTACCCAGCCTTCAGAGAGCCATACCTGTTTGTGACTTATTTCAACTCGCTGGATGTTATCGAGCTTCAGGGACATGCTGCTCTTGGGTGCGTTAATGATTTACACCTAAGACCAGTTTTCTGACTGAGGGGTGGGCAAAAATATAACATTTTTAACAATGTACTATATGCAATATTCAGGTTTTCCTGAGGTTTGAATTCTCAAAAACACCCCAATAGTGCAACATCAACAAGGTGGTGACCTAGCGGGTAGGATACTTGCCTCTGGACCAGGAGGTCATGGGTTTGAACCGTACCTTCAACATCCCACCACTGGGTTCCTGAGCAAGACCCTTAACCTCAAGTTGTTCCAGGGAGACTGCCCCCCTGTAGTTAAGGAATGGAAGTTGCTTTTGATAAAAGCACCTGCTAAATGCCATAAATGTAAAACCAACATCAGAAGTTATCAGCAGACTTATTTCTGTATAAGGTTTCACACAATGCACTAACGCATGTTAGGAATAATTATGTCCTCCCTATAATGGAATATGCAGCCCGCCAATGTACTGACAATATCCATATCATATGCTCAGGAAAGAGTATTATGATGTTTATCTTAACAATAAACCATATCATCATATTGCCCGCCCCTACTCTGACCAATACACTGTATCCAGTGTCTGGCATCTACTGCTAATATGATTGATGAGTGCTGTTATAATCCTGTGTGTGCTCAGGCCTCCTGCGCTTGCTCACCTGGACATCCCGAACCCTCGTTACCTGGGCCCAGCCATCTCCTCGGGTGCTATATACCTGGCCTCCTCCTACCAGAACAAGCTGAGGGTGATCTGCTGTAAGGGCCACCTGGTGCGCGAGTCTGGCGAGCTGCAGAGGACAGGCTCCAGCAGGAGGTACACATCCAAAAGACTTCCTTCTTACTTCTGAAAATGTCTGCTGTAAAAAGTTTGATCTACGCTACCAGTCGAAGGTTTTGGCACACACAGAGATTTTCCTCCCTTACTATTTTCTTTGCTAACAAAGACATTTACAGCATGTTCACCATTTGGGTACCTTCACTGGACAGAAAATGACATTTGTATTTATCACTACTGACCTACAGAAAGTCACCTAATATAATTGTAATGTGGATTACCAGACGAGTGTTAAGATATTTAACAAGCTATTATGTGCTGAAACAGTTCAACTAGAGCATTTAAAGTTAAAGGACAGTCTAGAGTTCGACTCTGCATCACCACACAGCCAGTTAATAGGATGTCAGACATGCAATTACATATTCTTTCAATGTTATAATGGAAACATGCTTTATTTGACATATTTTCATTTACAGTTAACTTTCTGATGGTGAACAAGAATAAAAATCTGCAGTTTATGAATAAATGGGCAAGTGGTGTGCAAAAACTTTTGACTGGTTGTGTAAGTTGGAATTTACAGGGGAATTAAAGAATTGTTTGCATATGACACAAATATAGCACTTGCTATCTGACTTCAGTATTTACCTTTACTGCAGGCCACCCACCCTGCTCCAACAAGCACAATTTGGTGATGTCTGTCCTCAAATAGACCTGCTAAACCTGGTAATAGAAGGGGAATTGCACTGAATTTTCAAACTTTCTGAACAATTAAATTGTTAAAATGCCATTCCAAATGGTTAGAGGAGTTCTTCTTTTTACTAAAACTTGGAGTCAGAATTATGTACAGTAGTGTGGTTTGGAAACAGAAACCTAAATTACATTAAATGATTATATGATTGCAAATACAAACTACTAGTTTACCATCATTGTGATTTTGAATAGTATATCGCAGTTTTTCTTTTTGCAACCCCTGGTTCCATCACTGTGAAGAATTGCTGTTTCTCCACAATTTTATATCAAACCACTTTAAATATTTAAACCTCAATCACTGAATTGCAGAAATGTTGAAAAAAAATTGCCCTTGAACTACTGAGTTAAATCGGATCACCAGACCGTGCTGCACTGCCGCCTTCTGGGAGCAGAACTGATGACCTCTGCTTGATGACTGTCACTAGTTATTAGGTTTAAGGTTTTTAATGATCTCCACAGCAGCCCGAACAAGCGCGGCCCACCAACGTACAACGAACACATCTCAAAGAGGCTGGCCTCCGGGCCCGGGGCTCAGGAGGGCGGCCTGCACCGCGAGCCCAGCACCCCTCACCGCTACCGCGAGGGCCGCACCGAGTTCCGCAGGGACAAGTCTCCGGCCCGGCCGCTGGACAGGGAGAAGTCTCCGGGCCGCGCCGTGCTGGACAGCCGCAGAGAGAGGTCGCCAGGACGGGCGTTCGACGAGCGCGAGAGAGACAGGGAGCGCTCACGCCTGCACACTAGCTCAGTCCGCACCCAACTCACACCCGTCAACAAGGTACGCATGAAGCACTGCCATGTTAACTGCGTGTCCTTCTAGGATTTAAGCTGCTGTACATCAGTACATACTACTGCTCTGACCCTTTGTGGTAGTTTAGAACCCTGAGGCAAAACACTCCTGTGCCTGACAGAGAAACAGAGAATACTCTTAAGAACCCGTAGTTGACGTGTTGTAACCATTTTTGCAAAAAAACAAAAAAAAAGACAAAACAATTCCAAAATGTGCCGAGTGAAAACCCAGTTAAGTTTCTGGAAAATGTTACTGTAATTCACTGTGACTTGGTGAGGCTCGTTCCCTCCGTTAGTATCGTTAGTGTTTCTGAGGCAGAGCGGCCAGCCCTGCTGAACTGTGACCCTCTCTGTCCTGGTGCCGGTGTAGGTGTGGGACCAGTCTTCAGTCTGAGAGCGCCCCGGACAGCTGGAGTAAAGAGCCATCGTCCACTCCCAGCACGGATGGACATGCCATTTTACAGGCCTCTCTTTTAACACAGCTATTCCATCGTCCCATTGCCTGTAATGTGAGCAGACCCACGCTGAAACCTTTTTTCCTTTAGCTGTTGTCCAAATATACTTGCACCTAGACGTTTGCTCACATATTTTCGTATGCCAGTTCATGACGAAGGCCCCTGGTCAGTGGAAGACTGTAAACGATACCTGATAATCATGAAGCCCATAAGTATTAAACAAAAAAAAACAACATAGCACATAATTACTGTAAATATACTGACTCCAACTTTTATAGTTTAAAAAATAAAAAAAAAAGGTATGATAGTTGAATGACAAAGCCAGGTCTATTTTTTATGAACAACGTGTTTGTATAGAGTTAAAAACAGGTTTCCTACAGAAAAGTTGACATTTTCACTTTCACATGTCCGCTATTATGGTCATCACAGTTAAAGCTGGCTGCTTTTCCAATATTGTCTGTCAAGCCTTTTGTCCGACAATTTTGTAAGAGCTATACAACAGACATAACGAAACTGCACACTGCATATATTTATGCTAATATTACTCTAAGCTTCTAGAAAAACTTCTTGAAAAAGAGACAGGTCATGTTCTCGCTACAAGTGTCCTTGTGCTGTTACAGTAATCGTATAGCATTTTGTTGAGACAGTATAAACAGATTAGCTTTTACTGACACACTGTTGACTCCAAGAAGTCTACTGGGCTCTTCTGGAAACTTTTTCGCTGCTTAGTGTACAGATGTCCTGTTATGCTGTTTGGTGAAATTAATGTCCAGTAGCCCTCAGGGTTTGTATAACAACTATTAACTGCTTCCTTCTGTGGGATTACAAGCACAGCTACAGTACAGCCCTGCTGCCCTGCCCCCCCACCCCCTTTTTTTGTAAGAAATTTAAGCAAATACATGAGTGTTGGCATCATACGCATGAGTACATTCTTCCTCAGTTTTGGGAAGTCCTGTCATGTATCCACTTGATATGGATTGTTCTACATATTGATGTTTTAAAACTAACAAATGTTTTTTTCTTTTTTTTGTAAACATGTTGGAGGTACATTAAACATTATAAAGTCTCAAAACGTTGCTGTTGCATTATTGAAGTTCGTGTGAATGGCAACAAAGCATTCTCCTTTCGTACTACGTGATGTTGGTGAATGAAATGCATCATGGAGAGTCTGAGTTATAGCTAAGCGTGACGAGAGTAGTGATGAAACATGACATTACTGGATCATATGTTCCCTGCCCACTGGTATACTGCCATGTAGTCACAAATCAGAAAATGTTTTAGCAGCAGACTGGATTCCCACACCGTAAACCCCAAAATCAAAGTCTTTCTGGGACCAATTTCCTCAAATTCAAGGACCCAAATAACCGTTTCGCAGGTCGATCAAGGTTAATTACTCATGCATGCACCTGACCGTCGCATTTACTCAAGGCAGGTGGAGAATTAAACAAGGATACACAGACAGTGGGAGACACCCATGCAGATGTGTGACTATTTACTAATGTTAAAAAGGTCTGTTATTGCTCAAAATACATAAATTCAAGCACTTTCAATGACCCATGTCTATTTCTGGCAATTAATAAACGTTTGTGATATAACAAACCCAATATAACGAGGGACATGAACTAACAAGGTAAATAAAAAAGTCCAATGAGATTTGAGGTAACCTTTGTCATACCAAATACACTCAAGATAGTAGAACATCAAAAGAAAAACGTGGTCTGATGGAGTTTCATGTTCAGATTTATTCTCGTATAAGTTTGTGACCATGTCTATTTCAGATGGTTATCAATGTGCAAAAAAATAAACTATGGAATTTTGTCTTTTGAAAAGAAAAAAAAACATTTCACATTCATGGATTGATGTTAAGGTCATTCATAAATCAAGTTACCACTTGCTACTCAGTCCACCAGGTTCCAGTCTTCATGACTGTCCACATGGACTCCTCCAGACTGAGCAAGCAGTTTAGGAGAAAAAGCCCAGTTCAGCTGAGCAACATGGAAAACTCCTGCTCAGACTTTGTCTTTAAACTAAACCAGTTTTATATGGGCTTAACTAAAGTCTCTGAATGCTGGCAGTCTTTAAATAAGAGTCATTCAGTTGAAAAAAATTAATTAAAAAAATCAAACTGTTCAGAAAAAAATGACTATGATAAACATATTCTGATTGTGCAAATGATCAAATGAGAAAGTTTTCCATGTGAAAATGTCTAAATGGGTTTTGTTTTGTGTTGGTTTTGGGGTCATTTGGGGTCACTGTTCTCAGTGCATAGGCAGCTCATACATCAAACGTCACCACTCGGACTTCCTCTACTCATCCAACACTGATTATCCTGTGGCAACTGAATTGTCAGGATTGAACACAAAACTCAAAAAAAAAAAAAAACCTGTCAATAATAAATATTCATGAAAAATCCTGCCAGGAAAAATATCAGGGAACCTACTGCAGCATTTCAAACAAAACTCCCCACGCCTCATGTTGCATTTTCTTTCTTTTTCCTTCCCCCACCCCCCAGCGATTACCAAAAATAAAAATCAAGAGGAAACAAATAGAAAACAAATAGCTACAACTCAGGGGAGGGGGGGGAACCCAAACATTTTTGGTGACTAATTTTGTGAGCCACTATCCAAGAATTCTATACAATTATTTTTTTTCCTAAATGCTATATATTTCATTCTTATATATTATATAATTTGTTTTTGCATTATGTTACAAAAAGTATTAGTGAAGATGTTAAGTGGCAAATAAGCATGAAAGGGAATCCTGCAAGAAAAAAAAATGCATCATCTTCACGGAACTCGAGATATGACACAGCAGATCGTAAATCCAACAGCTCCCTCAAGTGGAGAAAAACTGGCATCACTGATTTGTCACATGTAGCCAAAAAAGGTAGAGGGGATGAATGCAGGCGTGTCTGGTCGCTCTAATTGAGCATCCATCTTCATTCACCTGCTATCGCTCAGCAGAAGATGATGAAATCTGTGAAAGCAGCAGCTGCGCTGAAAATCCAGAGGGTCTGTTTGTGTTGAGAGCTTTCCGGGCTTCATGGTGACAAATGTCTTTTAAAGAGCATAGACCTCATTTGGACTGGCGTCCAATGTCCAAATAAAAAAAAAAGAGGGGG
>JBBPCY010000018.1:7893619-7920823 GCA_037974405.1 Brachyalestes nurse
TGCTGTAAGGCGATTTAGAAATTGCGCATATTCACATTGCGATTTCGATACGATTTCGATTAATTGCTCAGCCCTACATCAGATACAAAAAAATCAGATACATCAGATACAATATGAAGTACTGTTACAGTTCTAATTGTAATGCATCGTAAAATATCACTCAAACTTTTATATGTAAATGCAGTCTCTATCTAAATAACTAAGAAGCACATCAAACACACTGCCTCCGGTCACATTAACAGAAAGCATGACTTTCAAATGCACAGCCCAATAGGAGAGGAAACAAGGAGAGGAAACTGCTTATCACCGCAAGATTCTGACTGTGCTATGAAGAAACCTTGAAGGTAGAAGGGCTCAGGTTAGAAAAATAAATAAATAAAAAAGCAAAAGCAACCATGGCAACAGGCTTTAGAAACAGAATAAGCAAAAGGCACAAAGACAGAAGGCAGTCCTGCTCACTCCCTTGCCCTCACTCACACTCACACTGTGACTGTAGCTACTGGCTATTTTATACAGCCTGCCTGTCAGAGGACCTGATGTAATTCTGACACACTGTCCCTAAACACCCTCCAATATAATCTGCGGGCTCTAAATTTAGCATCGCACCAAGCACCACAAGAAAATGTGTCTTCAGCTACCAGCGGTCCCACTGTCCAACACACTCAGCTACTTTAAGCAACATTACAAGCAAGCTGTACTCTATAATTCTGGCCACAGCACAGTATCTATATAATCTAAGAACACATAAGTCTTTCTCCAAAGCTGAGCATGAACAAAGAATTGCCAGTTTCTTTTTCCGCATTTGATAAACAACTATAAAAGTTGACAACAGCAATACATGCTAGGCTGACGATGTAGAAATGGCAGCAACAGATCAATTAGAGGCAAACTGAGGGCAGAAAAATGTCAAGAATTTAGTGGAGTTCTAAACATTAAGAACTATTTGATTGCAAAGATTTGTCTGTAAGATCTCTAGCATGCCAACGTATTTTTGACAGACTAAAGTTTTAGAGATCTCTCTAAAAGTGTTCAAGTCCTACAATCAACTGCCAAGTACTATTTTATTTCTCCTGAAAGGAACAGGCCCGGCTCCTATTAGAGCTTACTTACATTGACTACAGACTCTTTGAACTTGATGTGCAGACGGTAGCTGGACATGGCGATGACGGCGTCCTCCGCCCTCCCCACATACTTTGTAAATTCTCCATCCAGCTCTGGGAAGGGCACCTACAAAAAACATTGTCACACCCAAATGAGAGTAAATAAATCGATTCAAACATCACGGGTACACAGTCACAAAGAGCCTGAGTAAAGAATTATAGACTGCTTATAGTGCTGCTACACAAGGTCAAACCACCTGTACTGGCTTGTACGGTCTTAGGGTCACTTAAAGGCAAAAGTCCAACTGGGACTAAAACCAGAATATACAGACTGTTTGTAAAATTTGTTATTTAATATGGTATTACAATGTGTAAGCAAATACAATAGGAGCAAAATGTTAACCCTTATTTTGTGAACAGTCAACTACACATCACAGTTCAGGTAATCTTTAGGTCAGTAGTATTCAAACCAGTCCTCGGGGTCTCTCAAATGGTCCACGTTTTTGCTTTAACCTAATTCACATGGCAAACAGATGGAGCACCAAATGTGGACCATCTGAGGGAGGACCAGTTTGAAGACCACTGCCTTAGGGCATGGATAAGCAAAATGAGGTGATGCACCCTCTTACCTGCAGATCTTCCTCCTCTAGGACAGGGGGCTTCCTTGGAAAGATCTGATTGGCCTGAATACACTCTAGACTCTGCTGCCCCTCCTCCTCCTGGCAGACAAAATACAAGGCTTAAGTGAACTACAGGCGTGTTATGGGCAGCACAGTGAGCAAAGACGATGATTTAAGGGCTGACAAAAGATTTCAACATTATGTATGCCAGATCACTGCAGGTACAATACACTGACCCGTCCCTGCCTTTACCTACATGTAGACAAACCTTCTATTTTTCTGAAAAATTTATAAACCCAAAGTCCAGGTCAAAATGATAACAGCACAAAAGTAGTTATTATTCAAACAGATATTACAGGCTTAAACTGAGGCTTAAGTAGATGCTGTACTGTTGCTTTGCCAAAACAAGAATTAACGCACATGGCTCAGTTGCTGGGAGCGGAATTACAACAAGTATAACAATCAAATTCAGCACTAAAGACAAACCTGATCCAAGCATAGAGGTAAACTGCCTGCTGCTGAATATTGCCTTTTCACTTGCTCATTCAACTGACACCACCACCACCACCCCCACCCACATACCACCTTTCCAGCCTGTAGAGTGCACTCTATTCTAACCCAGCTGAAAAACCTCTACGTGCACCCACAGCCAGTCTGCTACAGACACATACGGCCACTACACAACACAAAATAAGTAATCTGTTTAGCCTAAATCCAAGTGTGTTAAATACATTAGAAGGTCTATTTCATTTGCGTGGCCAGATCCAATTAGAACACCTTGTAGCCTGTGACTACGCCACCTTGTGCCAGGCATTTATGTGGACCGTCCCTGTGTAAAGAGCTCTTTGAAGTTGCATGCTGCCTCAGTGGGTCAACATGTTATGCACAAGCCATTCCATTTATTTCTGCCCTGCATCATGTGAGGCAGCAGCACAGAAGTAGCTTCAGACACAGCTTTCTCTGATAATATTGCCAAAGACTGAGTGGACACCCACATGAAAGAGAAAGGTTTCTAATGCCTGGGTGTTTTTGGTGAGAGATAGTGCCACTTTTCCATTCCAGATACTTAAAGATCAAAAATCCACATCTGTATTCTAAATTTTACTGCATAAAAGAACTTTTAACACAAAAAGTGAAATCTAGATATCTAATATTCTGTACATATGCTACCTATGTACACTGTTACATATACTGAAGTACTACTAATTTAATTATATATCAAAGACCTTAAAAGAGTGCAAATATCATTTAGATTACATCCCACTTTTGGGATCTCCAACTCCAGTCCTGAAGGGCCTGTGTCAAGCACAGTTTAGTGATTTCCCAGCTCAAACACACCTGGTTCAACTCACCTGTAGAGGAGGGGACCTACCAAACAGTGCCTAACACCAGCCCTACAGGTTCAGAGTAGTACAGTCCTGTACAACATAATGTAATGCTGCCTTAAGTTTTAAGCAGGGAAATTTAACCAATCACAAAGATCATTAACTGGTAGTTTGGCCATTTATAGTTTATTTTTATATGTGAGTTTTGTACTCTCTAAAATCTGGAGCCATGCTGTCTCGTCTCACTGTTTACATGTATACAGCTGAGATGCTTTTGCTTTCACTACATTTGGTGTGTCAAAAGAAAGAGTCTCTTCAAAGAGTTTCAAGACAAAAATCATGACTAATTTCACTACTAATAGATTATAACCCCAAATTGATCAGTCCTGTTGTGAAGAAACCTGCATACACTCAGACACACATAGACTCTACCAAGGCCCAAGAAAACAATGAGACAGATTAGCACCAGTCTATTAAAAAGTATCAGTTAATGGATAGTGGAAGCAAGCTGTGTGTGTGTGGAGGGGTTTCAATTGGATCAGCAGCATGGCTGTGTGTGGAACTGACAATGGGCATCAGCATGCCTGAGGGAGCTCACTACAGAGGCCAGGAGGGGAGCAACCTAGTGTGGACAGGAGCAAAGGAGAAGGCAGACACAGGCAGAACACGATGCACATAAACAACACAGGCCTCAAAGCATAAAATATACAGACTGATATCTGACTGATACGCATATACAAAGTCAATATCTAATAGGTACTACAGTCAAAAATCTGTGAACAGACAAACACAATAAGACACACCCATAAGCCGATGGGCACTGATTTACAGACATAAACAACAACTTGAAGATGGCATATTGAGACTGGGTCAATACAGCAGCAAGCAAGTGTGGATCATGTTCATTTTCCTCTCAGATATCTGATAAACTACTTTCCAGGCTGTTATTTTGATGTGAATCTGTTTTTTTTCTTGTGCAGTTGTTTGCATCTGTATGTGTGTAATAAGTCTACCATAAACTTACACACTGTTTAATGTTACGTTGTCAGCTGTGTATTTCTACCTGCGGAGTGTTTGATTAGTTTGAACATGATAGCCAACATTTAAAAGCCTATCTTAAGGGAACAACTTCAGTTAAAAGCAGTCTTAAACTTAACAGTTTTTAAAGATCGATATTATTGACACTCAAGGTTTCAATTTTGGGATCATAACAGTAAAAGTTGTTTTGTGCCATCACTACTATGACTGCAACCAATCACTTTAAGTGCAGCTGCTGCCCTAAACAGTGGCTGGGCCTCTACAAGTTTTCCACAGAGAGCAGTAAATACTTGTGACATTAACCCTGGACCGCTCGTCGGATTCTCGCTGAAGCAGCATCTAGGGTGGAACTGGGGCCAATAGAGCTGTCAGAGCAGCAGTAAATACATCTAATTAAAAGCCTCAGAAATCAATGGCCAGTTTCCGATTCAGCATACGGGCCACTGCCAGTCAAGTGCCCCACGCCCGAGAGGACTGACGTACACAAGAGCGACGGAAGTGGAGAATTTTATTGGGTTCTTTACCATGTCCCCGGCGAAGGATCGCGGGTCACTGCCGCCGGCTTTCAGTTGTAATTTTTCACTCCCCCAATTTGGTCTATGGCTGTGACAACGACAAAAAAAATTCAGTAACAAACAGAAAAAGTTTATAGCAGACTGTTAAGCAAAACGGAAACAGCATGTGTTTATTTCCTGAATTAAAAAAGAATCATTAATCACAAGACCATTTATTCACATGTAATTACTGTACCTGGTTCTTAACAAAACTGCTGGTGCTGCTGGACCCTTCCGTGTTGAATGTCTCAGTCAGAGTTATGGCATTGAATTCTGTGGAGGAAAGAAGGAGCAGGGCTATTAAAGTTCCAATCTATTAAAGTTCCAAATATTAGGCTGTGTAGATTCTTTAACAAAAACTAAATACAGTCTCTCTGAGGGTACACAGTGAAAGACACAGGCCAAGGGAACATTACTAATGTGCACATGTGGAGTGGATGTAAACCACTGAACTAATGCCAGCAGGAGATACAGGCCACAGTGTGCACACCTTCCTCAGCTCTGCCATGTTTTCCAGCACTCCTCTGTTCTGTGGAAAATTCTGAGTGATAATTTTGGGCTAATATGCAAATGCCAAGCAGCTTTAAAAACAAATTAAATATTTGCATTTACGGCATCCCTGAGCAACATATTCCATCTGAAGAACCTGACCAGGCATCATTACCAAGAAAAAGTAACTGTAGAACAAAAATTAGACGCACAAACAGAACTGGGCAAGATCAGAACTGACAGATTAAACTAAATAGCTGCTTGCCTCTTACTTTCAATAAAGCACTTCATTTAATTTATGTTATTCATGTTATTTCAACAGGAAGGTGATTTTTCATTTAGGAACACAAATTTTCAGTCTGGCAAATAATTGACCAAATTATGTTGTTTATGCTTTGTAATAAAAAGTATTGAAAACAAACACTCATTTTATTTCTATGCTTTTATCTCCGGGACGAAACATAAATTTCAGACAAACAAGGCCCGGGTCAGTTTTGTGACTCTACAGATCGACTACATGGTCAAACGTTAAGTCTAGTCCTGTTCTTTTCAAAAGAGAAACTTAGTTCAGAGTGATGTGTAGTCTAGGACTAGGCTTAAACCCTGTCTGGAAAGTTGTTAGAATGATGTGTAAATAAGAAATCTGTATGGTGCAAACACACTGTGGATGTCTTTAACTAAACAACTTATGTCTTGAGAGAGAGGCGTTTCTCCACCCAGAGGGCTTCTTTCAGCCCTGTGGGTCTCCTGAGAATCATATGGTATGAGCTCACAGACAAGGGCAGCCCAGTGCCCAACCAAACCCCCCCAGTTAGCGCACGGCTCCTTCAGCAGATCTGGCAACGACTGATAAAACTTATCTGACCTGCACATACACTAATGTTTACCCCAGAAAGCACTAGGCATATTGCTTCTTCTTGGTACCGTAAGTTTCTACAGATCATTGCAAACAAACAATTTCTGCAGTATTTAACTCAAGGCAAACATATCTAAACGAACCAACTACATTAACTCTCATCCATATTTTAGAAACAACTAAGACAAACACTTTAAGAGTCCATCCTGGCAAAAGCCCTAATATAAAGTTACTAGTGAAAGAAATCCCTTGTCAAGCAGGGCAAGCCCTATGTCAACGCAGGGCATTCATGAAACACTGCAGCACTGTCCTGTGTGACAAATGTGCACCTTTTCTCCAATTCTCCACTTACATTTAGGTCAGTGCCTCTGACTGTGGGCAAGTGTAAGAATCAGTCAGCCTCTCTCAGGTGTCACTCTCAGAGTGACACAGGAGTCCCTGCTTCTTTGTTCGCTCTGATTTCCTGCCTCATCTGTGAGCACATAATTCCACCACTTTTCTTGTATTTATATTTGATCAAAGCATAAAAACACACAAAGCAACATTGTGTAGACTCCACCAGTCAGTGATTAGTCATTCAGTGCAAGTTCCCATCCTTTACAGCAAATCAAAGAAGCAAATATCTACTTTCATTCAACACTTCTGGGACCTATGAGATAAAATGAATGGAATGTCATAGATTTATGATAGAAAAGCTCAGCAATCAATTGCAATCTTCCGTACTAGCATGCATCCTGTAATCCTAAGAAAATAATAACTCTGACAGTCACTTAGATGTGAAACATACATGTTTTCCAGTATTCAGACAACGTTACTATCCTTTTTATAACAAACAAGACTTAAAAACACATCAGCTTTACATCCTACCTCATACAGTCGTCTGAGGTTACAGCACTCTAAGTTAGCTGTTATGAAGCTCGTCACTGTTTGGCAGCTCACTGCTGCCTTTTGATTCATTACTCCCCTCATGGCTGGCTGTCAAGTACGCAGTCATGTAGTTAGCAGTCAAACTCACTTCTTAACAGCTACCGGTTTTACCAAACAATCTTTATCAGCTCTGTCTGTGGATCTGTATATTTCTGAAATCTGTTTAACCAGTTACCTTAGTGACTTGTCACGGTTCCAGTCAGATCAATTCCGAAGGGGTGGTGTTGCGTTAAAGCTGCAAAAGCAAACGCTAAAGATGGTGGGAACGAGGGTAAAGGGCAAAGAATCGAAAGCAAAACCTGCACGACGTAGTTCTCTATATGGAATCTGTCAAAGGCATCTAATATGCAAGTTTTAAGCTAGTTTGGGACGGAAGTGGCTGCCTCAATCCCAGGGCTAGCGCACAAGCTAACGTTAGTTTGATGACTTGTCTACGTTTCTAGAGACCTTTGGCGTGTTTCAAACAAGTACACAAGTCTTGCTGTGCTTTTCTGACGACAGTGAAACCAAAAATACCCCAAATATTCGAGAGAGTTGAAAAAACCTTACTTCAGCGAGGACCTCTGTGGCGTGGCTAGGCTAGGCTAGTCTGTGTTTTTGTTGTTGTTATGAGAGAGAAGGAGGGCGGACCCCCCGCGTCAAGGCCTCGGCCGACAAAAGCACCTACCACAAACACAGGAGACAGCCTGCGCACCAACCTCTGGGCAAGCTCCGAAGCAGAACCTCCCAGCACTTTTTTCCGAGACCCGCTACACAAAACCAGCGACGAGAAAGTGGAGAAATCTCGCCTCGAATCCATGTGCGGGTCCTCACAGCCCGTCCCTCAGCAGAGCACCGCCGCCATCGCCAGCCTCGGCCGGTGACGTCACCGCGCACCATCTCTGCGCTGCGTGGGCACGTACAGACTGTAAACACTGAGCGTTTTTAGCTTGAGCGGCTAAAAACTATTTTATACAAAAATTACTCAATAAAGCAGAGGTTGGTTTCTAGCTCGAACTTAATGCTCCGATATAGATAATAAATTGGATGTATGTGAGACAGGGTTGGGTTTATTTCGTTGAGTTCATTTTCTATCAGGAGATGATTGTGAGTATGTGTTTATATGTTGAAGTAACTTACACTATGTGGACAAAACTATTGGGAAGCCTAAGCATTACACCAACAGACTTTAGTGACGTTGTAGAATTAACAAAATGAAAAATCTCTTTTACAAAAATATTACTAAATAAAACAAAATGAGGTTGGTTTCTTCTTCGAACTTAATGCTCTTTTAAGTGGCATTTGGCAGACGCCCTTATCCAGAGCGACTTGCAGTCATTAGTTACAGGGACAGTCCCCTCGGAGCAACTGTGGGTTATGTGCTCAAGGACACAATGCTTCCCAGCCAAGTGTTTTACCCACTAGGCTACTACCATTTCTGCTCCTGTACAGATATAATTTGACTGTATGTAAAACAGGTTTGGGTTTGTTCCGTTGTATTCATTTTGTATTCATTTTCTATGAGAAGATGATTGTGTATGCATGTACTTATGCTTGTTTATATGTTTTATGTGTAGGTACACAATATGGACAAAAGTATTGGGACCCCTGACCATCACACCGACAGGGACTTTAATGACATTACATTCAAATACATAGACTTAAAAAAAAGTCAGTTTTACAATATATTACTAAATGGTTCTTGTTTCAGTTTTCTGTTCCGATGTAAGTATAGATTGTCTGCAAAACAAATAGGAAGAGATTTGGGTTTATTCCAGAAGAGGGCCTGTTTAACCTGAGCAAGGTGCCAGCATTTTTATACTAAAGATTAAACTGCATTAATGTAACTTTTTTGTTTGGGTTGTTCTAGAAAAGGGTCTGTTTCCCCTAAGCAAGGTGTCAGCATGGTTATACTACTATAAGTTTAGTTGAAAATTAAATTTTAATTAATGTATTCATTTTCTGTTATATGAATGTGTGAGTATATGTATGTATTTATATGTATATAAGTGTTGGTACACTACGTGGACAAAAGTATTGGGACGGCATTACACCAACAGGGACTTTAATGACATTGCATTCAAATACATAGACTATATATGGA
The DNA here is from genome assembly GCA_037974405.1 of Brachyalestes nurse. NCBI lineage: Eukaryota > Metazoa > Chordata > Actinopteri > Characiformes > Alestidae > Brachyalestes > Brachyalestes nurse. The sequence goes on from JBBPCY010000018.1 coordinate 7,902,612, forward strand.
GTTGGTCCCCCCTTTGCATCTATAACAGCGTCCACTCTTCTTGGAAGGCTTTCCACAAGATTTCAGAATTTGTGCCCTCTTGTTCTGTAGAGCGTTTATGAGGTCAGGCACTGATGTTGGATGAGAAGGCCTGTCTCGCAATGTCCGTTCCAGTTCACCCCAAAGGTGTTGGATAGGGTTGAGGTTAGGACTCTGTGTGGGCCAGTCAAGTTCTTCCACACCGAACTTGCTTAGTAGTTTATTTATTCTGTGATGTAGCCTTACAACAAATAGCACAATTTCAGCAAAAATAATGCTAATATTGAAGTAAAAAAGATGTATTATATCGGAATCTGTATCGGTATCAGCAGTCGTGTATCGGAATCAGATCGGAACTGGAAAAAAACGTGGATTGGCCCATCACTAGTTACAACACAACTGGTCCTATTAAAAGTACAACCATGTTATTCTGATCATAGATTAAAATATGTTACTTACAAAAAGGTAAAATATCCAGTTAAGTAAATCATTTGTGTCCTAAAACCATTGAGATTTTACACATTTTGTGTATTTGATCATTTTATAGAATCAATTGACATCTTTAGAAAAAATGATGTTATTTGGGTGGTTAAATCGATCTTTTCCTGCATGCAACTGATGCCCCAATCTCAGAATCACCCACTTGCTGGCTAAGATTGTGATCATGCAGTTTGCAGATGCATAACCCATATCTGAAGCTAATCCTCTGAGGTCATGTCTCATTCTGTGGTTGGCGTCATGCCCATATTCCGAACCCTATGCCTAATCTGGTTTTCTCTACAATAAAAATAAATGGTGTTTTTATAATAAATAAAAGGTCAACATCACCGTTGACCTTCCAAAACTGATACGGTTTGTCCTGCATGCATTTTCTCAATGTCACTGAATATTTAAAATGACACAATGCTTTGGGCAAACTACGCATTAAATGATTTTTACTGAAGGCTCTATTCTATAACAAAACTAGACTCTCAAAGCAACACAAATATCACATTTGACAGAGTTGGCTGGATGTGTTGTTTTTTGATGAGACTGCCTGTCTTCTGTCAGTTCAGTGTGCAGCAGTGTTAGGTTGCATGGAGCAATATTCAGATTTCGACACTGTAAAGATGATCTGACTGTATTCAGAGGAAAAACTGTATGGGATTGGGACATTTTTGTATAGCACTGGATGTGATGGTGGCATTTCAAAAACACCATCCAATTTTAAACTAGCTTAGATCCAGGTGTAATATTGGCATGGCACAGGTGATAGGCCTCTTGCATGGCATCTCCATGGATATAATAAAGGGCACAGCCTTCTATAAAGGTGATAATTTGGAAGACAGAGAGAGAAAGAGGAAGAGAGATACCTATAGCTTGGTAGGAGAAAAACACACACGACATAAAGGGTTTTATACAATAATGTACTGTATTCAATGATGGCTTGATACATATGATTAAAAGACACATGACATTTTCTTGCCCTCTCTTTAAAATCAAAGCTTAAGTGCTCTGCCCATTAAGGTGATGTGAGATGAGTGCCCAACAAATGTGTAAAATGTTACAAGAAAGAGGGTGGGAGGGTGGGGGGTTGGGGGGGGTGTCTCTTACAGGTGTGCACTGCCTTCTCTTTGCTGCTCAAAGGAGGAAAAACCAAACACTGAAGTACAACCCGCTGCATTAGACTGTCAGACTCAGATTTCCCGTCAACGTTTGATAAGTGAGGCCTCTTACTTACGGTAAGCTGCCTGGGCTTTACCGTGGACAGTGTGCACAAGGGCTTTGAGATACGGTGGTTCACGATACACCTAAGCACCAAAGTAAGAGTATGTTATGGCTGAAATCTTTCCGAGGTAAAGACCCATCAGTCTGTGCGTAACATACTGCTTAGGCCCTTTGTGTTGCGTCACCACAGTGTCCAGGGACATGGTTCTCCAACCTCGGGAGCGCAAGTGCCAATTAGGGGGAGATAATACAAAAGACAATGTACAATTTATTCTTCACAAAGGAAACATAATAAAAGTGCATGCAAAAACAAAAAAGAATCCAATGTAAAGGCATAAAGAGAGATAATCAAAATAGATCTCAGAATCGTAGGAAAAGTTAATCTCATTCAGGTGATGGCGTGTTTGTTGCTGCTATGAATCATCTCTGTTTTGGACAACAATGCAGGGAGAGTAAGTGGGCAGTTGCAGTGTTTCAGGTACACAAGTGGCCTTATCGCTGAGAAAAAAAAAAAAAAAAGGATTTATTTTTAGGCTCTAAAGAAAAGGTATTTCTTTTTGGGCCGCACACTATTAGATATGGTCAAGATACCTCCGGAATTCAACACAGACCAAAATAAGATGGAAAGTAAGATTAAACATAAGCACCACTAATTTGTCAATGTCCTGATTTCAGCTTTCAGCATCTCATCTTCAGCTAACATTTATGATCCAGGTCGCTCTGAGCTTTCCACGAATGCCGTTGCGTTAGGCTGAGAATGGAATCTCTAGGAAAAAAGAAGCAAAACAAACAAAACAGTGGTCGCGAACAGTTGAAGCTGACCAGTGATGTGACCTGACAGGTTCTTGTAAAGCTTAAAGAAGCAAGACTACCCTGAGAGAAGTTCCTAGGACATGGGCAAGCTTGCCAGACAAGGTCTGACTCTGTGTGTTTGGTTAATATAACTGTACACTCTATTTAAATATATCAGCACGCTAGTGTCGAGAACCCCTAGTATTTCTCGGTAAATGTGTAATATTTATATATCTATACATGTGTTTATAATTCCAATCCTCAGTACTAGTTAGACATGTGCAAGTGTTTACTACCGACTTCGACAATACATCAAGGCAAAGACTTTGTGGAACACTAAAGTTAGAATAATTTCCATACTCAAAACGTTTTCTTGACTCTTCAACTTTTTTCAACGGTAAGTGCTGTAAGTAGTTCTCATACGAGGTATTGAAGACCTATACATATTGAGAGAGTATTAAAAAAAATGTAACCCAGTAGGAAAACCACATGTGTCATTGCCAAAGTATAAATAACTTAAAAAAAGACAGCATTTCAATAACCAGCAGCAGAACACCCCAAAACACCAGGTCTAGTTCTAGATTCATCAGATGCTAAAAAATGGTTGAGGTGCTTAAGTTTTTTTTTTTTTTTTTGCTTCTCATTCACCAGCTTCTAATCTGAATTTCTTGCTCCACCTTAACTGGTTCAGGAGCTCTGTAAGTGCTGTAAGTAGTGCAGAAGCTCCGTTGACTACTGCGGCATTTAAGGTGGAATGGAAAGTTAAAAATAAGAAGCCGACAAACCAGAAGCTTTGGGCTGTTTCGCGAGCACAGGACTTGAGAAGTCTCAAAACATGTTACAGTTGAATCAAGCCTCACACAACCATGTGACATGTTAACAGTCTTTCAAAAGTCTCCAGCTGTGCTGGGTGCCAACATTACACCACGTAAGTCTTGTCTTGTTTTCCCGATAATGTTCCTGAACTTTTTTTTTTTAAACCAGTGAAACAAAACCTGGCCACTCCTGCGCAGAAGAGAAGCGGGGATGAATAAAAGCTGTTGAGTGAAGTGGTAAAGGAGTAATGTCAAACGCATTGAGGTGAATAAACCAGTGAAGGCTAAAGCAGAGTGTGAGAGGCGTGAACTGGTCACTGTAAAACGCTGTAGGTGAGCAGTTTTGAAACAGTCAGCTGCCCCTGTCGTAATTCTTGGTCCCCCAGGACAGGTCATCATGAGGATGCTCACTGCAGTCACAGCCCTGACCTTACTGACCTCTCTCTCACACACAGACTGAAACACTGAGTCAGTGAGAATCATTGCTGTCATATCAAAACGTGTAACATAATTTATTATTCATTTCTGGAATGAACATTTTGGTGGCAGTGGATGTATGTTAACCCCTGTTCATCTTCACTGCACAATTACAGATATAGAGCAACACATATTAAACTTTGATGCACAATAAATAAAAATTATGAATATAAATAAGAAAAGTCGTAATTGATTCTAAAATTTAAAGTGGTTCAAGTAAATATAACATTTACCAGCATAATAATTAAAGAGGTATTCCACCACTTTTTAATTCAATCATTAAGATGTGACCAAGTAAACAGGCATTCAGGGTGGTTTGATGTGAAATGGAATATATGAGAGAAACCTACTCTTATTTTTTTATAGTTGTGCTGACTGGAACCAGACATTCATCTATAACACAAATATAGTACACTTTTTGAATGTTTATATTTAATACTGATGAAGGTAAAATAGTGGAGAATCTCTCTGCATGCACCTCTTCACTATGAAAAATCAATTTTACCAACATCTTAAAATTTTGTTTCATGCTACATGTTTATAGCAATTTCATATAACTTCCTGTGATTTAGATACAGGAAACGTCTGGTTCCATTCACCACCACTATGAACAATACGGACTCTTCTGTAGAAGAGTACTTTTGGTATTTAGCACCGAAACTCTCGGAATGACTCTCCATCTTAAGAATCAAGCATCTTAAACACTTATGCATTAGGTGGAAGTCAAACATTTCAGATAATTACTATTTTATTATCCGTAAATATGTTGTTTTTGTTGACAAAATGCCTGAAATATGAATTAAAATATTTAAAAGCACCGTACATGGCTTATTTTGGAGAAATAGTGGTACGAAGCGGTAGTACACTTTGTGTGGTGTAGTTTATTTACCAGGCTTTATAAGCATCAGCTCCTCCGGTGTGAACATTTCATTAAGAACGCATCAGCTCAAAAGGTCTTGATCAAAAACTCCTAGCATTAATACAAGTTAAAGTTGAGAATGTTAGGAAGGTTTTGTTATGACAGCAACAATGTAGAAGAAGGCATTTAGCTCAGAAGGTGGAGCTGCAGCCCATCTGTGTGATGGTGCATATTAGAGGGCCAGACAGCGGGGGTCTGAGGGGTCCCATGAGGACTGTGTGTATAGAGAGTTTACTGAAAAAAGCTGGATTCAGACACCTCAACAACAACAAAAAAGAAAAAAAAAACATGAACAAATGGTTGCTTTGAAACCCCTGCATGCTAACAGTTCCCAGCTGATTAGTCTATTCCACCAGTTTCTCTCAAAATGGTCTTTGAGGCTCGTTTCAAGCTTATATTACACTGTGACTGGATCCAATCTTTTTGGGACAAAGGACTCTGAATCACAGGGATCAGATCTCCGGTTCGAAACCGTGACGTTGAGGTAAGCAGCCTTGCCTTGGCCTATGTCTGCGCGATCAGTGCATCAGAGGGACAGTGAGGTAAACACAAAATAAAAGAAATTAAAGACAAGTACATTGCTCTACAAGTGGCAAATGGCTCACTCACTTCCAGGTGCACAGAAGGCCCTATTGTAAACCTCAAATAATCCTTAAAGGAAAAACAAGAACAAGTTCACTGAAAAGATTCTATCGTTAAACTTTTTTTCTTTTCTTTTTTTTTTTTTTTTTACAATTCCTTTTTTCTTACTTTTTGCTGAATTTTCCAACGTTTTCACTTTTTTATCGCTCAAGTATATCACAGGTTACTAACTATAGAGGATAAGAGGGTAAGTTGAGTACCATGCTACATCTTGTTCGGAGAAGGCTATTGCAGACAATTTCTACAGCACGTACAACCACACATTATACGCTTGTGTAACAAATGTTCCAAAACATGTCACCAAGAAACTAAGTACATACGCATTGTTCACTATTTAGAGTCTTTAAGGACTATCCCTCAGTCAGTATGAAGTTCTCATGTTATTTGACTTTAACTGTCCCGTCTTACAGACAAAATCTGAAAAATTGCTATTCAAAAAGTAGCAAATTTGGTCAGTGTCTCTTTTTTTAATAAGTAGTGCTTTTTGATGGCTTAAGACAGAGGTCTCATTTGAAATAATCTCACCCAGTGGCAATCTACAGGACTTCAGTGTGCATTTCATGACACCATAGCTGCAAAGTCTTCATGTCAAAGAGTATTTCTCTCCTTCATTGTTTAAAACAACAGCTAGTGCTGTAACATAGAATTTAAAGTAAGATCCTTTTATCAAAATACCTAAAACACGTTTATAAATATTTTTTTTCTTTCTTAAAAGTCTTTGACGGGGAGATTTGGGTTTTTTTGTCTGCGAGTTGGAGGGTATCACTCCTTTTTTAATTTTTTTAAAATCTCTGTCCCTTGTGAGGCCAACCAGACAGGCAACTGTGGAGCCAAGCTCCAACTTTTAGGAGACAGAACCTCCTGGAGAGCCTTTTCCAGAAAAAAAGTTCTCTTACAGAGACTTCAGTGTCTGGGACAAGAGCTAGTAGCTTGAAGTTAAAACTCCCACTCCAGGGTCTCCTCGCGGTTGGCGGCTCGCTCCAGGCGGTGGATGATGTTGTTCAGGTTGGCCATCTTCTCGTTGCGCCTCTGAGTGCTCTTGCTGAGTTTGGGGTTGTGCAGGGACTGGTGGTTGTCCAGGCCATAGCTGGGGCCAGACGAGGGCTCGTGGTTGGAGTTAGTGCTTGTTGGGGGCGGGTTGGGTGGAGATGGAGAGATGGGGGCGGAGGAGGACGGGACAGGAGAGACAGACATCATGAGGCCGGGCGAGGAAGCTGCGGACGGGGAGTTGAGGGACACTTCCAGGCTGCCGCGGCAGGGCTCTGACGAGGCCTTGAAGCTGACTGGATCCACCGGAGACTTATCCAGGTCTTCGCCTTCGCAGGCAGCCACACTGTTTCTCTGGACACCCTCTGAAGACAGAGGTCCTGGATGAAGACCCTGGACCTGGCTGCTTCCTGCTTCATCCTCCCTGAGGCCCTGGGGACAGTGTGGGGACAGTGCTGGGTCCCTGTAACCAGAAACCTGCTCCTCTCTCTCAGTCTTCAGCTGGGGGAACTGGATTCCCATTGAGGAGCATTTAGCCGGCCTGACACGGAGCTCCTCTGCTTCCTCCAGCTCACCCGCCTCCTGTTTAATGGCCAGAGGTCTTTGGCCATTGCTGAGAGGACGGCTAAGACTCCCCAGGGTTTGTTTTCTTTCGTCAACATCAGAGACGGGACTGCGGACCACCGACGGAGAGTAGTTATGAGGCTCCGCGTCCGTGTCGTTGTCCTGAGGACCCTCCATGAGGACCTCCCGCCGCATCCGTGACCTGCTTATAAGTGAACAATCGAGACAACATACAAAGTCAAGAATACAAGAGAATTACTGGAGAGGATGTCTTATGCCTTGAGCAAAGGCATTAAAACAGAAAATTTCTCTGGTATAGCCTAGGGCAAGAGCAGGCAACCTAGGTCCTGGAGGGCCTTTCTTCTATTTCTGTTCACTCAAATCCGACTAATTAAACTAATCTGTTATTTGCCAGGTTTAGCGAGTGTGTTTGAGGAGGGGAATTAATGTGCTTAACACTGGTCTGGGTAACAGGAACAATGTGATGTCTGGGATCTTTTCACCGTCCCATGTTAATGTGCACTGCTTTAAATGTCCACAAGGTGGAGCAAGGCTTCCATCAAAGAATCTGAGAAGTTGTACAGGACAGTGGTTCCCAATCCCAGTCCGGGGCACATTTTTGTTTTTTCCTTCCTCTAGCACACCTGATTCAGCCCATTAAGTAATTAACACACCCCCTATGTGCTGGATCTGGTGTGTTGAGCAGAGGCAACACAAAATATGCAGAACCTCTGGCTCTCTTTACTGGGATTAACCCAGCTCCTAAATTTCTACACAAAAATGGGCTGAATAAGGTTTATTTATGAGTTTTGGAATAGGAAGTGACCTTTTTCTCTGAAAAAAAGTCTCTGAAAGCAACAAGTAACAAATTCTGTGAAATCACAATCCAGAGATGTTCACAGGTCATTTTTACCAAGTCCAAGTCGTCTCAAGTTTTTGTGCTCGAGTCCAAGTCAAGTCTCAAGTCTTTGAGTGGCAATGTTTACAAATGGAGACTCTAAATGTGGGATTTTTGAGCTCTAAATGTTTAGAAGATGCTAATTGGCCACGCCCCACGATTACAATTGGCTGTTACTTAGCAGGGGGCTGGACTGCGTGCTGTGATATTCCCTCACCAACATGGAGGATTTGCCTTAAATGATCTTAAATCTAAATGTTAAATATGAAAAATATGAACATTGTTTACGAGTCACACTATGACGAGTCACAACACTGAGTCCAAGTCGAGTCTCAAGTCGTTGAGGGCAAGTCTAAAGTCAAGTCACAAGTCTTTGTTTGCGCGATTTAAGTGCGACTCTCAGACTCGAGTCCCCATCTCTGTCACAGTCTGCTTCTGACCTGTAGTTGTGGAACCAGTTGATGACTGTGTTGGTTTTGAGGTTGAGCTGGGTGGCCAGCATCTCGATGGTGTGCTGGGAGGGGTAGGGCTCTTGAAGATAAGCTCTCCTCAGAGCCTCCTTCTCTTCAGCAGCCAGAACCACTCTGGGCTTCTTGGCCTGGTTAAAAGGGCACAGCTCCATGGGTGCCAGGCTTGGGCTGATACAGTCGGACCGGGCACCAGGAGAATCGCTGTCTGAGCCTGGACTCAAAAGGCCATATCGGCGCTTCAGGTAAGCTACGTGAGATGAACACAGAAACAGGAAGTCTTGTTTAAATTGTAAAGCACAGCCTGACAAAGCACTAGACAATCAAACTTACACAGTTTCCCCTTTACCTAAATGTAGTCGCCCACATTACTTTTTTAGCTACATTAGCTCTGTAACTGAAGCACAAAATCAAAAAAGCAAATCTGTCTTGGTTGATCAAAAACTGTATCTATTTGAATTCATCCCTACCTATTGCTTTAAGAGCTTACTGGCTGATACAGAAAGGGTTCATTTTCTGGTCCCTGGGGTAGAACTAACACAAAAATACCCTCAAGGACTCACAATCGAAGACCAAGGTGTACCAGTGTACCTTTTCTTAGCTGAAAAAGGTCTAAGTACTCATGCCTAAGGGCACAGTGACTGTAATTTATAGGGCACTTCATCAGGGACAAGTGCCGACCTTTAAAAGTACGATTCTGTGCTTTTCTTTTGAGTTTCTAAAGCAGTATCTTCTACAAAGTAACACAGTTCCAGTATTTGCATAATAAGAGCTGACCCATATTATATCCACACAGAATTAAAACAAGTCATGTGCTTTTTGTTTACCTTTTTTCTCCATTTTTTTCATGTCCCTCAACTTGTCCACATTGTGTGGATCATTGAGCCACAACTGCATACGGACAAACGGCTCTCTGCCTTTCAGACTCAGCTTGTGCCACGGCTTGGGCCTGGACAGCAGGTCTGAGACTGAGCCCTGGGTCAGGCCTAGAATACTCTCACCAAACAGACGCTGACCTAAAATCACACACACACACACACACAGTGACCGTTACTGATAAAGTCTTATCCGTGCATTCATACACACAAAGATTTTTCTCACAGACCTTCAAAGAAGGTTCTAGACTTCTCAATATATATCTAAGCATCATATTGAACATTGACCTGAAAGAGTTCAATAACTGAGATGCCGATTCTGCACTAAACCAAGCAAAAACTTCTGCGCTCACCCAGGTTGTTGTCCGTCAGCACCTCTTTGACTCTCTTGGTGATGGCGTACGTGTCCAGCTCTGGGGACATAGCCACCAGCTCTTGGATGCCCAGTGGGGTGTGAGGCTGCTGCATGGTCTGAATGCCTGGGGTGGACTTTCCTCCATGTGGTTCTACATGCTGGGGGTGCTGGTTCTCCTTGCTGCTCTCTAGGGCAAGGCTGACCGGCTCTAGAGGCAAACTGGGGTGGTTCTCCTCTGGGCTTGGGGGAGGGGATGGTGACGAGCGGGCTGTCACTGGGCTTTTATCTGAGGATAGAGAGGTTTAGTTTTGCAATTGATTTCACACGATATTTTGAATGTAATAATAATTATAAATCCCAGTTTTTATTTTCCGTCAAAGCACTTAAACATGTGGATACAATGACCTCTAAAACATCCAATACAACGTTTTATCTATAGTTTATACAGAACACTGACGACCAATTTCCACGAAACTATACCAGCCCAAACTTAAACTTCCATCCCTCTCAGTAAGAGGATGAATGAGGAGTGAAACTCACCCTGGCTGTGACTGTTGTTGGGCTGCTGGCTGAGACCATGGCCTAACTGGTCCAGAAGCCACAGCTGCATACGGATGAAGGGCTCTCTCCCCTTCTGCGTAAGCTTGCTCCAGGGTTTAGGTCTGGACAGCATGTCGCTCACACTGCCCTGGGAAAGGCCCAGCACCTGCAAGAATCAATCAGACACACTTAGATCCATGTCCAAAATGTACTGCAGCAGATAGATACGTAGAAAGAGGTAAGAAGTTTAAAAATGTGGAAGTGAGTGCAATCAATTTGTAGTGAAGCCACCAGTCAACCACTAGAGGACAGCAAAGTACAAATTAGAAGCATTGCTAAGCAAAAACCCACAGAAGTATATTTTTACAAAGTTTCAAGCAAAGCACTTAGTTTACGTGTAACCACTGTTTTATGCTGCATTTATACTGTAAATGTTAGTTGGGACTGGGACTAACATCTAAATAAGACAAATTACTGTTTTGCTCTTGAATGTCTATCAGCTAGAGCCTCACAGCCACATTTAGAAAAAGGGATGAAAAGCAAAAATATGCAAAAATATATTAAGATCAATTACACTGCAGTAACAAAAACTGGACAGCAAAATGTGCACTAAAAAAATACAAAACACTGAAAGCTCCTACCTTCTCTCCAAAGATTCTCTGACAGATACCATTCTTGGCCAGTTTCTCCTTCACCTGCCGGGTCAGCTCGATGGTGTCCACCTCACGGTACATGTACATCTCATACTGCTCCGGGGTCAGGGGTGGTACTGTGGGCTTGAGGGTGCGGGGGATGTAAGAAGGGTAGTAGCCCATTCTTGCTCCTCCACAGGGGGGCTCCCCACTCACAGTAACGTCTGGCTCCACCTTTACCTCCAACTGGCGGCCGAGGAGGGGCTCGTCCTCGGCAGCCTCCTCAGTTCCCGGCGTGCAGTCGCCGTTTTCGGCCCGTGGCCAGGCCCGAGGCACAGAGGAGGAGTGTCCCGTGGAGGAGGAAGAGGAAAGCGAGGGTGACACAGAACTGAATGGATGAGATGTGGTAACTGCGCTCATCATGACTGACCCCCGCTCGGCTGACCAGTGCTGGTCGAAATAGGTTCCAGCTTCTCCAATCTCGGACTTGACCTTACGGATGATGTTTTGGACAAAGGCTGCAGGGGAGAGTACGCTTAGAGGGGTTTGGGGGCTGCCAATGGGATTGGCAGCACACAGAGCCACAGGACCACCCTCCTCCTGTTTGATGTAGGCGGGCATGGGGCCGGGAAGGTTCTTGGATGCATCCTGCGGGCCCAAGCGATCTCCAGCAGATGTCCGGCCACAGACCTCCATCTCCAGCAGAGCCTGCTGCTGCGCCTGCATCTCTCGTCGGGCCTGCTCCAGGATGCTCTTAATCGTTTCGTCCGAGTTACCAGCGCCACCGCCGCTGCTGCGGCCAGAGGAACTGCCCAGAGAGGACTTACCATCTCCTACACAAAACACACAGAGAAGAATTATGGTCCAACTGACATGAAAAATTTGTTACTGAGCTGACTAGTAAACTACTAAGCTGGAAAGTAATATTACATGGCCAAAAAGTGAATTGTGAAAAGTAATTGTCAAACATGACCAACTTGTAAAGTCTTAAGTAATGATGCACAGTGACACCGAAACCAAATTAGTCTCAGCAGGTAAAATAATGCTTGGCAAAGAGAAGATGTTAAGATAACATTAAAACTGATCTCTTTAAGTATTTAATCCAGGAAAAAGAACATTTAGGCGATACTAGGCCACTGTGCTAGAATGCACATTTTAAGGCAATTTCTTTAACCTAGTGGGAATAATTATTTGTTGGTTTACTACAATGGCTCTCTGTCCTGCACAATGCACTCGTATTACTGCCCCTGCAACTCTGAAAAGTCTTGTTAATGCTCTGCTCTTTTGGATCAGCTGTCTTATATTTTGGTACCATGCAGACAGTATCAATTGAAAGTATGGTAATACCTAAAAGAGTATTTCCTTATTTTAATATTTTCACATGCAATGTATAAAACAAAAATGCCGATGGGAAAAGCTCATATTTTAGTTGAATGATTTATCCGTCTTAGAATCAAAGCATTTAAACATAAGCCTTTAAATCAAATCATCTTTGAGACCGAATCATTTGCGTACAGTTTTCAACTGCTGCTGCATTTTTTATTAACCACTAACGTCCCATTCTATTATATATGCACCACTTCCAAGGAAAGTGTATGCATAAACATATATAAAAAATACATAAGTATACATGAAGCTGTGAAATATGGATTGCGGATGTCAAATAACTCTGGCCAAACGATTCAAGTATTTATTTCGAAATGTATTTTAAATCAGAGGTAATGCAGTCATGCTTTCATCAGCATTTTAATAGACGTCTCAGTATGCAAAGTGTAATCACACTCTTTCACCTGAGGTATAATTATAATTTCTGAGTACTATGTTCTGTAGTGGAAAAGAAAACTTTTAGCATTATTTGAAAGCAAAAAGACCTTTAAAGTATACTTCATATCTATTATCTCACTTCCCGTCCTCCTACAGATAAAACACGTTTCAAAAAGTACACTTGCATAAGCTGTGCTAATTTTGAATCTGACCTATACTTTCTAAAAATACATGTGCTTATGATGTACTACTTTCGCCGACTATGCCTTAGTGGATATTAATTTTAATTTAAAAATGTACTTCAACCAAATATGAGTGCGTAGGACGTACTGAACCAAAGTCCGCTTGAGGATATAATGTATTATTTAATGTTTCGTAACGGGAGAGCATTGGGTAGATTAAAGGGACATTGTGATGTGGATTTTTTAAAAGCAGAAATGATAAGAAAACTAACCGCTCGAAACCAAGTTGAATATTTTAAGTCTGCTCGTCCTAAGTTTTAACTTGCTGTATGAATGATTAATACACCATATTAAAACCATCAGTGGAGAAGATAAATAACGGGGTTTTCCAATAACTACCTTTACCCTGTTTTTTCTACAGATTTGTATTATTTTATTTTAATTGTCCAGCTGACAACCTCTTTTTAACGGGAGAAATAAATTTGGGATATTATATTAACAAAAGCAAACAATATATTTATACATAGAGCATGATTTCAACTATTATATAATATAGATAGTGTGTGATTTTACTGCTATATAAGTACTATTTCAACTTCTTCAGTCCCTCTCAAGTTAGGTGTAGGTCTCTGGGATGTTGGTGACCAGTTTTAAAGCAGTACTGCCAGTATTACTAATAGAGATTAAGCTTAATGTTGGATTCTAAAGCATGTTCTGTGGAATTTAGTAGTGGACTGTGCTGTATGTGTCTAGAAAAGTGACCCGTACCTCCTCGTTGGGACTGGATCTCTTTCTTTGCTTGTTCCAAAATGTTCTTGATGGCATCGTCTGACCCAGTTTCTGGAGTTCGGATGCGTGGAGTGATGCTCCCTGCCACAGAGGATAAGAGTGAGAAAGAAAGAGAAAGGGAGAGAGAGAGAGATGGAGAGAGAAAGAGAGGGAGAGAGAGAGAGAGAGAGAGAGAGGTGAGGTGAGTGGGATGGTTGATCAGAGAGGAGTTCCAAAGCTTTCCCTTTGACTGCTAGATCAATGGCAGCCTTTGAGAACTTGGCATCAAGTGAGGGTTTCAGTAACACGTGAAGGCTCCACTTTCAAAGCTGAGAAAACCCGAGAAGAAAACAGAGTTGAAAGTATCACAACAAATAAGGAGGGGGGCGAGGAAGCACTGCAGCAACACTTGGGGTTTCAGGTGCTCTACTGGAGCTGACAGGAGCTTCGCACTGGAAGAGCGAGGCTGACAATACAGGAGCAGCAGAAACACAACGGACTGGAGAAGATGAACAAATCTGCAAGTGGACAGATGGGCTGAGAAGTTTCCAGAACTTTGGCTAGGTTTACTTTGCAGGGTTGAAACAGCCCTTTACTGGATATATATGTAGTCGGACAGCTGCAGCACGTGTAAACACATTTTTATTATATCAACAAATCAAATTAAGCAAATTTAAGCAATTTCCTCCAGGACCAATACAGTTTTCAGATTCTAATTCTGATTACGTAATATATGGCCCCAGATTGGTGGTAATGTAGAATTAGGAGCTGTGATTAATGCTCAAGAAGTGGTTTCTCACTCCCAGAGTTGTTTATAATGTGAGAAGCAGTAAAGACTACTGTCACAACACATTTGCATCACTGTAAGCAGCTTCTTAAGGAGTTAAATGTATACTGTATTGCTTTTCGTAGGTCAATTAAAAAAAATACGCATGAAATAAAAATCCTAATTTGCTGCAAAAAAGGGCTGCAAAATACTAATATTTTTGCATTCAATTGTTCAGATGAATTAATCTACAAATAATCGATTAGTCAATCTAAATGTGGCTGTAAGAGCTATTAGAAAAAAAGTAAAATAATTGTAGAAAAACAATTTGGTAAATATCTTGCTGTCTGACTTTCATTCTAAACTCTTCTGAAAAACAGAGGTAACAGTCTCCCATTCAAGTTAGATTGAAGCTGAGCTGCCAAAGCAAACAGAAGCATGCATTTTTCCTCTTGGTCTAAGGAGTATCACAGATAAAATGAGTGATATGATAATAATGTAGATAATATTACAATTTCTGCAGCATCCTTATAAGTGAAAGTGACCATGCAGGAACACAGCGGCCGGGGAGCAGTGTGTGGGGACGGTACCTTACTCAGGGTTCCTTTTTTATATTAACAGGCCAGTCTGATGGCTTTTTTACTCATTTAGACAAGCTGGGAGTGAACAGGTTTTCAAAACAACTTGATTTTTTTTCATATGAAAGTTACAAAAAGTTGTAAACTAATTAACCCATTTTACATAACTACTTAATGTATGTAAGACCTTGACAAGATGAAATGCAGAATCTTCAAATAGTGTTAAGAAGAAGCTGCTCTGTGCTTCTAAACAACAGATCTGAGGCAGTTTAGAATATTCCCCTCACTGTTCCCTCCTCACAGCACGACCCTTTAGGTGAACACCTGCCCTTTTCAGGTCAAGACCTGAACTCACTGTCAACAGTTCAACAGCTGTTTCAGCCCTAATCGCGTATTATATCTTCATCTCAATAACCAGTAACTTTATTGAACGCTGTATTTTATGTCTACCTTGTGCAGAATTCTTTTACACCATAACTCACTGCAAAGGCCAGGCTTATGACCCATCCTGTCTGATTATCCATCCTCCTCCACCCATACCACAAAAATATTTGTTAATATGCAATTTGTTAAATCCCAACCCGACCCACAATGTTCATGAAAGTTAGAATAATTAATTAAAAAAACTTTTTCTAGAAACCTGTCCCAAACCTGCGTGACCCGAAGGACCTGAAAATGACTACTGCATGCACATGTAACTGTTACAACTGTTTATTTAAGTAAATGTTTTCTGTCACATACAGACAACATTGGAATATCATGACCAGTGATTAAATTCTTGGACTCAGATGCCTCCCAGTTTGAACTGTAAGAAAAATAAAATTAACATGTAGAATCCAATTAAAGTAGTAAAAGTACAGTAGGTTTTTCTAGTGTGTGTTACAAATGCGAACCATCAAGGCAGGAGGACTGAACCTGAGCAAAAAGGAATTGGGCAATAAGGCTTGTAATGTGAAACCTCGGTCCACTCACCTCTCTGGCGAACCTGGATGGTGCGCAAGGCCAGTATGTTCTGCTCATCGGATAAGAACTGCTTCATTTTGATGAAAGGCTCCTTTCCCTTGACCGTCAGCTTCCTCCACGGCTTGGGCCGGGCCAGGATTTCGCTGACGGAGCCTTGCGAGAGGCCCAGCACATAGTGCCCGAACACCCGCTGACCGATATTGTGTTTGAGCAGCTGCTCTTTCACTTGATAGGCTATCTCCGCCGTGTCCAGCTGATCGTCATCCGCACCACCCGAGCTGCCGCTTTCTGACTGGTCACTGCCGGGTAAGCCTATCTCCATGGCCACAGGTCCTGAAGACCCTGGATTGGAGGACATGAGGGCAGCTTTGGCTGCAAACAGGGCAGTGGGGAAGGCCAGGAGAGAGGAGCCGTCCTTCTTAAAGTGAGGAGAGAGGAGCTGCTTTTGCAGGAGCTGCTCTCCGACAAGCTTCTCACCAGAGAAGGGCGAGACCGAGAAAGGGCGCGGGAGGTCATGGGCTGTCGACGTCCCGTCAGGATTAGGAGGCCCTGGACTAGAAGAGGATCGTCCATCCATTGGTAACGCCCCTGGAGGGGAGGAGTATGAGCCCATAGGTCGGCTGAGGTCCTTACTGGAGCCATCTGACTGGTCTTCTTAATGAAAACACAAAAAATGGTACAATATATTCGTATTTTATATCTACAGAGCAGTCTTTTGGTTTTCAATCACGTATTTCAATGTCATTACTGAAAGGCAGACTCTTTTCGTTGAAAGTTTAAGGATGTCTTTATCCTTTATTTTTTAAATGTGTCACTTTTCAATTAAGTAAAAAAACATATATGTATCTTAGTTACATTAAAACATAAGACTGAAATTGACAAAAAAAGACAATTTAATTAAACAGAGAAAGGTTGTCTCTATACCGTTACTGTGCAGCACTCTGGCTTTGTCCATCAGAAATTTGTGAGAGGGAAGGAAGGCCTCTTTGTCCAGCAACAGAGCCTCTGCGGCTTTGGCAGATTCCTGTATACACATAAACACACACACACACACACACACACACACACACACACACAGAGGGAGTTAAACTCAGATGAATCAATGCCAGTGGCTGTGGGTGCGCACATCCACATTATGGATGAGGACTAGCGAGGCATTCACTTGCGTCGCGGCAGAGTTTTCTCATTGACAGAACCGGACTATTGAAAGAAAAACAAAGGTGTTTTTTGTGGAAAAGTGAACTCATCTGTCTATTGTTTTGGGTGGCTGTGATCAACATGCCAATATAAACTGGAACAGAGATAGGAATTAACCCTGAGCAATGAAAGCTCACAAATTTTAAGCTCAGTTCTCTCACCTGGGTTGAGCTTCCATTTGCAGATGCCAGTTTCATTGCTTTCAGGATGCTGCAGAGGAAGAGGGAAGTTAAGACCGTCCTTACTAACAACCACACAGTGCCAATAGTCATCCATGTACCTTTTCCTTTATTTATAGGACACTTTTTTCGAAACAAGAGTTGAATATTGTATATAAACAACGTGAAAGTTCTAAGATATTCTAAGACAGTTTCTGAAAGCATTGTTTTTGTGATGTCACAAAAACCAACATATTCCCATTTATC
Organism: Brachyalestes nurse; assembly: GCA_037974405.1. NCBI lineage: Eukaryota > Metazoa > Chordata > Actinopteri > Characiformes > Alestidae > Brachyalestes > Brachyalestes nurse. Next base: position 7,919,943 of record JBBPCY010000018.1, read on the forward strand.
CTCAATATATTTCCATATGTTAAACAAGAAAATAGCAACATAAGGGGTGTTTTTGAATGTGATTTATTTTGTACCTGAGTTCCGTTTTGATCTCTTCATAGTCGAGCTGAGACTGCAGTTTAGCCTCTAGTCTCTGTCAATGACACACAAACACATTATCAACCAGAAAGCTGAGAACAACAGGCAGATTTATATGTGCTGTTTGATTGATGCCCAAATGGATTCATACTAGGGTGAGCAGAAACCAATTCACCTGCACACACATTCACCTGCTGTCTCAGCAAACTCATACACAGATACACACAGACTCACACACAGATACACACTGACTCATACACAGATATACACACACTAATACACAGATACACATAGACACATACACATATACACACTGACTCATACACAGATATACACACACTAATACACAGATACACATAGACTCATACACATACACACAGACTCATGCACAGATACACACAGACTCATACACAGATACACAGACTCATACACAGATACACACAGACTCATACACAGATACACACAGACTCATACACAGATACACACAGACTCATACACAGATACACAGACTCACATAGATACACACAGACTCATACACAGATACACACAGACTCATACACAGATACACACAGACTATTACACAGATACACACAGACTATTACACAGATACACACAGACTCATACACAGATACACACACACTCATACACAGATACACATAGACTCACACATATACACACAGACTCATACACAGATATACACACACTAATACACAGATACACATAGACGCATACACATACACACAGACTCGTGCACAGAGACACACAGACTCATACACAGATACACAGACTCATACACAGATACA
>JBBPCY010000018.1:7927239-7945252 GCA_037974405.1 Brachyalestes nurse
TGTGTGTGTGTATATATATATATATATATATATATATATATATATATATATATAGAGAGAGAGAGAGAGGGAGAGAGAGAGAGAGAGATTATTTCACAGAGTATTTCTGTAGAAACTTTTTTGTACTTTTGTTAGATTTTTTACTTTATATTATTCTTGTCTCTAAGTTTCTGTGTTACTATGCAGTCATTACATAAACAATTTCCTTCAGGATCAATAAAGTTTTCTGATTCTGATATATACGTTCTCTTAATAACCAGCCCCAGATCTTTACTGGGATATAAACATTATATACATATCCATATAACTTATATAGAAACATGAATAAAGTGTTACTCAAAATGTGTTCCCAGGCTATGGATAGGATAAGGCCCCAATGTTGAAAGGCTTTATATGATCATTTTATCAGACAGTTGATGCCAAAATGTTGTTTACTCTGTTACTAGGCTTGAAGTGGAAGTGGACTTGCTTACTTATTTGGTCTACTCAAAGAAAGTAGATAAATGCCACAGCTAAAATGGTTAAACACAGATCTAAATAGTTCAGCGAAGTTCTACCATGCCAGCTAACTAGGTTTGGCTCGTTAAGTCTACAATGAAAGGAGCATTTCTGTGCATCACTGCACTCTACAGCAGTGGTCACAAACTCAAGTCCTGGAAATGTACCTTCCTGAGAAGTCTAGTTCCAGCCACAACCTGCAGCACCTGCTCTGAATAATAAACTTCTCCACAAGTCCCTGATTGGTTGGAGCGTTAAGTAAGGCGGTGAGGGCAGCATGGTAGATACAGACTGGAGCTAAACATGGCAGAAGGATCTTCTGGAGTAGTGGTGGCCACTGTTCTACAGTCCAATAACACTAATAATAGGATGTTAGCTAGATGATATATGGCAGCAGTGTATGAATGAAGTGTACACATCAAGGCATGTTATTTGAATGCATGGCATAATCACGCTCCAGTCCAAAAAAAAACTGGTGGGTGAAATACTGTCTTATGAAGATGACACCGTAACTTTAATAGTACAGTAGAATGGGATCTCGAGTTGGTATTTTATTGATGTACTCCTTATTATCTCCTTTATACTGTCTTCTTTGATGGCCTTTTATCCTATTGCCCCGACTGTGGTTAAAAATATGGGATGAATAAAGGGAACTCCTTATTAAGGATTTTTTAACATTCATTACCAAAATACTAACCATCAATAATACCATTTTAAACAACATCTATGTAAAATGTAAACAATATGCACTGTAAAATTATTTTCATAGCCTTATTGTGTATTGACATCATTCTGACCTCACACCATGATACACCATTAAGAGTCCCTTGCTACATTCACCCACATCTATAACATGATCAAAACTGTATGTTGCTCTTACATAGAGCATCTGCCAAAGCAAAGTAAATGTAGTGTGTGTTCACAGTGCACACTATACCCACTAACCGCTTCACCACTGTGGGTTTGTTGTTAGATCAAAATGTTTAGGGCTAATACATAAATAGCTAACTAGATATGGTATGATATCAACTACAGACAGAACAGAGACAGTAGTACTACTACTCAGAGAGGTTCAAAACACTTATTTATAATACATTTATAATATTTACAATAAAGACTTACTTGGAGGCCATTTCTCGGTCATATTTACACCTCAGCTCCTGTAGCTCTGACTGGGCTTTGTTCAGTGCTGTAAACACACAGAGAATACAGTTACTACTTTAACTCTGACCTAATACCAAGCCAAAGCGGTCTATGGGTTAAATCAATACTAACATGACTGGAGAGCTTTGATCCTGTCCTCAGCGTGTGCCAGCCTGACAGAGAGCGTGGCGTCTGCTTCATCTGCTTCCCTGAGGAGACAAAGTGTCCAGCACTAACTAGTACAACATGCCACACTCACAGCATTGATAAGAACACAACACATCTGTCTCCATCACCTGGATATTGACTGTCATGTTGAATATTAGCCTCTGCTTCTAGAAATGTTCTACAGGAAATGTCTCTAATTACTGTTAAAGGTGAATTCCAATAAAATCCCACAGGATAATTAAATGGTGAAGATGAAAGCCAAGTAATTTGGCATATTTTGGTGTGAAATACATTTTAAAGCAAAATGAGTCAGAATTCACAGTGGTGCTGAATGGGCGTCAGAAGTTTTGAATGCGTTTTAAGGTCCCTCATGGAAAGTAATTAACACCCAGTTTTATACACAAAGTGTTTTCATGGAGAAGAGATATTTCCAGGCTACTATAAGACTTTTTTTCAGACACTGGTTCACCATTATCAGCATTACATATAAAAGTAAGAAGGAGAAATATATCACATCACATAAGTAACAGAAAAAATAATGTTACACAGAAGTATAGTATATTTAACATAAAACACAGAAGTAGCTCACAGTGAAGTATTTTCACTGGTGGTTTAAGATGAATATAATAAATAAAATAAATGGCTATATTTGAGTTGCATGATTTATTGTAGAAAAACATGTGGTGGGGAATGGGTTCCCCTATTTCCATTTCCCGCCACATGTTTTTCTACAACAAATCATTTCACATCAAACCACTCTGAATGACTTGGTTGGTTAATGACTGAAATAAACTAATAATTTATTTTTTTGTGTTTGTTTCTAACTAGTTAGTTATACTGGCACTCTTTCAGGCACGTTTGTTATTTTAACTTTACACTAGAACTACTTCTAACATTAATGCATGTTTCTATTAAAGCTATGAATGCTATAAATAACATTAGTAATTATTTTTGTGATTGAATAATTGCTGTAAATTAGTGCACAGATAACATACCTTTCGTCCAGGCTCTGGTGGTTGTGGGGAGGCGAGCCGCCATCTTGGAGGCTCGGTGTGCTGTTTGGGGTCATCATATGGGGCGGCCGTTCTGATCCCTCTACCTTCTGTATGGTTACTGAGCCCTCCTCTCTGCTTTCTGTGGAAGAGGACAAAGGAAAGTTACTGCAAAAATGCTCTATATGATCAGATGCCCACCACTGACCTTCTCTAATGCGGAGCCCCCGAATGGTTGCACAGCACTCCATTCAACCTAATGAGAAACGAGTGACTATGATCAAAAGAAATATATTCTAAAACATGCATCTATCCGTCTTCTACCCCATTGTCCTGCATATTCTAAAACATTTCAAATTCATTACATGAGGTTGTTCGAGCTCTCTGCTACAATGACGCTCTGTAAAACCTGTTAAACCTCTACAGTTCCTATGAAAGAACACATTTATGGGAGGAGCATGGATGGGTCAATTGTCTATTGTTCTGCTCAAATATATTCTATCGTTATTCGTTCTCCTGGATGACAGGAAAAGGTCTGGGTGGCTTTTGTTGTCATACAATTTTAGTTACAAACTGCACGACTGAATTACATCCTGCAGAATAATAGAACTGTGATGTTTTCGGCATTCAAAATCCACATTGACTGCCTGATGGATTTTTCCTCCTCCTGTGAACAAGGGAGGCTAAAGCTCTCTATTAACCCCTGTAGTGTCAAAAGCACTTTTTTCCCAGTGTCTTTAGAGCAAGGGTCATCAGTGCCAATCCTGGACGGCTGGAGTCGAGCACACACTACTCAAATGCTCCTACTAAACCTGCAAACTACCTTCTGAGTGGAATTCGGCGTTACTGAAAATGGAAATCATCAAACTGCGCAGGACAGTGAGCCTCCAGGCCCAGAAGTGATGACCCCTATTATAAAGTGCCATGAAGTGCTGCAGCGCATAGGGTTGATTTAGACTGAAGGTCAGTCTGTAGTGTCTCTGTGGGCTTGGTGAGATTTGAAACTGGGTGCTGACCTGCGTTGTTAAGGCACTCCAGGTGTCTCCTCCAGTGGCCCGAGATTTCCCTGACCAAGGACTCACTGTCCGGGGATGAGCTCTGCAGCTCGGAAAGACGCTCCTCCAGCGAGTGGGAGGCTTCCAGCACCGGAGCTGGGTCTGACGAAACACACACATACACACACGCATACACACACACACACACACACACACAGTAAGACAGATAGGGGTGTTAGTATACAGTGAAGGCTGTACTGCGACTCCGCCTCTCCACTCATATGTGAAATTGGTTAAGTTTCACTTCAGATGCTCTAACGGCTCCTTGCTCTCAAAGTGCGAGTTCAACCAAACCCGAAATAAAAACTCTTCGCACAAAGCCGCTTCCATTAGCAACCGCCAACCTTGGCTCCTCAAGTTGCTCCCAAATACTTATCTAGACAAATCCAACAATGTAGGAGGGGGATGAAAAAAAAAAGAGAGACTTCACCGAAAAAGAAGTAGTGTGGTTTAAAAAAAAAGATGGTGAGATTCTTTAGCACAACAGAGGAGCTGTTTTGCAATGCATGTGGCTCAGTGTGAGGCCCATGGGGCCAACTAGGAGGCTGTTTCTGCGCTAACAAGTCTCCTCTGGATCATTTGATCATTTAAATTATTATGCCAGGAATCCTCAGGAGGCGGCTCAGCTCTCCACATCACACGGCTGTTTTTAATCTTCCTCTCTTGCCTTTCTTCCCCTCCCGGAAAAAAAAAAAAGAAAAGTTGAGCCCGCTCTGCAGCACGCTGAGAGGAGTGGCGCTCCTCCTGTTGTTCACCTGCTTTGCGATAGAAAGGCAGAGGAGGTGACTTCCAGTACTGAAAGCACACAGACAGAGACAGAGATGGGCTCAGGGGAGCGGAGTTGGCAGAAAGAGAGGTGTGTGTGTGTTTGTGTGTGTGTGTGTGTATGTGTGTGTGTGCCAAGTTGCTAACACTCTCATGTACACACAATGGGTACGCAGTAGCGCTCAGCAGGGCACACTCCTTTCTAAACTGAAGAAGAAAAAGGAAATCGCCACTTTGATCCGCCCTTCTTCCAGGGCATGGCTGCACTCTGAACCCACATACTACACACACACACACACACACACACACACTACATTCCCAGCCTCCTCTCAAACGCAGGACAACTGTAGATGCTGGCTGTAAAATACAGCCACTTTCAGACGATACAAAACAGAAACAGGGCAGTGATGACTGAGTCCAGGGTGAACAAGTTCAGATACTTACTATTATTTATTATTTATTTATTTGTCCTTATATTATACTTTAACTTACAATCGAAATACCTTACAGGTATTTAGAACATGCACATTTTTCCTTTAGTCATGATCACAGGTATGTTTTAATTATAACTTTTGCAAACATTGGTATTTATTACGTACAACTGACTAGTAATTATGAAAGGAATTTATTAAGTACAATTTTTTTAAACATTGACCCTGATTACTAGTATTTTTCCAGTACAATTCAAAAAAGTACTTTAGTAGTTATCATAGGCATATATTAGGTACACTTTTTTTTGTTGCAAACTTTGGTGTTCATTACTGGTGTTTGTGACTGTTTTTATTTGGCATTAATATCAATAATACAATATTAATGAATACAAATAACATTACACAGTAAATAGTGATGTTATGTTCATGTTATCAAGTTACTGAAGTTATTTTATGGAGGAAAGACATGAGGGGGAAGACTTTTATTAGGGAAAAATACAAAACGGACCAAAACTGTAAAACCGACTGACTCAGAAGTGATGTGGAGAAAAAGACGATAGGGACAGTCATCACAGCACGAACGCTCAAAAAGCCTTGCTTGTAAAATAGTGAGAGAAACATGAAAGCAGCGATATAAAATGTGATTTTATGTGTGCACGTGTGAGTGAGTGTGTGTGTGTGTGTTTGTATTGTTACAGCAGCGGAGTGGAGATTGCGTCAGTCACATGGGACGCTGCACTTAAGAGTAGTGTAACTCCACTTAGACAAAGAGGATGACTTAAAACAGCAGCGTTCTCCACTCAAACCCAGAATCCCCCCACTGACTTTACCACCGAGCCTTTTAAGAGCTAATGATCAAACGCATCAGGCCTATTCTCCAGCGTAGAGACAAACCGGCCGTGATTATCAATCAGCACCATACGCCGAGTAGGTGAGGCCGTGCTGTTTAGGTGAACATACATAAAGCAAAAGTAATCAGTTCCATTCAAGCACTTGCAAATCTACTTTTCACAGCACATCTGAAACCATATGGAATAAACTGCACAATCATCTGGAAAAGACCTAAACGGCCCCCCGAGAAAACTGAAGAAAGCAAGTCAACAAAACGCACCGCAGTCGATCCTGGTGGGGTGATTCTGGTGGGTTTTGCAGAGTGACCAGCATACATAAATGAATAAACAAACAAAAAAGCAAACAAACTTTAACATGAATAAATAAATCTTTAGTATCAGTGAGCACACCCAACAAGCTGTGTTAGAACTTTGCTACTGCCTCCAGGCTGGGCAAAGCGAATAGAAGCTCTCGATTGAGTCAATATCAAGCTTCAGGGGGAATTCCACTGATTTTTCAACATTTCTGCATAATTAAATGGTTAAGATGTGAACTGAGTCACTCAGAGTGGGTTTGATGTGAAATGCACTGTTCTAGAGGAACATACTGAGTCAAAATAGAACACGGTGGTGGTGAATGGGATCGGTTTAGTGCCTCAAAAATCCTGTACAGACAGTTATTACCTGAGATGGTTATGAATACACTGACTGGTTGTTTTATGACAGTTTTGAGATGCTTTTGGTCTAAAACCTTTTTTTTTTAGGAACTCAATTCATAATGGAGATGTGCATGTAAAAAAGGTTCCAAAGAAAACTTCTTTTCAGATTTTTACCCTTATAAACATTCTATATACCTCTGAGAGAGAAAGTTTCAACAACCCAAGATGCACACACACACACACACACACACACACTAAGACCTCCATGGCAACAAGTTTGTCTCCAAGGCCAGTTAGCTATAAAGTCTGAGTAGCTGCTCTGCAAAGAGAGGTCTGTGCATGCACACACACACACACACACACACACACATTTTGTGCACCTGTTATTGTGGGACACTGGCATCTGTATTATTATATTACTTTATCTTCAAGTGGACCACCTAGATGTCCACACAACAATATGCAAGTAATTTTGTTTTGTCCCCACAGGGAGATAGATATGTGGCCACACACACACACACATAGACACACGCACACACACACACACACACAAACACAGAATAATCAAAATCCTAATGTCTGCACAAACAGGCCTACATTGGAAGTAACATCCCGTGCTGTGAGTCTTTCATGAACTCCGTAGAAACTCCATAAAAAACAGAAAAACTATTTTTTCCATCTAATACACTTCAGTGTGAGCATGAAATGTCTGTATCTGAAATGTCAATACAATTCCCTCTCTTAAAGTTTATTAACGTTGATTACGCAAACTATTAGAGAGCGTCAAACCTATTTTATCATATCTAATCATTCTGGGGCTTAATTACGCACACTAATGACTTCTTAGCAAGAGTGAATCCACCAGGCCCGTCCCTCCACGCTAAAGTAGGACACAGCAGACCAGCGATTACCTTTAATGAGTTTGTCCTTTTATTGTCCATGTAAGTGTGCTGTCCATTTTTAAACCAGCCCCTAACTTCATTATGCCTGATTACACGCATGCCCTGAGGTTGGGTAACTAATAACAACACAAGGCCCTTATGGAAAGTGATAAATCATAGAAAAAAACTATGTATCATATGCATGTGTGTCAAAAGGTCCATTCAATGTGAGGAGAAGGACCGGAGGGTGTTATGATAAATAAGAAGCTGTCAGGGTGATGTTCTCGCACGGTTATTTCCAGCCCTGGCGTGTGCCCATCACAGTTCTCCTTGAGCAGCCAAGCTTGATCGCCTTTATCATTTTGACCTTTGTCTGATTACAGAGAAAGAATAAAGGCTTACAACCAAAGCAATGATAACAAGAGTCACAATAAACTCTCTTAAAGCAACCGAGAAAAATATATAAAAATATGTAGAAGAATTTATGGGGCTCCTGGATGGCACACCTGCCATCATTAGTTAACATAACACAAATGACAAATGATCTCCTGCAAGTGTGTTAAGCCCTGCAATGATGTTGGCGTTTTTGGCCGTTTGAAAAGATGTGTTAATGCTTCATTGGACTTGGAGGAAGCACATAGGAGGTAGAACTGGCCACTAAAATTAGGTGGAAAATCATCTACGATAAATAATTCAGGTTTTACTATAAAACTAACGTGTAAGGTATACAGTTACGAAAATATGGATTGAAATTTTTGTCCTACCAATAGGTTCATCCCCCCACCACAAAATGGAACATACCATTTCAACCTTTAATGGTTATATAGCTGGGGAAAAAAAGACACTGGAAGCAGGATGAGCAGCAGCAGATGAGGGCAGTTCCAACATCATAAAGTCACAAGCACAGCGAAGCCTTCAACCTGAATAAGCACCTATCCCAGCCGTTATATAAGCTACTTATCTCAACCACGCTTGCTGGGGGTGCTGGAGCCTAAACAAGAGCTCATGGAGTGTAATGCAGAGAAACACCACAGACAAGTCAAAAGTCCACTGCAGCCTGAATCAGACCAAGGTGATCAGGGGTAGTAGCATGGGCATCTGAACTGGGACAGGCCAGCCACCAGAATCTATAGCACCTTGGCTCCAAAGTCTGAGGCCAGATTTGCGAGGTGGTCCAACCCTGTGAGGAAATGCGACTTTCAACACCAGCTCCGCAGTGTTCCTCCATGAGCTCCATGAGGGACACTGGTTCTACCAAGCAGTCCAGAGCTGCCCTGGTTCTACCAAGCAGTCCAGAGCTGCCCTGATTCTACCAAGTGGTCCAGAGCTGCCCTGATTCTACCAAGCAGTCCAGAGCTGCCCTGATTCTACCAAGCAGTCCAGAGCTGCCCTGATTCTACCAAGCAGTCCAGAACTGCCCTGATTCTACCAAGCGGTCCAGAGCTGTCCTGATTCTACCAAGTGGTCCAGAGCTGCCCTGATTCTAACAAGCAGTCCAGAGCTGCCCTGATTCTACCAAGCGGTCCAGAACTGTCCTGATTCTACCAAGCAGTTCAGAGCTTGGGACTGCGCCATGGACACTGGCACTGGCTCATCTAATGTAGCTAAACAGTAATGCATACTTATATCTTAGTATTACATGTCCTGGACACTGGAGGCCGGATGAGAGGCAGCAGAAGAGTGCAATTATTTAAATTAGTAAAGTCATACATGCAGTGAGGCTACCGGACACTGGGAAGTGCTATGAAGGTGAGGCTGTTTTTGCTGGTCTGCTACATTATTGTGAGAGGTACTGTAGTAATGGGCATCTGCCTTCACCAATCAAGGGAAAGCTCCACACCTAAATCATTAAATATTTGCCGAAAAGCACATCAAATTAAAAGTAACTCAAACAGCCTCAAACAACATATGTGGTTTCTGACACTATAACAAATTGCTAGAAACCCCTGCTTCATTAGACTCGTAGCTCCAGTGCAAAGCCAGAAACAGACTTCTGGGTAAAGGGCTTAGCTGATGGAGTAACATCTGGGGTTGATTTTTTTTGTCAAACTATCCTGTTAAAATAAACAATAAAAGTACATAATAACGCTGTGGATCTGCAACAGGTGGTGTTGTATCGAATGGATTCTTTTGCTTGTTTTGAGATGCTCTGATTTTTTCGCACCTGCAGCCATCATCTGCATATCAAAAGCGCCTTTACCTCCTCACTGACTCCTCTGCAGTGCACCATACAATCCAATAACTAACTTTTGTGCATTTGTCCTCTGCTCAAATCTAATTAAGAGCCTTTTTTTAATAAAGCGCTGCTTTGCACTCCATGATCCATGACTGCGCCTCTTTGTTCTGTAAGCATGATGCAACATCTTCCAACTTCTGGCTCATAGCACATCCATGTAGGAGGACTGAATATTTCCCTCACTAGGCCTGCATGGCTGTCCTCTGGGTTGTGGAGGTGAGGAGGAGCTGGCCCGGCCAAGCGTAAGCTGCAGCAGAACGATGGTGCGGCAGTGGCGGGCGTGGAGGGTGGCACGGTGTGCAAACAGGAGCAGGTGTGTCAGGGCGGTCCGTCTTGGCCCTGTCAGCGCTACACCGTCATTAGCCGGTACGGACGCGGCGGGGGGCAGTGCGGCGTCTCTCAGGGCCCCCGGTAATTACGCTCTGACATAATTAACCCAGCAAGCCCATTAGCCCAGCGCTGGCTGGAAAAAAAAAGAAAAAAAAAAGCCCCCGCTATAATTATTTGTTGTGTGCATGCTAATGAGGCCAGCTGTGCACCCATCGTACAACACGAACAAATTAATTTACAAGGCTGTGCTTCAAGGGTCTCTTTTTTTCCCTTTCTCGCGCTTACACATACTCCAAGCCCACTACCGCTTTTTTTTTAAATATCAAGTGGCCGTTCAAGGTCCAAAAACATCTGCTCTCATCTTTCTACACTGAAGTGGATAAGGTGATGCAGGGCAGCATACGAGGTTAAGGAAAAGTTTAATGTTGCCAGTACATAATGAGTCTAGTTCCATTCTTAAATCTGGTTGGCTGTGTTCAAAGTCATTTTTAAATAACTGACATATGCAAACCGTCTCCAGGCTGCTGCACTGATTGCACAGACCACTAGGTGAACTGATCAAGTAAGAACCTGTTTATTTTTTTAACTGAGTGGCTGACACCTTATTTTGTTAACTAAAACCTGGCCAGTTTTTAGTTAACAAGCTAAGGCTAAAGGCTAAAGCATAGAACAGAGTAACAGGCTAAAGTATAGTACAGAGGCTAAACCGCTTACTGCAAAAATCCACATTCTCTGTAAAGTGAGCTATGAAAGGAAGTGTGCACTTTTAGTGGAATATGCACAAATAGCTCTTTGTAAAACGTATTACGAATTCTTGGGTACAAGAGACAGTATTTTAGGGAGTAGGTGTCACGGCGTGGCGTGCACGGGGAGTCAGGTGAGGCGCAAGGGGCAAGGTTCCAGTGATGGATTTTTAATACAAAAACACACAGACTCTATACAGACAATAACTATAAACCAAAACAGGCTCGAGGGCCTTTTAACACAAAACATAACTACACATAAGAACCATAAGGAGCAGGGAACGTGAGGGTAAGTGTGAGGGTTGACCAGCAAATACCTTATGAACGCAGACAAGAACCAATCATAACTCCCAATTACTTAACCTAAACACAAGACAGCTGACACAGTGACTAAAGACACAAACATACACTCAAATTCAAAATAAAAGTCCCAATAACAAAAACCCAAAACAATAACCGCATGGTGGCCACTAGCAGCCGCTCAGTGGACGTCACAGTAGGGAGACAACTGAGATTCAAGTCAAGTGTGGAAAAAGGGATGTGGCACTAACATAAGCTGGAAATCTCTTAGGAACACTAGTAGAAATCAGCACAACACACTGTAAACCAGTGGCCACTAATCCTGGTCATGGAGATCCACCTTTGTGAGAATTATAGTTCCAGCCACAATCTGCAACACCTGCTCCGTTAATGAACTCCTTCTGAAGTCCCTGATGGGCTGGAGGGGGCAGCATGTTAGATGCAAGTTGGAGCTAAACACAGCAGGAATGTAGATCTTCAGGAAGAGGGTTGATGACTCGTGCTGTAAATACTGTAAAAAACTAAACAAAGTAAAACATTATATTTAAATTCCATTAAACTAAGCACACAAATTGAGACTGAATTAGTTCATTATTTTTATTTTTAGTTTATTCGTAAGTAGTTTAATGTCTAGTTATTTAACTGTATTGTGCCAATAAAACAGGTACTCTATTAAGAGTAAAATAGTGCGACAAGAGGAAGTATAGAAAGAAAGATCACAGATAGAGAAAATGTTACAGACAGGGATAAAGCCTAGTCATGGACTATATGTCTCTTTCAGTAGAAAATCTCCATTCAAAATCTTGTGCGGAGCAGGACTAGGCCTAATCCCTGTCCGGGAAACCGGCCCCAAAAGTGGAAATCGCTTTAGCTGCACCACAAAAGGTAAGATACCATTTTGCTGTAGCACTTTAATCCTTGCAATAAATCAATGGCAGCAAGGATATTTGGAGATATTTCACAAAGCAGAACGCTTGTGATCAAATCAGGCCATTGCTGTCCTTTCCATTTCTGTTCACCCTGACTCAAAAGGACGCTTAACGCAAATGCTCAGCCTCCACGCTCTGAAATCATCCAGACCTTCCCCAAACCAAGCGCTTTACGTTTTACGTCTTGAATTTTTCACTCTTTCAAATATGTCACAGCTCTGAAGGCCACATTTCATTAAGATGCAATGTAAATGCATATTGCAACAGAAGAAAGAGAAAAAAAATCAGTTAAAGTAACACAAGTTCATTCTGAGTTGCTTTGGACCCTATCTATCTGTCCATTTGTTTTTTTGCAAGAAAAAAAGAAAAATGACAAAAATTGACATTTTTCTGATATAAATTGATTTTTTGGGGCATGCATCCTCCAATCTCCTCTTATCGCTGTGTTGTGGTGTGTTCACATTACACATGTTTCCAGCCTTCTAAACATGGACCCTATCTTTTACACATCGGGAGTTCAGTCCTGGGCGATGTCGCAGCCATTCGTCCAAGACAGCATTATTGTCTTTGCTCTCTTAAGGCTGGCCCTCCCTCTCCCCTCATCGCTCAGTGTGATGCTAGCCAACATAAGAAAATTAGCTGTTTTCTCCAAGCGTATTGAAGAAGAATATTCTTTATTCTTCACATGCATAGTCATACAACTACAACACACAGTGAAATGATTTCTCTGCATTTAACCCATTCACCAAGTGAAGCAGTGGGCTGCCGCCAACTAGGGGCCCCTGGGGAGCAGTGTGGGGACGGTACCTTGCTCAAGGGTACCTCAGCGGTGACACTAGCACTAGGATTCAAACCCCAACCCTCTGATTGCAGGACCAACACCCTAACCACTAGGCCATCCAGCTGCCGAATTACGTATTAGCTAATGTATGAGCTTTGCATTTCAAATGTGGTCCAAACTTAAACTGTGCATAAACATTTAAAAGGGGGTAACAGAGTCTACAGGCTATAAGACAATGTTAGAGTAGAGCAGCTTGAAATCTTTGCCATTGTATGGCACTGATAGCTGTCAAGTATCTCCTTTCATGAAAATAAACAAGCAAAAAAGTAAAGAAAACCACTGGCATTTGTTAGTTTTCAGGATCGAACCCACTGGGGCGGCTTTGTTCTACACAGCGTCCGGTCACAGATGGCAGGATGGTATCACCTTCAGCACTGCTTTTCCACCCGTGCTGCTCCGAGGCCGAGGCCTTTCTTGACTCCTGCTTTCGACAAAACGTCCCGATTCATTTCGGCGTCGTTCATTATCATAAATGCCCTTTTTTTTTTTGCAACTCTACCCGGAACAAAATGTGACATCTTAAACGTTTGCGCAAAATACACAAAGGAGGTGATGCTTTTGTTCCATTTATTTGGAGTGCCTTCGCTCCATGCACTTGATATTCAGCGAGTATATTAAATCGCTTTGCCATCGCCTTGATGTAGAAGAGGAGAGGGCGAGCGCACACAGAGAAAAAAAGAGCGAGAAAATAGCGAGGAAAAGAGAGAGGGAGAGAGAGATGTGTCTGTTTCTATGGCTGCGTGCGCTGAAAGACAAACTTTCTCATAAAGCCTTTTGTTACCCCAGCAGACTGAAGGACAGAGTCGAGCTCACATCAATAAGCATCACCTGTGAAACAGTCTTGAAAGAGACGCACTGTCACAGCTGCGTGGGATATGACTGGAGATGTGCTATCTCAATAAAGAAAAGCTAAAGGATAAAGAGGAGACACGAGTGAGTGGCAAGGGCGATCGAGAGCAAGTGGTTCTTTTGAACTCCAGTCGGCACAGTACATGAAGGCCACCACCAAGAAGAAACTCGCGTCTCGGCTTGAACAGGAAAATGAAGGCTGAACTGCCAGAAGAGACTTTGTTGCACGTGTCGATTAATAATATCACAAGCGTGCCTCGGCATTCAGGCAGCTGCAAAGTGATGTCTTTGGTAACTCAAGATACTGTTCTACAGTTTTAAGTGTTTAGTCTTCATTCGCGACTCCTGTGTGAATGGGGCCGTCAAAAACTGCCTGACCTTCTTCTGAAGTAATGTTTGATTCTCATTGTTTCTTTCAATTAAGTGGGAAAAAACAGCAACACCATTTTTAAGAGCCTTGCTTGCGAGATGCGACAGCTACATAAGCCTACACTAATTGTTACATCATTTTTTTTCATAATCCTGAAAGGCAGTGTTCATGAGGCTAAATGACCCTTACATAAGCCTTTCATGACTAAGGACGGCTATGTGGCTTATTACAAGAAAGATTGCGTTTGCCCGTTTTCATGTCACTTCAACCCAGTAAGTGTTATTATAAACACTGATTGTTGGAATAAGCCTTTAAAAAAATTTCTGTCATGAAAGGTTTATGTAGGAGTCATGCAGCCTCATGACCACTGCCCTTCAGAAACATCTTACTGAAAAAAAACCCTTTCCTACTGTAAAACAGCCAGTCAACTAATGCTAATGGTTCCTAATTTTGCAGTCTTCAGCTTCATGCTCATCACATTGTCTTCCATTTACATTTACATTTATGGCATTTAGCAGACGCTTTTATCCAAAGCGACTTCCATTCCCTAACTACAGGGGTCAGTCTCCCTGGAGCAGCTTGAGGTTAAGGGTCTTGCTCGTCTGAAAAGCAGGCTTTCCTAAAGGTTTGAGTGCTGACATCACAACAAGGGGTTCAATGTATCTTTTGGTCTATTGTTCCTTTGGTTTTGCAATTTCGAAAATGATTTCAATTTTTTATTCAATTCATATCAATTTTATTCATATGGTGCTTTTTACAAACAATGTTGTCACAAAGCAGCTTTTGAGAATCGTGTTCCAAGCTCCTAGTGAGCCAAAGGCGACAGAAGCGTGGAAAAACTCCTTAAAGCTGGAGGAAAAAACCTCAGGAGGAACCAAGACTCAAAAGGGAACCCTTCCTCCTCTGGTCAACACAAGAGAGCGTGGGAGAATAAAAGAGAGTCTCTATGGAGATAACTAACAATAAGAGGCCTTTGTGCACGGACTTAATCGCCGCTGAACAGTCGGCAGTCTATGGCCAGCAGAGTAGAACAGTTCGAGTCAGGAGGAGCAGTTTTTTGGGGACAGAGTGAGGAGCAGTCTCCAGAGCACAGGAGTATTTAACTAAAAGAAAACTCCCATTTATTAAAACATTTTGAAAGGCTGGGTGTTTCCAAACTTTTGAGGGTCGGATGTAACTGCCTTAACTCAAATTCGCATACACAAAAACTACTTGAGACGTTATGGTGTTCCCATGCATAAAGAAGCACATCTGTGGAGGCAACAACCACTTGTATGAACATTCTCTTACAGACTCTGCGAACATTCACACACACACACACACACACATTTCAGTATGGTCCCTGTGGGGGTTTCTACCTCCATAGGGATCCATTGGCTGGGCTGGCGCTTTTATGAACATAATGCATTATTAAGCACCTCAAACATCTCCTGGGCCTTTTGTTTATTACTGCTCTTATTAATCACTAGCACATAAACTCCACCCATTCACAGAGCCCTCATTCTCAATTCATTCTCCAATCCCTCTTCCTCCCACAATATCACCCCACACACACGCACACACACACACACACACACACATTCACACAAACACATACTCAGGTCTTTGAATTCCATTTGTTCTATGATGAAATATCTTCTAAAAAAGCCCAATTATGAGCAAAATAATGTCTGGGAAAAAAAAAACCTGGAAAAACTGATGAAACGTGTGGCCATTAGCAAGCGCCGTCCCAAAAGACAATCTTTTCCTTTGAAATACGAAAAGGCAGAAGTTGCATTATTTAGGCGAAAAAGGTACAATTAAACACTTTTTGATGTGCTTGCCTAGCCCTAGTTAACTTTAGTTTTAGGTCAGACAGATAAAAAAAAAACAAAAAAAAAACTTGTGCATCAAGTTCCATAATGACTACTATAGAGAAGCCTGGAAAAACTGAAAACTCTGAGAGTTATTAAATCTTGTCACAAATCAGATCCCGTAACCCTATCACAGGCATCTGGGTGAGCAGGCCTTCTTCATATCTGATCTAATAGAAAATGAAATTGAACTTCAAATTCTAGGGGGGGCTTAACAGGCCACTTCACCTGCCGAAGCCGTCAGTAGTTCCGCCGGCCACCACTAGCCAGCAGTGTAACACAGGCGTTGGTGCCTCGGTGCCCCCCCGTCCACGTTCCAAGGCTCTAACCAAAGGCAGCCAGTTCCCGACCAGCGGCTAAACTCGGCTCAAAGTAGCTCTCTCCTCAAAAACTCAGCCCTTGCTGCTCCTATCTGCCTCGGTGTGCTCGTTTCCTGTGTAGCCTCTCTGTGTAAGCTCTCGACTGACATGAAAAGAGCAACAGAGAGCCGCGGGGAGTGAGATAGAGCGAGAAAGAGAAAGAGAGAGACAGAGAGTGAGAGAGCGAGCGAGAGAGAGAGCACGCCTCGCGGGGATGGAGAAGCATAACAACGCAGAGAGAGACAGAGCTAACACCTGCAGTTTCTGTCTTACGGCTACGCCCCCGGCAACGGCCCAGACGGCCCTCTCCAGGTGAGGCAGCTACAAAAGACACCCTTCCTGCACCTCTTTGAGTGACAGACTCACTCCATCTCTCTCATTCTCGCTCTCTCTCTGCCTCTCTGACAACAAGGGAAGAAGGGGAAGGAGGGGAGGGGGAGGGAGGAGGGGGTGCTCCTCAGGAGATTCTAATTTGACTTCTCTCTTCTTTACTCTGATAAGGAGGCGGAAAAGCGGGAGTCGAAAATGGAAGGCAGCCATATGACTGCGGGGCACGGCTACAGCGGCGGCGGAAAAACACATAACCGAGGGGTGTGTTATATACGGGAATCCTCCCAGGGATGGCTGTCGGGACTGGAGGGCGAGAAGAGAAGTGCGGCGGTACGGTCTGTCAGCAACAGTCGGAGAGTTGGGATGCTCCCCACAACACTAAAGAGGACCACTGAAGTGCTTGCATTTAGAAACTAAGCAATAGGTCACACCGTACCTCCACCTTCCATTCCATGTGCAGTGTGTCAGATGAGAGAAGCTTGACTAACAAAGAGGCCAGTTCAGTCAGAGAGAAAGAGAGGGCAACTTTTCAGTATCTGGTACTTTTGCTTGCTTTGAAACGAGTGTCTTTTAATGTGAGTTTCCACCGCAGCACACTGCTTTGCCTCTGAATCCTTTCCCTTACTGCTTTCTCGCACACACTCTTGACGCACACACTTTTATGTTCTGTACATCTGTTTTACAGTTGTATTTTGTAATTATACTCAGTTGAGCGATCGGGGATTAAATAATTGCTGACGAAACAGGAAAAAAGAAGCTCGAGAAAAAACATGAGAGAATGGAAATGGGGAGCCATCACGGAGTGGCAGATTTCTGTTGACATCAGCCACAGAGTGGGGTGGAGGGGGAGAGAGAGAGATTAGTGTGTAGACAGTAAAGAAAGCATCAGCACTTCCAGCTGTCCTCCTCTTCCAGTAAAGAAAGAGAAGACTCTGCTCTTTGTAGATAAACAGAAGAGCAAAGTGCTTCCTATGGACGTCATCCATAACAGGGGTGCCCGATTCCTGTGCAGGAGGGCCGGTGTCCAGCACAGTTTGGTAGTTTCCATCCTCAAACACATTCACTAAACCTGGGAAGTTGTACCAGGTGTGTTTCAGCAGGGAAATCACCAAACTGTGCTGGACACCGGGTCCTCCAGGACTGGATTTAGGCATCCCTGATCTATAGCTTTCATGCAACAAATTGACCCAGCCAACAAGAACCCTACGGCACTATTTAAACTAGCTCAGGGAAGACTGGTTAAAGCCTACACACACAAACACACACACCAACACACACACACACACACACACACACACACACTATTATGACCAAAATGTGAACATGCCATTAATTAACTGGTCCAATGTAGATGCATTGCAGAAGCTTACATTCAACTCAGTATTGATTCATTTCACCTTAACCTTCTTTTCACCCTAATGCTATTGAGAACCAAATGGGGTTTGCCAGAT
>JBBPCY010000018.1:7945352-7969546 GCA_037974405.1 Brachyalestes nurse
TAGCAGCAGTAGTAGTAGTAGTAGTAGCAGTAGTAGTAGCAGTAGTAGTAGCAGCAGTAGTAGTAGTAGCAGTAGCAGCAGCAGTAGTAGTAGTAGTAACAGTAGTAGTAGCAGTAGTAATAGCAGTAGAATAGTAGTAGTACCAGTAATGCAGTAATAATAGTAGTAGCACCAGCAGCAGTAGTGGTAGTAGTAATGGTAAGCACTTATAAAGTAATAGACGTCATTTTTGCAAATGACAGGTAGAATTTATTTAAAATCAGTTTTATAATTACTATAATAAATATTTATTACATTTCACTTTAGCAGTACAATTTACATTTAAAAATGTGCTACTTCAAGGAGACATATGGCCGGTCACTCTGTGCTGAAGCTAGAGGTACTCTTAAAAATCCCCACGCTCCTGCGCATAACAGTACTTATAACATCAACACATAAACCCACTTGACCCCAAAACCAGTCTGTCACGTGTAAAAGTAACACATAATCCGGGCGGAGGAAAACTTCTCCTGAGCGTGAGAGTGGCGCTGCTGTGAGTGTGTGTTTGTGTGAGTGTGTGTTTGTGTGTGTGAAGGAAACTAAAGCATTACGTGTGTAAAGCAGTCTGAGATGTAGACCTGCTCTGGGAGTCTGATAGTGTGTGTGTGTGTGTAAAGCAGTCTGGGATGTAGCCCTGCTCTGGGAGTCTGATGGTGGGAGTGTGTGTGTGTGTAAAGCATCCTCAGAAGTAGCCCTGCTCTGGGAATCTGATGGTGGTAAGTTAGTGTGTGAGTGTGAGTGTGTGTGTTTGTAAAAGGCGTCTGATATGTAGCCCTGCTCTGAGAATTTGTGTATAAAGCAGTCTAAGATGTAGCCCTACTCTGGGAGTCTGATGGTGTGTGTGTAAGACAGACTGAGATGTAGCCCTACTCTGGGAGTCTGATGGTGGGAGTGTGTGTGTGTAAAGCAGACTGAGTTGTAGCCCTGCTCTGGGAGTCTATGTGGGAGTGTGTGTATGTAAAGCACTCTGAGATGTAGCCCTGCTCTGGGAGTCTAGGTGGGAGTGTGTGGAAGTGTGTGCAGAAACGCCTCCAGACTGTGGATGCTGCTGTGAGCTCCTCGCTCAGTCTGGTCTGTCTCGGTGGGTCATGTCTGGGCTGGGGGTCTTGTTTCTGCTCGCGCTGTGTATCCAGAGCTCGGGCCCCTCTCCGTTCCCCGTGGCCGGTCAGGAGGAGACGTGTGAGGCCAACGGTTCCGTGTACTATGTGGGTGAGTGGTACTTTCTGGACTCGGACCACTGCAGTCAGTGCGAGTGCACGGCGGGGGGCTCGGTGTGTTCGCGCACCGAGTGCACGGCTCTGCCCGCCGCGTGCATCCATGTGAGCCACTACCCCAGCGACTGCTGCCCGCGCTGCGAGAGGATAGGCTGCGAGTACCGGGGAGAAGTGTACGAGCTGGGCCAAACGTTCCAGGTATAACTTACACACACGCACACTTCTGTAGTAACTTCTGTAAGTGCAGTGTAGCGTGCGTACCCTGAACCCGAGACCCGTCCTTAACTAACGATCAAGGTGAATCAGGTGTGTTAAAGTTGGAAAAACACTCTGGCGAGTTGTGCAAGTGGGCTAGGACGCGGAAAACATGTCCAAACCCGCGTGAGAACAGTGAAGGCCATAGTATTGCTTAGTTTACTAATGAGACATTTTTACTTCATTTTAAGATTAACACACTAGTGAAGAAAAGCTAAACAGTCGAAGTGCTGTACCAAAACGAATTAAGAAGAATAAAGAGCAGGAACTTCTGGAGTACAGGAGTTGTTTTAAAGGATGGGTTTTGATCCAACCACCTTTGTCTTTATTCCCATTAGGCAGTTCGGCCACTTTGTCTTGTGCAAAAACACAAAGAGTGTCATTTCGGAATTTTAATTCATGCAGCGCCACCACGTGGTCAGATTCTGGTAATTGTTGCATTGTTCCTCCCTTTGGACCCGGGAAGCAGTTGTTGACGGTGGCCACAAGAGGGCAGCATTGTACTGCTGACGGACACTGGTTCCCTTTTCATAGACAGGTGTAGAGAGGGTGTAGAGAGGTGTAGTGAGGATGCAGAGATTGTTGAGAGGTGTAGAGATGTGGAGAGGTTATAATGGTGTTGAGAGGTGGGTGTAGAGTTGATGTAGAGGTGTAGAAAGAATGGAGAGGTGTAGAGAGGAGTAGAACGGGTAGATCGATGTAGAAATAATGTAGAGATGTAGAGAGGATCAGGTAGTTGGTTCCCTACAGACCTGCAATGGAACTTCTTAATAGTTGATGGTGTAAAGCACCAGCAGAGCAGAATGAAAATCAAACTGAATTTGCTGGTGTATACAATTGTTTTGGCACCCCTTGTCAAATAACGTTGATTCTATAATTGTAAATAATCACATCCTCTACAAAGAACACATATTAACATATAGTAACTGTTTATTTGCTGTCTTTCACATAAACTACAACCTGTGCTTTTAATATGTAGAGTTTTTTCCCAGCAAACTCAAGCAAATGAAATTTTGCCACAGCGTTTTGACATTCCTTAACTCAGCATGGGGAAATATCTCTGGGGACTGCGGCCCCAGGAGGTGCACAATAGAGATGAGTCTTAGACACGCTTCGTTGTCTCGCTGATTCGGTTATTATGGCTAATGGAGGATCCCTGAGGAGGTAATCGGAGTCTTATGACAGGTTTGAGGGCAGACGCTTTCCAGAGGTGATGCTGTTTTCTTCCATCCCATTTAACCACCACCTCCGCATCTGAGCCCCAGGTGGCATCGCTGCCTCCACTTAAACAGCGTGGGGGGTGGAGAGGAGCAGCGTAGCCCTCCTCCTGGAGGATCTGAAGATGCTGTATAGCACGCGCGAGCAGTATCCATACTGTTGCAGACATACTCAGGTGACACTGTGCTACACGTGTTGTGTTGTAGCAACTTAAAGATCAGTGTTTTTAGACTAGTAAAATGGAGACCTTAAAGATGCTCTCAGAAAACACTTAAAAACCAATAGCTAGAAATGGAAACCTGCCTTTGCAGATTCTGATAATGGTGTAAAGTCTTGGACTGTACAGTATGGACACAAAAATCCCATGTTACACATTATGTTAGCGTTATATTGCTACAAATTACAATATGCCTTCCAATTAGGCAAAACCTTACATGACCCTTGATGTGAAAGTTCCATCGTTTTTCAAAAGTTTGCATAATTTAGTTCTTAAGATATAAAGAAAAACTGACCAACCTACCAATTTCTCAGTTTAGCCAGGTAACTTAAGCCTTAAGTCAAGCCTGGCTAATAGATAGAAGATTTGATTGACATTGGACAATCCTCAAGGTATCCTTTACTAGCCAGACTGACCAGTGAACCTACACGTCTTCTGACTTTTGTGCATAATGCTGATTATGGCAAAATCCTGGACGTACCTTTCCATTTGCCATGTTTGAAAAAAATATGTTCACAGCGTTGTGTCAAACCTATCATTAAACAATGTCTCAGACATCAGGCCTAGGTCTAAATTGGAATACCTCTTTAGAGGTATCGAACACTTCAGATGTCTGGTTCCTACCAACAGCAGCAAACCACACTTAATGAATTTGTCTGTAATATTAATGATTGTGCATAATTTAATAACATATTTTTCACTAAAATGATGGAATTTCTCTTTAAAGATTGTTTTTTAATTATTTCCCTTTGTTGGAGTTTTCACAAGGCCAGTATCATAATAGTGGAGACTTTTTTTGCCAACTAAATTTGGCCTTAATTTTTTTATTTAACTTAAGTGAGCATCTCTTTAGGGTAAGGCTAAAAGTAATATAAGTCCAAACTGACATTTAGACCATAAGTGTAAGTTTTGGTGATTGCCAAGTTTAAATGTACTTTACATGTCTCCTTTAAGTATTTAATTTCAATTCTTAAGAATGTTTCTGCAAGTGGAGACATGTATGCAAACAAATTATCCTCAGATATACATTTGTTCAAATGGATCTCCTAAGGGACTTCCTGCTTTGCAAGCTGAATTTAAACTCAGGCCTTGCACTATTAACTACTGAAAGATGTTTGTGTGTGTCTCTGTGTTCCACAGCCATCAGAGTGTGAGCAGTGTACCTGTGACAGTGATGGCATTGCCAGATGTCTGGTAGCAGACTGCGCCCCTCCACCCTGTGTAAACCCTGTCTATCAAGCAGGGAAGTGCTGCCCAGACTGCAAAGATGGTACGCTCTTCCAAATACTTTTAAAGAACCACATTTTGAGGCAAAAAGCTCCTTTGGCAAATGTACTGGTGTGTCATTATTCGTACTATTACTCAAATATTGCGGCCTCCAGTAGCTGACGCACGTATAATAATACAGAGAGTCAGACAAATCTTCTATTTGCATTCCAGGCACGCATCTGCGTGGTTTGGCTGGTTATAACCCCACGTGTAATATCCTAACGTAATCTGAGATTTGCAATAAAGGATAAAATGCAGGGACACGTACGGTTTTAGGTGGCACATTCTTCAATTTATTGCCAAGAAACGCGATTATGCGAAATTCATCCCAGCAGGGCTTTCAGCTCTGGGTGCTGCAATATACGAAGGTAATTATAGTATTTACCCCAACAGAGAATAAGGAAGGCAGTTCTGGGAGCTAGATTTGAATACGCTTATGCTATCTTTTCCAGATGTGGGGAAAAATGACTGATTACATTAAGCCTGCTGATGTGGGGGAATGTAAATGTGTACATTTGCACATAGTCATTTTGTTATTTTGTCATTTTGTCTAAAGAAGCATTTGATATGAGTGTAGCATAATAAAGTATCAGGCTACTACAATGTAGCTGTGGGGTGGGAGGATTTATGGGCAGGAGCAAAGTTCACATTCGATCTTCTTAATGCAAAAAGCTAAGAAGAATTCATTTAATATATTCTTGGTCATTTCACCACAACCTTACTGTTTGCAAGTCGATGCTGCTTTGGATAGGAACACCTGCCAACTTATTAAATGCAAGAAATGCGATTCAAAGAATTTCCAAAATGGTTCATAGTTAGTGCTTCTCCCTGGATGGACCACATTTTTGTGTTGCACATCTGTGTGTTACAAGTAGGGTTGTAAGAAAAATGTGGATAGTCTGGGAGTCCCTCGGGCCATTGGAGAACCACTGCATTACCTGAATGTTTATTAAACACAATAAAAGAAAAAAATCCTACTACGCTCTCAGAAAAAATCTGATCTCATCTAGTCATATGAGATTTCTGCACACAGTCATTAAAGCCAAAGTGGAAGGCTAAGAAAATCTGAAATTAAATAATGTAAAGTGTAAAAATAAATAATGTAAATAATTCAATGATTCTACTTTTCATTCTGCATTTTTGACATTTGTCTGAATCTATAATTTGTAATAAAATCTGTTATTTACAAATATAAAATGGAAGGATTTTCACAAGTGGTCTCAGTCTTCTGGCCAGCACTGTTTAGTTCATCTTCACTTTCTTTAGTTAGGGAACATAATTCCACCATATTCAGTAGTGGTGGAACGGTACAGAAAGGTCACGGTTCGGTTCACACTATAGTTCTGACATCATGGTTCGGTACGGTTCAGGATACAGCGAAGTTAAGTAACAAAAAGCTCTAAAGAATGAGGCTTGGTTTGTTTTCGTATATTTTAAATAAACAGCAGTGTATTAACCAGTAAACACACACTCTTGCTTATATTTTCATGTATGTGTGAGGCAGCAGAAGTGTTACACCAGTAGGTGGCACTATTGCACCACACTACGACCCAGGTTTATGACTTACTGGCGCTTTTTGGTCCCTCTGTGATTCCGTATTACTTCAATCACGTCTTCTCCATCATACTGTGTATTTTTTGTACGACATCATGTACCGAACCGTGACCCATGTACCGTGACGGTTCGGTTAGAATACATGTACCGTTACAGCCCTAATAAACTGCAACAGTAAGATCCTAATGGTAAACAATAGGCACAATTTTAATGTGGAGTGAGTTCTAACGTGCTGGATTAGTGAGAAAGATGTTTGACTTGGATTTGGACTTAATTTGTGTTTGACCCATTGAAACGAATGAAGCAGACTATGTAACTATCTACAAAATGCAGCTACATAGTCTGGTGAGCTGATGAAGTGGACAATAGTGGGTAGATACAAATTAGGTGTATCTAATGAAGTGGCTCGTCAGTGACTTGAAATATGTGTTTTTTTTAATACCATTTGAAAACATCTGCTGCCCTTTACATTATGTTAACATTTATTGAGGATTGGATTAAGAGAAATGAATAAAAATGACCTGGAATAAAATCATGTTATCTTCATACATTAAAGATAAGAAACTTGTTATGTTCTCCTGAAAATTGTTTTTCTTATTTTATTTGGAGTTGTTTATGAAGCCTCCTTTCCAATGGCACTTTTGGATGTTTTTCTTCATGCCTTAGAGTCTTGTAAACAGCGTGACAGCGGAGTACAACCGAGAACAACTGTGGTTGGCCAATGAGCCATTCATCATACAGCTACAGGCTCGGATTCGGGGATACTTGGTGAGAAGAGCCTACAGTGAGAGACTGGAGTACTTAAGGCAACAAGAACCAAGAGTAATTAAATTACAGGTAACAAATAATTGCAAAAACATGAAACTAGCTAAATCACTTACAACACTGTATTAATAAACTGTGATTGTATAGGAAGTTGAAGGTTGAAGTTTTTAGCTAATAAACGGCATGAAGGTCTGTTAACATGATCCATGACTTGTTTACCTTGTTTGTGAAGGCATCCTGGAAGGGCTACAAACAGAGGAAAGCCTACAAGGACAGACTACACACTTTCCAAAGCAATGTTCAAACTCTGGTCAAGGTAAATAGTACATGGGCACAAATTCCCAAGGAAACTCCAAAAACTCTCAAGAAGTGTGGAAGCTGTTATAGCTGCAAAAGGGGGACCAACTCCATATTAAAGTCTCTATTGATGTAATGGTCAGGCGTCTTAATACTTCTGTCCATGTAGTGTATGTCCATATATGTGTGATACAAAGGGAGGGACCCCTGAATAGAGCCATTGCTTTTACATAATTGTTGTACACACTCCTTGTATTAATGTAATTGTGACAAATATTTCATTTTAGTCAAATAAAGCCATAACATACAGGCTTTGTTACCTCAGCGTGATTAGTTTGTAGGTTCATTAACTCCCTTGGTCATTTTTTATGTGCACAGTTTTAAAAAAAGTTAACTTTTATCATGGACTGTATTTGTTTATATCAACTCTTTTTTAATTCACATCTTGTTATGTTTCTAAATCAGATACAGTCCTTGGTGAAAATGTGGCGAGCCAGACGAGCATACACAGAGAGACTGCAGTATTTCAAGGACCATGTAAGTCACCTAGTATTTATGTGTTTTAACCTTAATGTTTATATTTTTGCTACTGTAATGGCATTAATGGTGTAATTTGAGTATTAGCTCATTTTAACCTGTACCTTTTTGTCTCTAGGAAAAAGAGATTGTGAAGATTCAGGCTTTTCTGAAGGCAAACAAAGCCAGGGATGATTACAGAACTCTGAGTGAGTAAAAAAGCGGAGTGCCATCTACTGCTCAGATAATATTCAGCCATTCGTGCAAGTAGTCGTAGCACTTTAAGGGACTGTTCATGGTTCATGCCGGTGTGTGTATCTGTTCATGTGTAGCCGGTTCTCAGGACCCTCCTCTTTCGGTGGTCCGTAAGTTTGCCCACCTACTGGAACAGAGCGGCTTAGATCTGGAGGAGGAACAAGAAATGACACGGCTGCGAGAGGAGGTAGTAACTAAGATTCGTGCCAATCAACAAATGGAGAAGGACCTGAACCTGATGGACATTAAGATTGGCCTATTGGTGAAAAACAGGATCACACTTCAGGTTTGACCAACCCTCACACAATCTCAACCAACTCAACAAACCCCATGTGGTAGAACTTATATTTAAGAGCTGCTGTGAGTAGCTGGAAATAGTTACTCCCTTATGTGTAATGGAAACACTTCGAAATATTAACTATTTATTGAAAAGAATTACAGTTAAGTTCATTGAATAGAAAAGTGTTATTGCGATTGAGTTTTATAATTAGTAGTAGTATTGTTATTGTTATTATTTTTATTACTCTTTATAGCTAGAACTTGGCACCTCTTCGCCTCCTACAGTTTTTAAAATATTGACATGATTCCAGAGTCAAAACGTCCGTTAATATAGAGTATAGTCGCGTGTATACAGATTTTTAAGTGATCGATCAGGGGCTGAGTATTGATCGTTTGAGAAATCGGTTTTAGTGGTCGAGTCGGCTCTGTAATATGAGGAGAGAGGGACGGCGGTTGAGTCAGTTAAAAAATGTGTGTTGGAGAGAGAGTCTGTGATGTCACAGCTAAGGCAGCCAGACAGGGACAAAACGCAGAGTAACATAAACGAGGAGAAACAAACGCGGACTCATAAACAGACTCAGACTAAAAACTCAGGTCAGGTTTAAAAAATAAATGTGTGTCGCTGTCTGTTGTGGTTTAATTCAAATAAATCTGTCAGTGATTGTGGCTACACATTCAGCCTTCCTTACCCATACATGACTTGGTAAGAGACGGCAAGTTAACACTGCCTAGTTGATTTAGCGGTAAAATGCGGAGCGCTGAATCAGAAGATTGCTGGTTTGAGTCCAAAACGTTTATCACAATCATTTTTTGCCCTTTTTTCTCCAAACACTGGTTCTATAGAACCACGCAATCACACTTCACATTTTCTCACGGAAAAGCACCTACTTTAAAATTGGAAGCAATTTTTCAGCCCTTGCTATGTGCGCTATTCCAACAGGACGTGGTGTCGCTCAGTAAGAAGATGAAGACTAAAAAGAACAAAATGAGCAAAGAAGATCTGGCCGTGGGAGACAAACAGGGCATCAAAGGTCTGAGCAAAGAGAAAAGGAAGAGACTGGAGGCCTACCAGCATCTCTTCTACCTACTTCAAGTAAGACTCTGATTGACCCAACAGTATTTTATACAAGACTTTATTATATCAGGACAAGAAAGAAAAGTCAGATTATAATGTTCAGGGCACCATGAGATTTACATTGATCCTGCTAGGCCATTTTGACATTGTTTAATGAGTAAATGGCCGTTTACAGTTGTTACGCACATCTTGATTTGTGTCTTGTATAGATTTAATAAGAAATCAGTCAGTTGTTTTATGGGAGTGTGATTACATTTTGGTTAAATGCATTCAGTCTGTGTTATTTACTCTCTATTCTTGTTAAAACAGACAAATCCATCTTATCTCGCCAAGCTCATCTTCCAAATGCCCCAGAACAAATCCACCAAGTTCATGGACACGGTGATTTTCACTCTGTATAACTACGCCTCCAACCAACGAGAGGAGTACCTGCTGCTCAAGCTCTTTGAGTCGGCCCTCAAAGAAGAGATCAAGTGAGATAACAAATTCTGTTTCTGAATGTTCTTATTCTTTCAAATTTAAGAATCAGGTCGAAATGTGAAAGTCATATTAAGCTTATTTTGATAGAGGAGAATACTATCCGTGATACTCTCCGTGATTAGTTTTGCCAGATTTCTCTATGGGTCATTCCATGCCAGCTCACCAAGATCGAATCATTAATTCAAGCATGTCTAATCGGTTATTTCCATGTTGGATACAAACTGGAAATACAAAAATTGGATACAAATATCACACTAAGGAAATATTAACATATAATATATTCTTAGTGTTACATTTGTATCCTACCGTATCCTATGCACAGTAGAGTAAATTAACTGGTTTTAGGTAACGTAATCTGCATGTTTGCATTACATTATTTTACAAAAGTAGGATTTTATGCAGTACTCTTATTTGATGTAGCTGGAAGATGTATTATCCATAGAATCTCTTGTCTGAAATAAATAAATATACTTATTTGTTTTGTGATCATAACTTGATTAAACATGCTTGAATTCATGGAAACACATTATATGAAAATTCAGCTCTGCTCAGTCGTTCTATAGGTTGTTAAGCTTAGTATTTAGATAAGATTTAGAACCTAAGAGTATCTTTAAAGTATATAAAGTAAATAGATTGAAATTATACTATACTAATTGTACTATACTAATTGTACTAAATCTCATCTTTAGGGCTCTATTGTCATTGAATTTACTGGAATAAAGTAACATGCTCTCCGTTATTTGATATGATTGAATATTTCAGCATGTAGTGAATGCAGCATGTGGTAAATGAAGGCTAGTATGTATGGACGTAATAAAATAACCTACAACTGTTGTAACTGGCAGGTCAAAGGTGGACCAAATCCAGGACATAGTGACAGGGAACCCTACTGTCATTAAGATGGTGGTGAGCTTTAACCGCGGGGCTCGGGGTCAGAATGCTCTGAGGCAGCTGCTCGCACCAGTGGTTAAAGAAATCATCGAGGATAAGAGCCTGGGCATCAACACTAACCCCATCGACATCTACAAGGCCTGGGTCAACCAGCTCGAGACGGCAACTGGAGAGGCAAGGTCGGTGACGCAGCGTAGATTATCTGCCTACAGTTAAAATCAGTTTAAACATCTGTTGGAATGTGTGCTTTTTATTAGGGGGGGAAACTACATTTAAAAATAAGGAAAGCATTCCTGTGAGTAGGATATTGTACACTATAATACTGTTAATGCCACTTTCTAAAAAGACACGGGAAAATGTGAGTCATGTACACAAGTGAGCTGTGAGTCCAGGCTCCTGTTCTATTGAACTAAACGTAATTGTTTACTGAGGTCTTCCTGTTTATCCGCTGTGTTTGTTCACCAACAGCAAACTGCCTTATGAGGTCACAGCGGAACAGGCGCTATCCCACGAGGAAGTGAGGGACAGACTGGAGGCGTCCAATCAGATGTTGCGCTCCGTAACAGACAAAGTGCTGAGCTCCATCATGTCATCAGTAGACGCCATCCCGTAAGTCACGCTCTCAGTCTGGCCCATGCTTTATTCGGCCACTGACGCAGCGTTTGAAAATGTGCATATAAATTCACTCATTTAAGTCCTTATCTCAAGATCCTTATCTGTTTCAGTGTTCATTCTCCACTAGGGCGCAGTGTTGTGTTTCAAAAACTGCGAAAACTGCAGCCTGCAGGACCAGCACAGTTCAGAGCATTTTAATAGGCTTGTAATATTGTGGAGATCCTGTTGCATGACTGATTTTCCATTGCTGAAACATACACACATGCACAAAATAGTATGGCATACAGTGTAGGCATTTTGGCAACAATGCAGCTTGTTTGCTGTGGATAAAATGAAAAGAAAAAGTGTATTAATAATTCAGTGCTGAATGGAACTATGCATTATTAATGCCACAAATAAGATCCACTGTTCTCTTTTTAATCACCTCATCACAGAGAGCTACTCATACAAATGAATAATACCTAAGAATGCCAACATACAGCCATCCAGCTTATTTTGGGTATATACCTTTAGTTGCAGAGAGCTCTGTGTGATTATCAGGCCAGCATGAAATGTGCTTTTGTGATTTTCTACTGTTTATTTCTTTCTTTTCATAATCTTAGCACATGCAGTATGTTCTTTTCATATCAGATGTTCTCGGTTATTATAGCCTGTTTTGTTTCAGTGTTGTTCTCTGCAGTAAAATGTTTTATGACACTAATTAAGCCAGCATGCTAAGGCCAGCATGCACTGCTTGCATTTTCAAGCTATTCCTTGAAACTAATTTGTTTAATCTTTTACATGCATTTATAGCTGAACCCTTTCTAAAAAAATGTATTCTGCTCTTCTCTGAATTTCCATATTTTCACAATGGGCATTGGCAAGCTAACTCAAAGTTTGTTCATCAATTTGATATTCTAGCTTCATTCCTTTTTGTTCCCCCCTTTTTTATTCGCATGCAGCTATGGCATGAGATACATGGCTAAGGTTCTGAAGGATACGCTTCATGAGAAATTCCCTGATGCTTCTGAAGATGATCTGCTAAAGGTCAGATATGAAATATTTTAATAAGAGTCGCTCTCACCGTGTTGCCATAAAAGAACCAGTCATAAAAGCCAGAAAAGAACCAGTTGATCTTTGTACAAAATGCTGCAAGTCATTTTTCTGTTCATGTTAGAAATCGTCCAGATCTCGACTGCAGAGTTGTTGTTTCTCTCCTTTCCCTTTTGAAACAGATTGTAGGGAACCTGCTTTATTATCGGTACATGAACCCGGCAATAGTGGCTCCAGATGGCTTCGACATAATAGACATGACGGCCGGAGGGCAGCTGCATTCAGACCAGCGCAGAAATCTGGGCTCTGTGGCGAAGATGCTGCAACACGCGGCTGCCAACAAGCTGTTCGAAGACGGCAGCGACCACCTCACACCCATGAACAGCTACATCTCCTCCACCTATCAGAAATTCAGGTTAGGAGACACTAACTTGTTTTAGATGACGTTTGTAATGAGTTTTATCATTTAAAATGGCAATAGTAAGAAAGAGCAGCTTAGAGATGAGTAAGAATCAGCTGATCAATCAAAGTAGATATTAAAGTTTGATTGTTATTTATATACACAAAAGGTGTGTATATGATTTACAGGAACAGAATAGAAAAGAAAAAAAAATAGAATAAAACAATTGAAAAAATAAAAGAATACATACAATTGAATTTGCAGAAGGCGGAGGAGAATAGTGTGGTTTTAAGCAGCTTTTCAAAAGAAAAAAGCAGAATTTTCGTTTTTTTTAAGTATTTTAAAATGTACCAGTCCATGCAGTCATAAATGAAAACTAATCTGCAAAAAGAACCCATTTTAAAACTCATTACGTTTGTAATGTAACAACACATCCAACCCATTTACAGATGACTACCCATTCAAACCAAAAACAGCATGACATGCTGTTAAGCAGAAATACAGTGTTTCATTTCCATGTTGTCTGCCAGTCTTCAAACTACAATTATTTTTAACAGCCTGCTGTTGAATGAATTATTGGCCAGTGTTTCTGAGCCAGGTAAGGGCCAAACCTAGATTAAACTGGATTTGCAATGGTTAAACACCATGGGCAGTTTAGTAAAAATGACTTCGGGGAAGGATTACATATTTTATATTGTAGGATGGCATGTTGTAGATCCTTTGTATGGCATCCAGTTTGAATGAACTGCATCAGATCATGTAGTCTGAATGTACTGCAGTTTAATAATTCATTGGTTATATCAACGGTTCCCAACCCTGGCCCTGGAGAAGCTCTGCTGCACCATGAAAAATCAATTGAATTTTTAAAACTCCAGAAGGCATTTGCCGTGTCTCAGTGCCAGCATTAAGCACTAGCAACCATTTTTCATCTTGGTTCCAATGGTAAATTGCACCAAGATTATGGCTTCACTCCAGTAATTTCCAGAAAGCCATGCATGGAGCACTTCCTAAAAATCTAGGGCATCTCGAACTGACCCAAGGAATGGTGGGAATACAGTATTGGCCCTGGGTTCAGTGGAAGTGGAAAATCAGGTGAAGGGAGAGTACATGCCTTTGTATTAACCCTTGGAGGGTTGTGGTCCAGCACGTTTTGGTGATTTCCCTGCTCAGAAACACCTGGTTCACCTCGCCAGTTAATTGTCAGGTTTAGTGAATGTGTTTTGAGGAGAACCACCATCAAACTGTGCTGGACACGACACTCCAGGACTGGAGTTGCCCACCCCTGCGCTAAGCTGTCAGTGTGTGGTTAAGCTTGTGTTGGGCAGTCTGAGACAGGCATGGTGATTTCCTTTTCAGTATATGTAAGGTAACTTGGGCTAGGAGAAAATAACAAAATTGAACGAAGTGTACGGTTGCCAAATACATAGCACTGAAAATGACAATACAGTGATATTACAGTAAAAATATGACGTATTAACATATATTGACATTTTAGCTACTGTCCAGCAGACAACATTCACCTGATTATATTACTATTATTTAAAATAATACATAAACTATTTCATTTATTTCAGTTACTACTATTTAGCCAGTGTACAAGGGCAAACCTGTGCCACTTCTTTTATCTGTGAGTGTAATTCAGTGCTGACAGTTGGCTAGCTTTAGCCCATTTTTCCATTATCAGGATATGATTGTCATGTCATTCTAGTCATGAAATGTTATACAGCGACTTGTCTGCATGGATGTTCTTTGATACTGCTACAGACATCCAGATATTCAGAAAGCTTAGGTTTGTGGGTGATGCCCACCTGACTCTTCACTCCCTGGGCTTTTATACTCACAGTGAGTTGTTGGGATGGGTGGAAGTGACCTGAGCTTGAGTGTGTCATAGAGAAACCAAAAGAGACCTGTTTGCTTGGTATTCTTTCTTTCGGTGCTATTTCCGTTAATTAGGAACAAGTATTTCTTGCTTCCTACTGGACTATGACAAACATCCCTTTGGTGTCTAGTTTACATAGTTAGAACATTTAAACCTGAAAGGTATATGTTATTATTTTACCTAAAAGAAATGTTCTTGTGAACACTTTCAGGCTGATTCCAGTGAAAATAAAAACAGCTTTTGAAATGGCCTTTGAGGCTTTTGGACAGAGAAGGCAGAGGAGACCTCTAAGGTGAAATTAAAGAGGGGAAGAAGAACTTCTGCTGAAGAATAGTAATAACCGCATTAAGATTAACGAGCTGGGCATGTAAAGAATAATTGGGTCTGTCAGTGGATTAAAAATACATGAGGTCGACTGTTTGTTGCTGCAAAAGCCAACAACGCTTGTGTGTCTGGTAGCCTGTGTGCGTCTGTGGGGCGAATGTGTGTGTATGCCTACGTGTGCACGCAGGGTTTGGAGAAAAGTGCTCACTATGGGGACTAATGCCAGGTTACTGTCCTTTAACACACCTGGAGTGGTCCATTTCCCACAAACAGGGGGGTGCGCATGCATGGAGGGGGTGACCTTGCACAGAGGCGGAAAACGGCACTGATAAATAGGCTGTGGTAGACAACAGGCTCTCCTCGCAGATGGCGGGTTCCGTCAGGGGTCGATACAGATGAAAAGATGCCTCTAGTTGTCGGGACAGCTCTCTGGAAGGTCGGGTGCTAGGTTAGGCTCTCATCACATGGCCTCATTCACATCTAAGCCTTCAGGCTCACAGCAATTTGCATGGCTCTTTGAAGTGGAGACTTTGGCCTCCGTTAGCGTGGAGTCCCCCTCTGTACTGTACATGTGCTACGGTAAGCTCAGAGTGTCCTTTAGTGGAAAGTGGAGCAGCCACAGCAGCTGCAGCGCTTCATAGAAGTTTATATACAGTAACTTTAATGTTGTCCTGAAATGACTGGGTCAGTCTATAGCAAGTATAACAAAGTACCGGACTAAAAGACCAATTATCTAATTCAACTCTGTTTTACTTCAACAGTACCTTTTTGTTTTTTTGCAAAAGATGTCCCAAACTAACATTACAGAGATCCAGGTCAAGGACCCTAAGCAAGCTGAGGGTGAAACATTCCCCTGGCTGATACAGGATAGCACATCTATGCAGAAGATTAAAAACAGCAGCAAAAAAACATAATAACTGCACGATTCCAGTAGTCGCATTGGTAAAGTACAGTACTTCAGTAAAAAGCATTGGTGTGTTAGTATAGCATCTTATTTTAAAAATACAAGAGCCAAACTTACAGCATTTTAATCAGCACAGACTGATTAAAGTGGATGAATGCAAAAAAAAATGCTGGCAGCTGACCAATAATTTTGGCTAATATTGATGACCCATGGTTTATCAATAAAAGCATTTCTGGTTTTGGTTTAACAACAGAGGAAATCTCTGATGGTTGTGGACCCATCTTTAACTAATGTAAATGTTTAGTCTCTTAAAATTTGTATTGGCCACATTTTCATTGTAGCCTGATCATATTCCTACACTAAAATTCTTTTAATTCTGTATTATTTTCTTTAAAGTTCCCTCGGACTGTTATGTTTAAAGTGACGTGGTGCTTCTGTTCGTCCAGGAATGGGGCAAGTGATTGCTACATGCTGACCCAGGATCAACTGATCTAACCCAGAGCCCCAATCAAGTTTTCCTCTTCCTTCATATCAAAGAACGCATTGATCCAAAAACTCTACACACATTTTGCAAGAGGTGCAGAACGTCTTTTTTGCCATATCTAATTTATTTTCAATGCAGCGAGGCAATTAAAGCTCTCTTGCGTCATCCGCCAACCTCGGCACTTCTTTGCCGCAGTTTATTTTTATTCTCCAAATGTAACACCACAACACAAATGATTTACGAGGGCTCTTGTATGTGTCTTGTTCAAGAGGCTGGGTGCTGGCCTCCCAGAGAGTGCCCTGTTAAGTCAGAATGCCATGAAAAATGCCTTTTGTTGGGGCCAAAAATACAGCCGCCAGAACGCGTTCGCTCGCTCTCCCTATTACGGCGGCCCCTTGATAAGCAGAGGGATAGGTCAGAGTCTCGAGACGAATAAGTCTTCAAAAAGCGACACTTCTTATAAAAGAAATCGCTTTATTCGGAGCGCGTGGCGCAATCTGGAGCGGGGCGCGCATCAAGGAGACCTTTAAAAGTCAGCCGTTCTATCACCATCTCTTTGGCAGCAGTTTCCACCACCTATTCATTGAATCTGTAAACAGTAGCTCCTGCTCCTGTCATCGGTTGCGGTGACGCCCTCGCCTGCTTCCTAACCCGGCTTTGTCTCCCTCCTCTTTCACCTTCGCTGCCTTTTCCTCTTCTCGCTCTGCCTTCCCCTCCTACCTACAATCTCATCCTCCTTCTGTCTCATGCATTCTTTCTCTCCATCCCTTTCCCCAGTGGTCTCATCAGGTGGAGGCCTCTACATCCCACAGCTGGGCTTTAATTAGTCCGCAGCAATCAGACAGAGCCCAAGTCAGAAACGTTAGCACCAGCGAAGGACTAACGAGTTCCACTCTCCCATCCAGTGCATGGACTCACTGCTCTTGAACGTCCACATGCTGAAGTGAAAGGATATTCATTGTGATGTGTGATGTTTGTGCTTGTATCTCCTCTTACTGGGTCACCAGCATTAGCGCCGCTCTAATAAGCGTTTAGAAGGTTTGATGTCCATCTGCGGTGATGCTAATGTTTGCTGTCTGAGTATGTGTGTGTGTGTGCATGTGTGTGTGCAGGTGTGTGACTCACCTGGGGCTTCAATCAGCTGTTTGTAAACTCCCAGAAATGCAGACTCTGCTTCCTTACTGCGCTGACTCAAAGCAACCACCTGCAACACAGAGATGAGGTCGTTTAAGTCCTTACGGGACACGTACTCATACATTCACAAGTCTGAAATAATTTGCAGTGTTAATATGGTTTTAGTCTGAATAATATCTGTATTTTAAATACTACAGTCACATATTGTAATTCACTTCCTATGTAATTCATTTCATATGTTTAATGCAAAACCATTGTTCATTGTTCATTGGAATATGTTTTCAATGCTATGACTTTGTTACAGCTTCCTATCAGTTTTTTTAATCTATATAGACATATATAATATACAGTCATAAACGAAATTAATCATACCCCTGGCAAATTTTGACTTTTATTCAGCAAGCAAGTTTCTTCTTGATTGGAAATGACACAGAAGATAAGAAGATGATGTACAAGAGGCATCATAGTGGAAAAAAAAATTCTCAGCTTTTATTTACATTTGAACAAAATGTGTAATGTCCAGCATTAGTCATAGCTTTTGCAAACTGTCACAGTTAATGGGAAAATACCAGTGTCATTTCCATTTCCAGAAACTAATTTTATTTTTTTCATATTATATTATTTATGTTTTTAACTATGATATACACAAAGACACAATACTGCTCATTTAAGTGCAAAAACTACTGTTCATTTGCTAAATTAAACATACTGGAGGAAAAAATACATGCAAAATGTGGCCAGTGCAAAAAAGTTATGGAACATTTTAGAGTTTGTGCTTGATTTTTTTTCCCAGTATGTTAAACTCTGCAACATATTGCTGAGTTCTAAAATGAATACAATATAAAGGGCAGCTCCATCCATTCAATTATCTGAGCCGCTTATCCTAAGCAGGGTCGCAGGAGGGGCTGGAGCATGTCCCAATACTCATAGGGCGAGAGGCGGAAAAACACCCTGGACAGGTGGCCAGTCCATCGCAGGGCAGACACACAGACAAGCACACTAAAGCACTCATTTACACCTAGAGGCAATTTAGCATCTCCAGTTCACCTGACGTGCACTTCAGGAAGAAACTGGAGCAACTGGCGGAAACCCACGAAGACACAAGGAGAACATGCAAACACCTAAGAGAAAAGAACCCAGAACTGAACCCAGGAAAAGCAGGGAACCCGGGGCACATAATAATTTCAAAATATTTGTTCTGACAGTGACAGGTTTGTAAAGGACCAGGACTGCATGGTCAACACACAG
The DNA here is from genome assembly GCA_037974405.1 of Brachyalestes nurse. NCBI lineage: Eukaryota > Metazoa > Chordata > Actinopteri > Characiformes > Alestidae > Brachyalestes > Brachyalestes nurse. Next base: position 7,963,697 of record JBBPCY010000018.1, read on the forward strand.
CATCTCGTCTCTACAAACCCTTCCATGCAGCATATGGCCTAAATACAGGCAGTGTGGCATTAAAGCAAGCAGAAATACAGTCAGAGGCACTGTACTGGCACACAAAGCTGGGAGTAGCCAGGTCAGCGTGCGTGCAGGCTCTCTCCCACCAAACCGTCACCCCTGCTATTCTCCTCTCCGCGGGGGCCTCAAACCAATTACGGGTTCATTAGGGGGAGAGCGCGCGAGCAGAATGGACCGCCACCTGGCCCCATGGAGAGGGCACCTGTGCCTGTGGATACGTGGGCGAGAGCGCCCTAGACCACACAATGGCAATGTTTTGGAGGCCACTTTGTGGATGTGCCTCACATATTTATGGGTGGAAAAAACAAAGAGCTTCTATTGGTGAAAGTCAGCATTCAGCATTCTTCAAGTCGCTGATTAACAGCTAAGCTAATGTGGTATGTTTCTTTACACAGAAAGAAAAAAATCGTTTAAAAATAATTTAATACTGTTACAAAAAAAAAAACTAGCTTGTTTTGATCTCCAGAAGCTGAGGGAGCACCAATCAGAAAAAGAGGGGCTTGTTTTAGAGGGGGGCCTGCTCTTGGTTTTGCCTCAAGAAAAGTTTAAAAAGTTGCCCCCGTACATGCTTTCTATTTAAGGGATCCTGTCTGGCCCCAAAAGGCTGGTGATGATAGATCTTATTGAAACAAAAATAAACATAATAATTTTTAAACGAACATTCAACTTTTAATGAACGTCAAGGATTTGAAGTGAAACTGTAAATGATTATAATTATATGGGAGAGAAAGGTTTTAAATTTACAGTAAAGAGCTTTTGTCCCTGGAGTTGCATAATGTCAGCATCAGGCTCACTAAAATACCTTAAACATAAGAGCCTGCCATCACTCCAGCTCACTGCTGCTTCATGGAGTTCATGTTAAAATGGAGAGGCACTACACCAATCAATACAGATACAATAGTCTCCTGCTTTCCCTGTCTGAAAGCAGTAGTGTTTCTCTGTCTTTTTTTCCTGCTCTCTCTCTCTCTCTCTCCCTCTCTCTCCAGGACATCATGTTCACTTGCTACATCAGCACAGAGGGCCACCACATGCAGAGAACAGGAACAAAACCCAGTAAATGTGTAAGTGTGTGTTGCAGATACCAGGTGATGATGCATATTAACCCAATCAAGCCTAACATCTCACCAGCGATACATTCTCAGACCCCTCAGCCCCTTTAAATTGCATTCGCCCCTTTGAATAGTAATGCAGTAATGGCCACTGAAAGGGGATCAGTGTGTAGACTGGAGCTTCCTGCGTGCCACTGTGTTTTCTATCTCTATCTAAAAAAAGCTGCCCTTATTGTTGGATGCACACATTCAGAGTGGTAATCATATTGTTATGGAAACTCTTATTACTGATTTGCCAAGTGAAAATAACAACAAAAAAGGCACAGATGAATTAAGTATATTTCTATTCATACAATTCGTGTTTGTGAATAAAAAATATGAGTTTAATGGTGTTAGACCACATTTCCAAGGCTTCATCAGTTCCACTTAACTAATTGGTTTAGTATCCTGCATTAATTTAGTATCCTGCTTTAACAGACAACAACCAGGATGAAGGAATAAAAAATAAAATGTAGTTTGAATATTGTATTAATGTGTTAAAGTATTAACACCTTTCATTGTTTATTACGTCATTAACATGTTTTTTTTTTTCAGCTTGACCTGTTAAACCATCAAAAACAAAACAGGCTGAAGCCCAGCTGCTCACGTGCGTAACGATTAGATGTGGGTGTGGAGCAGGATGTAAACGCGAGTCAGACGCTCAACGAGAAATAAACAGAAAACCGAACTAACATGGGAAACAACTAAGAGTGAAGTAAAACAAAACAAAGCAGAATGAAAACATAACAGAGACAAAGGATGGACCAGGACTGAACAGAGATATGCAGAGAAGAAAAACCCAGCAGAAAAACACAGGGACCAAGAAAAAACAAGCAAAAAACAAGCAGAAAAACACAACATATACAATGGGAAACACCTGGGCAGGGGAGGAACTAAGAACAAAACAAAGGTGATAACACAGGATAAGAAGTGGGCAGGGCTAAGGTGGGGCTACGACCAAAATAACAACAAACTCACACGAAAACACCAGTATATGGCAAGGGTAAACAAAGACACAGTCAGAGAAACAGAGGAAAGCAGATAAGAACAAAACAAAAGCCAAAACATGGAGAGAAGACATGGAGAACGTTAGTGTGCTGTTGCCAATTTTCTTTGATCAATCAAAATGTGGAAGCATTGACTGTATATATATATATATATGATAGACATTCACTGACTGTATATACGACTGTAGAAATATATACTAAATGACTATTTAGCTCCAGAAAAAATAAGAGACCACTGCAATTTATTTTAAAATCAGCATCTCTGTGAGTATGACAACCATTCCATGCCAGTATCTGTTCAAGCACCTCAGATCTTATTTAATGAGGAAAAGTATAGAAACACTGCTGTAATCAACACTCTCCTCTCACAATGAGACTAGTTGGATGGTAAAACACTACTAGAAGTATGTCAGAAGTACATCAAAGGTCATTATTGACATTTTGTTTAAGAGTGAATAAGAGATTTGCTTTCTTGGAATTATTCAAGTTCTGTAAAAACGACATCGTCTCTCTTATTCTGATGTTTTGTCATTTCCATTAAAATGATGCTTTAAAGAACAATATTTTTACTTGGAAATTAGGAGAAATATTGTCAGCAGTTCTTAAAAACTAAGTTTCATACTTCCACCTATAAAAGATAAAACCTGAGAAACAGAACATTTTTGCAGTGGTGTCTTATTTTTTCTGGGGCTTTACATATGATTATGATATATACACTCATTGACTGTCTTCATAATATATATGGTTTCTGATTGTACATATAATATTGACTATTTATATGACACATGATAGATGTACTCATTGAGTGAACAAATTGGAAACTGTTCCCTCTGTGGAAATGTTCATGTTCAGGTTCATGTGAACCCTGCACTCACAATGATGAAGAAAGTAATCAGTAAATTCTGATGAAGCTTATTTTGTCCATTTATATACCTATTACACAATGGACTGCTTTTAAATGGGAACAATCTTCACGCATGTAGACGAATGTGATCAATCGCGGTTAACTACACGATAAACTGAGATTAATCGTGATTAATTATTTTAATCATTTGACAATCCCAAAATAATGATAATAAAGACAGTACTGATTAATGTAAAGATCCATCTGAAATGAACTGCCCATTTAAACTCTCATGCTGTTCGTTGAGAACGGAAGATCCTCAGATTTCTGATATTCACTCAGATTTTACCATGAATAAACATGTCTGTTGTTCATATGGGGCAGATTACTGCAAAGGGGTTTAGACTGAGGCTGAAGACTAAGAAAAGCCCTGCTCTATTTTTAAGCAGAGCACTTGTGGACTCAGTAAAGTCTGTCTTTCTGTATACCACCATCATCATCATCATCATCATCATCATCATCATCATCATCATCATCCTCATTATAATCATTAACATCTACCTAATCACAGAGCTGGTGTGTATTTGTGTGTGCATGAGAGTGTGTGTGTGTGTATGTGTGTGTGTGTGGTTACATGCTTACTCTGCTTTAGACTGACACCCACCTCACACAGTCCTTCATCATCTCCTAACGAGAGAACATAGAGATTACCTCCACAATCACACCATTAACCTGTCTGAGCCCAGCAGCCAAGACATCAATCATTAAACTCACGCACACGCACTCACACACACACACGCACACACGCACACACACGCACGCACACACACACACTTTGTATGCAGATCCTCTCGCAGTACATTTTCTCATCAAAGCTCCTCTGATGGCGTATGCATATTATTGGAGGTCTTCTTCTCTCCAGTTCTAATCCACCTGGGATTACCTCAGGTCCACCAAACCAGCCAGATTACAGCCTATAATCAGTCAGACTGGAGCTCAGAGCAGTGCAGGTGACGCTGTGTACTGAGGGCTGTGCACGGATACTCAGTCAACTGCTCCAGGTGCCAGTATTTCAATACTCAAATCTTGTTACTTTGCATCAAGTAACATCAGACAAAACATACAGACCCACAATTTAATATTTTCCAGTATCAGGAAAAAACTCATTTTCTTTGCTTTTTAAAATGAAGATCTGAAATAGTGTGTAACTAAAAGCTACCCCTCTCTCCCCAGTTCATAATGTCCATACTATCCATAACATCATACTGAGAGAAGGGAGAAGGGGAGGACCACAATTACACTAAACCTAAAAACCATTAAACCTAAAGCAATGACTTTGTGTGTTAACACCTTATTTAAAATGTTTTTTTAATTAATTCTAAGGTTTTGATGAACAAAAGCGGTTCACACCAGTTCAAACTTCAAAAGCACTCTGACTTCTTTACCGTTCTTTTGGACACGTGACACTTGGGATCCTTCTTATTTCAGTTTTTTGATAATAAGGCATGTTTTCATGTGGCACAATACAAGACAACAGATCATTACACAAGTGATTTACATATTCTTAACATGAACGGCCTGTTTAATTCTAAGAGACTGGAAACGACCATATAAAAATAAATTATTTTGGTACATAATACATGTTAGAACCGAACCTTAGGGGAAAAAATAAAACACAAGAAAAAAAATACGATTTTGAATCTTGTAACTTTGCCAAGTGACTGGGACACCTAGGATCCTCCTTATTTCTGTTTTTTTTATTGTATAGAATGTTTTCAAAGGTACACAGGTTTATAGATGAATTCATTAATTGTATAAGGTTCTTATCTGTGATTTTCCGAATATCCATTCTCTTACAGTTCCTCGAATATCAAATGTAGTCAGAAGGCACGTCCCTGCTGACAGCCATGCAATTTATCATTCTGCTCTGGTGGAAAAAAATCCTTTGACTGCGGTTCAAAGGGAAATGTCACTGACCTCTTTTAGTGCTCTTATTCCTTTAACCCTCACCACAAAAACCACGCCATCACACAAGTGACGACCAAAGAACATCGTAATTTTGTATGAATTATTCCTGACTAGTTGCTCATTGAAACAAGAAGAGAAACTGCATGGAAAGTGCAGATTCGGAACATTTAATCCACATCACATTTGTAGGCAAAAGAGTTTCAAAAGATGCTTATTGTTGTGTAGTGTGTCAGTCTTTTGCAGAGAGAAAGGTTTTTCAAACACGAGAAGCATAAACATGTCCATACAGAATGGACACTGCAGGTAAATTCACTTCTCTTTGTCATCAGTTCATTATGACAGTACGTTTAAGTCGTACAGAAAGATGACAGTAATGACTTGTGGTGTAAGTCAGTTAACAGTTAAGGTGCTATTCACTCTAATGTTAATGAGAAAATCGCAGTGACTTCTTCCTCAAGTCTGTGAGGGTGTGAACCAGCGCTGTAAATTCAGGTATTCGCTGATTCCAGCTTCAAAAGCCAGAGGACTTCTGAACACTTGTTTCCTCTGACAGCGCCGAAGGCTGGGATGTGCCAAATTTCAAAGGAGTGAAAAAGAATAATTAGTTTTACATAAAACACACTCAGCCATCATTTCCTCTAATTTCCAATTAGTGGGAAAAATCAAATGAATGACAATGAAAAGTGCTAAAGACCTGATCCCATTCTTCATTCTAGCACTGGATAATAGGAACAGCCTGGGAGAGAAAGAGAGAGACAGAGAGAGACAGAGAGAGAGAGAGAGAGAGAGAGAGAGAGAGAGACAGAGACAGAGAAAGAGAGAGAGAGAGAGAGAGAGAGAGAGAGAGAGAGAGAGAGAGAGAGAGAGAGAGAGAGAGAGA
>JBBPCY010000018.1:7974390-7987135 GCA_037974405.1 Brachyalestes nurse
ACTGTGGGACCTTATATAGACAGGTGTGTGCCTTTCCAAATCATGTCCAATCAACTGAATTTACCACAGGTGGACTCTAATTAAGTGGCAGAAACATCTCAAGGATGATCAGGGAAACAGGAGGCACCTGAGCTCAAGGCTGTGAATACTTATGTACATGTGATTTCTCAGTTTTTTATTTTTAAGAAAGTTGCAAAAAGCTCAAGTAACCTTTTTTCACGTTGTCATTTATGGGGTGTTGTGTGTAGAATTCTGAGGAAAATCCATTTTGGAATAAGGCTGTAACATAACAAAATGTGGAAAAAGTCATGCGCTGTGAATACTTTCCAGATGCACTGTATGTCACAATTATGTGCAATAACTCCAAACAACTATTTGTGTTAATTAGTAAACTATTTCAGCAGTAATTAGATTTATTTATCTACAGTATTAATATCCACCTCTTATACTGACCACAGCAGTTTGTGTATGTTGTATTTAGAGCATAGTAGTTTCAGAGTATTTTCTGGAGAGTTTTATTTTGACTTTATATATTTTTAATATTGTTCTTGTCTTTGTGTCTCTGTGTGTCTGTGCAGTTGTGGCATAAGCAATTTCCTTCTGGATCAATAAAGTTTTCTGATTCTGATTCTGATAGAGCAAAGTAAAGCTGTTATGTTTTCAATAAAAGGGCTTTTGTTTTTTGTAAATATGATTTAGAAGATTTACTCATTCTATATATATATATATATATATATATATAGTAATAAATAATACGAACCAGGAAGCTGCTTTGTGACAGTTTAAGAAAGTTTTGGCATAAAATACGATTTTAAGGAAACTATAGTGTTGTATAATGTTGAAAAACACTATACATATTATATACACTATACACTTATATATCTCAAAGGTGTTTAATTGTGTCGAATTTGTGACTAGATTGTTTCCAAGCTGGCTGGCTAGTTTTTCCACTTTTCTGAAGATATAGAACTGCATGTCATTTATTCAAAACATTACAAATCATTACAAGGCAACCAGAGTGAGTTCCTCTGATCCTCTTGACGTTCCTGTTAGTTTAGAACCACTTCTTTGGGTAATTATTTTAAGTAGCATAAATTGTTCAACATTTTATTGCCATGTTAGAGGTTAGTGAACTGATCTCCACGACAAAGGTGTTAACACAGTGCTGTTTCTGGCTGCTGTAGTCACCCTTACAGCGGCTGATGGGTGTTTGATTTGGGTTGTGGACTGTTCTCACTGATATGGTAGGTGTTGGATGCTGAGAGTGCAGTATCTTAGTATATGTAGCCTGTAGTAAATTCAAAGCTACCTACAAGCCTCAACCACAGAATGACCAGAGTAAAGAAAAGAAACTCCTGGCAAACTAAAGGTGATCTCAAAGCCTTCCTGAACCCTGCTGTACAAAGGGCAGTAAAAAAAAAAATCAAAAGTGGGGACCCATGGGTCCTCTACAGATCCTGGCGTAGCTGTAAATCCAAAGGAGATCGGAGCAGAGTGAGACATTAAACCCAGATCAAAGTCTTCCTCCGATTCACCCTCATGCCCTCAGCACCATCAAATCCCAGTGAAAGCCCCCCTATCCTGGTCACCAGAGGCGGCCCCAGCCCTCACAAACCTCTGCTGGAACCATCATCCTTACACCGATAGACTCTCTGCAAAGACACGAGCCAAGATATAAGAGGGAAACAAAGGGGGTGGCTCAGACCAGAGAGAAGAACGGATCCAAACCCGTTATTTGGTGTCTTTGTACTTCAAACGGCAAGAGGCTTTCTTTCGGCAGAACAGCATCTCTAGACGTTTGAAGTATTAAATGACCTTAGAGGTGCAGGGAACACCGTACAAAAGAGGGCCTTGCAGTGGAAGTGAGAGAAGTTGGATCCAGAGTGAATAGAAAGAGAGAAAAAGGGAATTAGATCAGATGAGTGATGAACAAGTGATGTGCCTAATTTGAAGAGGGGAGGTGGAAAGCTGAAAGAAATGGAAAAGGGCAGGAGGTGGGAAAGATTTTCATTTTCCTTTTATTTTTCACAGACGGGTGACAACTTAAGACCACCACAGGGTGCGATCCACATCTCGCCTGTGAGTGAAACAAGGGCATGTATGAGTAGCCCCCCTCAAGCCCTTCTTTGGCCACAATCTTTCAAGATGACACTCTGAAAATGCACAACCATAGCACTTATGGAGTTATCTCTCCATGTATCACGCTACAGCCTCATCCATTCTGAGCATGCTGCCGCTGCCAGTCAAGGTTTGAGGGAGGGAAAGAGGGAGAGAGAGAGAGAGAGGGAGAAAAAGAGTGAGGGGGAGAGGGCTCTGGCCCGTGATGGATGGATCTCGCCCGGCGCGGCTCTCCTCTCTCCTCTCGCAGAGCTGGTGACTTTCCAGCCAGGCAATTATCATTGCAGAAGGCGTAATAGCCTAATTAATTACCAGTGTCAACGCTGCCTTTGTTTCACTGTAACGGGACATCATGCCAACAGAGCATCCGCTCAAAGGAAAAAACCTCTGATGAACGAGCGGCTCCCAGACCGCAGATGACAGAGGGGAGAGGACGACACACACATACCCACACACGCTCTCATGGCACACACACACACACACACACACACACACACACACACACACCTCCCTCCGCCGGCACTGAGCTAAAACCAGAACCCAGAAAGTGGGCTATAGCTGCAACCCAGACACTGTAGGTAGGTACAGTAGGTTCACCCTTTTCGGTTCGATCCTCAGTTGAAAAAAACACACTTTGAAAAAAACAAAACATTTTTTTCCCTTCAAAATCTCTTCCACTCTCAGGTTAAAAGTCAGCCATGTGCAGTGGAGGAACAATGTTTCCTGCATGATCGGTTTCATTCAGAAACAGCTTCTTTCAGCACATCAGCCAGTTGCTCGCTTGTGTGCTTCATAAATCGGTTCTGTTTCGAGAATTAATTTCCCATGTATCAGCTCACATGTATCAGTCATCGCAGACAGTTTTACAGAGCTTCGCCTAGCTACTAAGCGCTTGAATTGAAAGACTGAAAACGTCCCAAATAAACCGTTATTTCACACATCCACTCAGTGTTTAATATCAGTGTATTTCTGTGGAATTACTGATCGCACCTGGAACTGCCTCGCAGAGCAACTGCTGCTGCTTGCAGAAATGTTGAACACCCTTCACAAACAAGGGGAAAGATCCACTGTGACCTTTCCACCAGTCAAACACACCCCTCTCATCATCCATGCTTTCACTGAGGGGCATATTCACCCACTCCTCAAACTCCAGAGCCCAAGCCAAGAGAGGGGGAAACAGAAAGAGCTAGACAGAGAGAGAGAGAGAGAGAGAGAGAGAGAGAGAGAGAGAAAGGGGGAGAAAAATGGCGCAAAATGTACTACACTCCACAGTAAACAAACCAGAGTTGGACTCCAGCCTGATGTTGAACATAAAAAATTAAATCCAAAACTCATATTTTGTTGGGCACGAGTCAGATAACAGACCTCTGGTGACAAACCTCTCTGTTGCTCAAGAAATGCAAGAAGTTCTACTATTGTTTCTTCACCTTCAGCATCAGTTGTACAGAAATGAGGCCTGCGTGGAATTTCATCCTCTGACTTCAGTACTACAAACCTTCAATTAGAATCCCGAGGCTCAAGCACATCGCAGTCTGAATCTGCAGTTCTCACACTAGAAAACCAAAACTAGACATTTGACATGTGGATATAGGTTTAGTGGACTGATGAGTGTATTTGTATTTGGATCATGAGACCTGCAAATGTAACCAACCTGCTTGATTAATGTGGTCAGTTATCCAGAAAACCTAAAACCAAATCTCCAGAAAAGAATGGAAGCTGTAATAAAGGTACAGGGTAAATATGTTAAATACTGAAAAACAGGATATTGTACTTAGTTGCTGAGGCTTCTGTTCCATTTTGTACATTTGTCTTCTGCTTTATTCTGACACTGAAAATGTAAAGTTTGGTCTTGCAGACCGTATAGAATTAAATGAAAGGGTGGTCTCTGTTTACATTGGACAGTCTTTTGGAAACCATTTGAAATAATGCGAAATGTAACAAGTGAATGTGTGTTTGCCCTGCAATGGACTGGCCACCTATCCAGAGTGATTCTCCTTCTTTTGCCCTGTGAGTGGCTCCAACACCCCTGCAGCCCAGGGAATAGGTAATGGATGCATGAAATATAACATATTACATACACTATATGAAAACACTTTTTTCCAGATAATTGTACAAAATTTCACCTAATAATTATATACAATATCTGCAATCAAGGTATGCAAAAGCAGAAAGCCATAAAAATAATGACATGTTAGTTGTGTCCAGAATGCTGAAGAGCTGTAGATGATTCTAAAATGACTGTACATGCTGTGCAATAAAGATACAAGGCAGAGAAACTACAATAAAACATTGTTCATATTTAAAAAGTGTTAACCAAATCAAAGTGGTAGATCCTCTGGAAATAAAATTATAATATTGAACTACAAATACCTGAAATCTTTAATAAAGCCTGAAATATTTCATAAAACTTGAATAATTTCATAAAACTCACTCACTCACTCACTCACTCACTTTCTGTAACCGCTCAATCCTTAATAAAACAATACTAAAAGTACTTTTCAGTGTAAGGTTTAGATAAGATCAAATTCATAATCTTATACTAATGTATATAAAATGAAATAAATTATTAAAAAATAACACGCAATTCTGGATTGTTGAACTGTATTGCATGTATATAGTGCATAAATGATGAATATATTTGCTGAAATATTCACGTAGAAAAGATTTTCGTATCCAAAACAAGTGAATCTGGTGCATAATTTTTCTCAGCACGGGTTCGTATTAACAAGCTTACAAAACCTTTCTGAACCAGGTGCAGCGTTCAATTTAGACCTTTTTTTATCATAACCCCAACTTCCCCCCAGTCGAAAAGTGCTTGGATGAGAAACGCTTCCGCACCCTCCCGCCCCAGCCTCTGGTGTGTGAAATATTATGTGTCAGGTCTGTCACATTCTCTCCCCTTTTACATCTTAGCAAAAAATAGCAGTACACAGACAATCAGAGGGCAGAAAAAGCAGCGAAATAAAGTGTGGCAGCGGTGGCGGCGGGGGGAGAGGGGGGATCACGGTGTGACTGATGAAGGAGCTGAAGCAGAGATGGCACACACGCTTATTCTCATCTTTAGCTAAACACTAGGCCGCGTTTCGCGCAAACTTAATAAAGCCTCCCCGAGAGGCGGAATGGGAGTGTGTGGGCCTGTGTGTGTGTGTGTGCGTGTAAATGAGAACTTTGTGTGTGTGCATGCTTGTGTGTGTGTGTGTGTGTGTGTGTGTGTGTGTGGCTGCGGGTGTGTGTGAGCTTTTTTATGCAACTGAACAAGCGTAAATCTGTGTGTTTGCGGCATGCAAATGAGTGAGTTTGTGTGTACCTCTGTGTGTATGGCTCTAAGTGTGAAACACACATTTGTGTGATAAGTGATAAATGTGTGTGTATGTAAATGAGAGGATGTTGTGAAACCCCAAGTGTGCGTGCGTGTGCGCGCGCGCATGTGAGTGTGCAGCTCCAATTCATACTAACTCATTCAAATTTTTAGATTATTTTTACTATTTTCCACATTTTACAATAAAAGACATGACAACTACGAAATAACGTAGGATTATGCGGAGATAAGAAGTGCTCAACAAATCAGAGTCATATTCAGAAGGCAGCCCTGCTTTGCTTCAACACAGCTTAACACACTCAGGTCAACATTTTCTCAAGCAGGTCCATGACGAGCCACCTGGGACGCTTTTCTGAAAAACACTAAAATATTTTTTTTAAATACGGATGAAAAGATGACTTTTAGCTGTGATCTTTTCATGTAGTAATTTTTTGTAAACTTTCTAAACTAAAATATGTGTAACTGAATCATGTACGAATTTTAGCTGCATACCATATTCACTCATACACAAACACATACAGTTTATTATCAGTTCTTCTTTTACCGAAACCACAACTGCTATTCCTTAGTAGAGGTGGACATTTCAGTCCAGAAAGTAAAAATCCTCTCCAGGATTTTGTTCCAACCACCTGGTTATGCTGATTAGCTCAAACCAGCAGCAGAGGCTTCCAGGCAATTTCAACAGAATCTGTACTTCTATTCATTTCTTAATTCTGACTGTATCTACAGATATGGCCAGTATTTTTTGTCTCTCATTAGATACTCACATTTGTTTGTTTTTCTGTGGTTAAATATTTACACAACTGTTTATTTTGCTTTATCCACCAGACTCTGTTTCTGCTTATATTGTTTCTGCAATACAAGTTATATCAACCTGGCTCCAGATGATTCTTAAAAACAGAGCACTGAATGCACGAAGAAACATTTAAACAAAAACCTGACACAGCATGAGCACCGAGCAAGCAGGGCTATAATTCAGCTCCAACTAACTTGGCTATTATTATTCCTCACTCGCATTAAGCAGGACGACGCCACTGCTATCACAGTGTCACATACTCTTACTCATAACCCACACAGCTCTACTGCTGAATACAAGAGTACCTGACTCTACTGAACGTATATTAATTAAACATTAGATATTTACAGAATAACTACAAATCATATAACCAATCACTAACACTGATAAAGACGTGCTTAAATAACTATAGTTAAAATACATGTGGGACACTTTTTCCCTGCATCTTAATCAGACCCCTTAGGAAAAGACCCACTCATTAGTATCCCAGCTAGGTACTCTGAGTTTGAGGCCACTGAAGTTTAGGACCTAATTCTGAGCAGCCGCAGGGTTTAGGCTTTAGACTGAGGTTAGTTGAAAAAAGTTGAAAAAAATGCCGGTCTGTATGTGTGTGTAAATGAGAAGAACTTTATGAATGCTGCATGTGGACCTTTATTTTCATGGTGTATCTGAAAAAACTGTGTGTGTTTGTGCAATAGAGTTTGTGTAAAGGTTGTGCGCACCTTTCCAAACAGCTTTGTGTACATCTACATAAGTGTGTGTGTGTGTGTGTGCACACGTGCAGTGGTGTAATCCTTGCAGGGCTGCAGGCAGCGGGGGCTCATTGTAGAGCGCACTGACTCTAATAGGAGCCGGCGCTGCCATAGCGAGCCGCTCGCCGCCTCCCACTGAGAGGGGAGTTTTTGCATAATTAATGACTGTTGATGTTTCCAGGTAGTCGCCCAGCGAAAAATACACTCCAGACCGACTGCCACGATCCGATCGGTCGTCTCCTGCGAGAGCGACACCGGAACAGACAGCTAACATTACCGCCATAAACAAGGCAATTTTGTACAGTGTCTTCCATCATTATCGTGAAGTGTTCAGGGGCGACAGTTTGAGTCACTTCAGAGATGAGAGAAAAGAAAAAAAAAGGCGGTGGTGGGGAGGAGAAGGTGGCAAGGGGAGGGAGAGAAAGAGAGAGAGAGAAAACGGCAGATGTGTGGAGCTTTTCTGTGTCTGCAAACCTTCTGAGGGTTCAGACTCCATGTTAAGTGAAGCTCCAGTGCATCCCGAGACGTCGAGTGATGGCCCACGTCTACAGGAACGCAGTTATTTTGGGGGGGAATAAAAGAGGGAAAAAAGAAGTCACATAGCCAACAAACAAGCAATAACTGTTTGTGCGTGTCCACCCAGGAACACGCTGAGCGCGGCTGCGGCTGCGGCTGCGTCTGCGGCGGTCGGCCCGTCTGCCCGTCTCTATATTGGGGTGTGTGGGATTAAACATTTAAAGCACGCCACCCACCCGAGGCAGGCTATTTTTTACGACTCTATCCCCACCACTCATTATTAATTTGTAATAACCTTTAAGGCTTTTTGATGTCATACATATTTTACCGAGAGATATCGCTCCCTTTCACGGCTCTCATGTAGGTCTCAGAACTGTCAAAAGACAAATCACTGCTGCTGTCTGAAGGTGTGTCACAGCTAACTATAATTAGCACCAGGTAAGAACAAAGAGTAGCATTAGTCCGGATCTCAGCATTAAAGCAGAGAGCTGGGGGCTCTATACAATAAAATGGAAAAAAAAGCTTTAATACGTCTAAACTGAGACATACTGCTACCATAACCATGGATGTGCGAACTCGGTTTTAAGGCTCTATTACTGAAACTGCAGTCTGGCACTGTACATGCAGCAACACGCATCAGGGAAACACAGCCTCATGTACTGTCAAGTACTTTACTACCACAAACACAGTTTTGGCACTTTTTCATTGTAGTTACACATGTAGAGAAGTATAGTTACTAGTATACTATTACATCACACACATACAGCCTTAACACTAAAGCCACCTGCCTAATTCTGAGAAGGTCCTTCTCATGATGCCAAAACAGCTCTGAAATGTCAAGGCATGGACTCCACAAGACCTGCACCAAGACGTTAGCACCAGATCCTTTCAGTCCTTTAAAGTTGTGAGGCGGGGCCTCCATGGATCAGATTAGTCTGTTCAGCACATCACATACATCCTCAATCAGACGGAGATCTGGGGAATTTGGAGGCCAAGTCACCACCTTGAGTTCTCTGTCATGTTCCTCAAACCATTCCTGAACTGTGGTCCAAGGAAAGGTTTCTCACCAGAACATTGCCCAAAGTATCACACATCACCTGGTCTAGTTCTGATGTTCACATGCCCAATTGTGGGTACTTTTGGTGGTAGACAAAGGTTAGTATGGGCACTCTGACTGGTCTGCAGCTACAGGCCCACAACTAGCATGAATTTTTCAGAACTTTGTGCTATAGTAGCTTTTCAGTGATGTGCACTACAACCGACCCAAAAATATATTTGACAATCAACAACCCGAACCCAACAAGGCCCACAGTATTTCTGCAAGTTATTTAGTAACACTGCTTTCTGACACTAATAAACAATAATTGTGTATTAAAGCATGTGCAAGATGTGTACTCTGTAGAAGATAAAAAGGGGGAATTTGGCTGACAATCATTAGTTACAGGAACAGTTCCCCTGGAGCAACTGAGGGTTAAGTGTCTTGCTCAAGGACACAGTGGTAGAAAGTGGGAGGGTTTGAACCAGCGACTTTGTGGTCATCAGGTTTACAGACAAGTGTTTGACCATGTCATCTTCCATGTCATTTTAAGAGAAACAACAGCAGTCATTATACCCCGAAGTGCACATTCACTTAGAGATCTTGTTAACCTAGGGAAAACAAAAATAATGCATCACAGTTCACCACAGACAAAGTAAATAAGTACAGATTTTATTGGCTGTTATTGTTCTTGCCAGTTTCAGTCTTCAAATTAATCTCTGTGCTCTCTGCTCCAACACAGACAGCAATGCAGCTTCATCCTTCTCAACATGCTCCCTCCTGATAGGTAGATGGTAGCAGTCAGAAGCGTATAGGAGAAATGGCCATTACAAGCATGCCGTAAACCTTCAGCCAAAAGAGATCCGTCAAGCTTAAACAAACACAGGCACTAAACAAACATGGTGAATTTATGTTCCGGCTACTGGAGCGGCTTTGGCACAGAGGCCTGGGCACGGCTGGTGGGGACTGGGCCACTGTCCAGCGAGCACAGAGAGTGGGCAGAGTAGACGAGAGCAAGCTCAAGTGCTCCAGTGCTGAGTAATGGGGCTCACCAACACTCCCCACCACCCCACCACCCCCCGGGCCTCATTCACCACGGTTCTGATTTACACATCATAGGGATTAACGGATCCCAGGGCCATACTGCTGTGCGCCTAAGTGGCTTGGAATGATTGCCTTTATATGCATTCACCCTCCATCACCTTTAGATAATCTCCAAAAAACATTATAGTTGCATGAAATGATCTTGCATTAATGAATAAACCCATGTGTTCAAATATAAAGGGCCAGGAGACACAGATACCAAATTTCCATCCTTCACTCCTGTAACTTAAGAATTATTCAGTCAGTTTGTATTGTTTTCCATGTGACTAATTACAAGGTGATGTGTCTTACGTCCCTAAACTCCAGGCTTATTATTCAGTTCAGGTTGACGTTCAAGCTCAAAATGATCACATCAACCAGAATTTGTTGCTAAGGTGCACTCAAAAGAGAGCATAAAACAATTTAAAAACACAGCCCGAAGAATGTATATTTAAAGCAGTATTCAGTTACTATTATAAATTATTCAGTATTCACTATGAAAATAATATGTATCCCTGGTAGTCAGGCCCAGCCCTAACAAATTTGGAGCGGTGGCCTCATAGGAAAGGTATGTATCATTATTATTATTACTACTACTACTACTACTTAATAGGCTTTGCTAAGCAGGTAAATTCATGTTCATATAGGTAAATTCAATGTATATATATATAAGGAAAGAGAGAGAGAAAGAAAAAGGGAAAAAGACAAGGGGGAGTGGGAATGAAGGCCTGGGTCCTGCCGACAGACCCTCAGAGTTTACGGTTTTTAAGCTTCCACCAAACAGTGGCTGCAAACTTTCATAATGAAAGTTTCACAGGCTGCCTACAGTTCGAAAACCTGCTTCTGTTACAGCAGTGGTACAATTCCACCTGGGTCAGTGTGCAGAGGAATAGAGGTACTGACGCATGTACTGTACTGAAGTGTCAGTAATTTAGGCAGCGACACTCTGGGGATCTCAGTGTTCTGCAACACTTCTCCCATCATGGCATCAAACACTTCCTCATTAACGAGAAGAATCTCAAAAAAAGGCCCAACTAAACGAGATCCGGTCCTGAAGTAATGCAATAAATACATATTCATCCTCCCTGCAACTCTTCGTTATTCATATTCCCCAGCGGCTCTGATTTGACTGTGACCGGCCTCTGAGTCCTGGCTCTATGGGAGGCCGGCCCTGGTCTCTCCCTTCACAACAAGTGTATGTGCAATAATGCATAATGTATGATATTCTTATGATCGGGCCTGGCCCGCGGGATGGCACACACACTGATGCGAGTCATGGAACCTGTGACAGTGGGGGATGGGAGGTGGGGAGGGTGTTTTTAATGGGGGAAGAAGAGATGACAGATGAGATTTTGCGTGGGTTGCAGAATGCTGATAATAGTGACATGAAATGCACATGTTTGAAATTCTACCCGAGACAAAAAGAGTAGTTTCATCTTTCTGCCAATCCCGGAGTCTGCGCCTCTGCACAGCTGAGCCTCTCAACACTCCACACAAAAGCTGTGTATGGCAAGGCAAGGCAAAGTCAAAATAGTGAATTTGTAAGAATATATATATGTGCATGCATGCTCGTGCTGGGAGCCCCCAGACACAGGCTTGATTTAGTTGGGGAATAGATGCCTGTCCTTCAAACCACTGGCAAAAATTGGTCTCAATATGAAATGTAATAAAACTGCTATATCGCCAGCTCTCGGTGCACCTCCAGTCATACTTCACATCTCACATCTCTGCCGGAGCGCGCACACACAAACACACACACACAACATACACACTCTACACACACACATACACCTACTACTCTACTCACACTTTACACACGTACGCTATTCACACACACACGACATACACACTCTACACACAAACACACACACAACATACACACTCTACACACACACATACACCTTACACACACACTTCTCACACATACACTCTACACATCCATACTCCACACACACACACACACTCTACTCACACTTTACACACGTACGCTATTCATACACACGCAACATACACACTCTACACACACACACACAACACACACACTCTACACACACTCTATACACACACACACACACACACACACACACACACACATTCTACAGACGCTCTACACTGTGCACACCCTCCTATGGCACGTTTTATATTGTATTTGTTTCTGTGTGTTAAATTTAAAAAATGAAAAAGGCTGTAGAACCCTTGGTTTCTCTGTGATGGATCTGTCATTGTTCTCCTGATCTCCTGTTTTAGGTCCTGGTTTGTTTGTTTCATCCTTTTTATTGAGGAAAGTGGGAGAGTCAGTACCTCTCAGCTTTGTTCACAGTGGAGCTCTGACCATGTTTGTTTTAACTTTCTTTTGTAAAGTTATTTTGTCTTTCCGTATTGTTCAGGTTGTTTAAGATGTGTTTTATAAACAAATTTGAACTTGATACAGAGATAACTGATAGACCCATATATAATTAGGAGATAAAATCTGAAGTGTGAGAATGGGCTGACCTACTGTGTGGATTTGATTGACTGGTGATGATTAATTGATTGATTGATTGATTGATTGGTGATGATTGTTTGATTGATTGATTGATTGATTGTGTGTTGCTCTGCTCCTGCAGGGGGAGTACAGGCCTGATAAGCAGCTGTCTGATGAAGATCTGAAGAACGCCGTGTCCATCCATCATTCTCTGGCCATCAGAGCCACGGACTACCACAAGCGGCCGAACGTGTTCTACCTGCGCACGGCCGACTGGAGGGTCTACCTGTTCCAGGCCGCGTGAGTCTGTTTTTACCTCTCAGGTAGCGACAGGTGAGCTTTAAAAGGTCTGCGCACCTGTGATCACTAAAATAATACACGCCCCCTTCAGACCAGCCGCAGCACAGGTTCATTTTTTTTGGCATTTTGTGTTTTGATATAAGAGACTGGACCTTTCTTCTTTAGGAACAGGATCAGAATCAGAAATATTCATTGATCACAAAGGAAAGTGTTTGTTACACCTGCACAGACACACAGAGACAAGACAAGGTGACACTGCACATAACAAAACTGTCAGAGAGTCTGTTATAGAGTCTGATGGGTGTGTGTGTGACAGGGGGAGGAGTTATAGAGTCTGATGGGTGTGTGTGTGACAGGGGGA
>JBBPCY010000018.1:7987235-8015175 GCA_037974405.1 Brachyalestes nurse
CACACACAGAGGGTACAAAAAAACAACAGAGTGGGTGCACACACACACACACACACACACACACACACACACACACACACAGACATACACACACACAATTTTAAGCAGCACCTGTGGTATATATATATATATATATATACACATCATATACAGAACTGTGCAAAAAGCTTACGAGAAGCCATTTATCTGGGCAGCAAGCATTTATTTGTTCAAACAAACATTAGAATAAATACAAATAAACAATCTATCATAGCCTAATTTGTGTGAGTGCGTGGATTAACCATCTCCAAAGCTCCAGTGAGAGGATATTGAACAGTTCCCATCCAAAAAACTCATTTATCTAATCAGTCCTGGGTCTGAATGGCATTTTTCAGGCTTTGAGTATTTGTTGGAATTTCAGAATGAATACTTGTTCTCAAAGTCAGGGTGAAAACCTTTTATGATAAATACAGTTAAGTACTTTTATTGCTGCAGTTCAAAATATATTCAAGGGGCAAAAAGCTGTATTATTAATAAGCTGAAGGTGTGAAGGTGCAATATGTAGTGTCTTACATAGATCATAAGGTGGAACTATCAGAATGATCCTTTTGTTTATCACCATCAGGTTTAGTTTTGGCTTATTAAGGAAGTTGTTTTTCTCCCATCCACAGTCAGTCCTCACACAGCAAACAGGCTTGAGGCTCAGAAGCTCCTTCTTTTAGTGTTACTCAAATAAATCACTTACATATTTCAGATATAAACATGGTCATATCTTCTGTCAGGTGGAGGCGTCAAGCATGGAGAAGGGTGCAGACGTGAACAGGACTTTATAGGACAAAGAATGAGAAACATGAGACTAAACAAGGATCTAACAGACCACTGAACTAACACAGGGCAAAACAAAACAAAACAAAACAAAGCAATAAGAGACCGAGGTGTAAAGCACATAAACATGAACACAAGGCACCGGGCAAAAGTCAAGGCAAACTATTAAACAAAACCATGGAGCAAAAACAGGGGCTATTTATACTAACTAAAGAAATGAGAAACACCAGGACTGGGGAGGAGACAGGACCAAGACACAGGTGAACAGGATAATAAAGGGGCTGGGTTAAGGCGGGGCTAATATCAAATCAACCATTCACATGGATCAGGTAAACAAAGGCACAGGGAGAATGTAAACAACAGAGAAGAAAACAGGTGGAAGCCAAAAATCATGAAAAAGACAGGGAGAATGTTACATACCAGCCTAACCTGAGTTCTGTGATTTTTCAGGAATATCTGCTCTTTTGGCTTGATTTAGAATCAAATCCATGAAAAGTGGCGCAGGCTGTTGGGTCTATGGTGAGGGGAGATGGATGCCCAGACGGAATCAGCTACTATGCATTTATTTATTGATTTAAATAACATCAATAAACACCCTTTCTAAATGTCTGATTAAATATGTGGTAGTTTAAACTGAAATGATTGTTGCTTGTGAACACTAAATACACAGTCAGATACCAACATAACACCCAGATACTCCAGGATTCAAATGACATGGGAGATTTTATTCTAAGTCAATGTGGGCCATTCCTCATGACATTTTAACACAGTTTAAAACACAGGTGTTTCCAATTAATGTGAATAAATAAAATACATCAAAAATGGAGACTGACTTTATCTAGAAGGAAATTTGAGACAAACAAACATTCAGCATTGTTTCAGCATTCTCTATACATAATGAAATAATGTAACAACAGCAATGAGACAATGTTATTGACTCACATGCACAGATTTAATTTTTTAAACTTAGTATTAAAAAAAGAATGCACATGCACTTTGTTGATCCTCATACTGAACGTTTCCCTCACTTTTCTGACGAAGTTGTGACATTTTTGGTGTTAAAACTGTACAACAACAAACTACATGCACATACACACACACATATACATAAACACATACACACACACAAACACACACACACACTCAGAGTTCTATGAAAAGCTAATGGTCAACCTCTACCACCACTGCCAGCCAAGACCACACCCTGTACAACCCTATCAAAACCGGTCAATACTCTTCCTAGAATGGACGGTACCTTGACATTAATCCGCCGAGGCCCAATTAAAAATGTGACAATCACCATCACCGGTGAGGAAAAAAAAAAAGGCTCATGCCTACCACTTTAATTGGACGCGTGTTTCAACATGGAGACATTGTCCTTACCTGAAAACCCCAAACAGGAGATTAACAGTGCATAGAAACCGAGTGTATATACTTTAATATGGGTCACGGGTGTTGAACCCAGCATATAAGGACAGGAAGCCATTTGGTTTAACAGCTAAGCTGCTGAACATGGCTCCAACGCTACACAGCCTGGAGCTGTCTGGCCATACCTCGCAGCGAGGATGACTGGTTACCCTCCTGAATTCTGTGACTAAAATTAAACGAGCATCTCAGCAACATCCCACAAGGGTAGGAACGGTGGAAGCAACCACAATAAAATCTCATTTCTTAGATCTCAAAGGAAGACAATTTATTTTTGGAGCGCTCCTGTCCGTTTCTCAAGGAGATACACGCGAAACGGAGGAAGCTCGCACGGTAAAAGACGTTCTTTCCAGCTCAGCCCGCTGCGCCTCTCCCTCACTGCCTCATGTTAATTAGTATTGTGGTTAATCCGATATTGAAGAGCCCCAAACTGTCAGGTCATATTATAAACAATCGGCCTGAACGTTAGCGCAAATGACATTTTGTGCTGCTATCTCTCCCCACAAAATGTTCCCAAGGTACTAATTGGCCTACTTTATGCTCTCTGTCTTTGAATTGCCAGTTCTTTTTTAGTTTGGGGTATTAGTCTTGACAACCATCGATCTGTAACATGTAGCATTCTATATATATTTTTTTTCCAAGAAGAGGGAGAGGAAATGAGGTGAATGGGTTAACTCTTCGCCTCCCGGGTTGGCGTGTGGCACTGCTACGGCGCGGATGGCGTGATGAAGACTAAGGGTTTTTTCGGCGAGTATGGTCAGGTCTGCTAAAATGAAGGATTGCTTCTAATTTGAAAGGAGAATGAAAGTTCAAACACTTTGCCGGCAGCAAAGTAAGTGTAACTTTTCTCCTCTTGCATTATTTAAGATTAGCTCCATCATTTTATCAATCTATCGATCTCTCGGCAGAAAGATGAAAATGGAAAAATAATGAGGCCGATGAATGCTGTGTAAAGAACATCAATGTGTGAAATTTAATTATCTGCTCAGGAAGAAAAAAAAAAAACGTTGACTGTTTTCTAAAACAAAAAGAAGCGGTTAATATTTTTCCCTCTCTGCATATTTTAATTACCAGATCAATCATAAGTACATACGGTGCCGGGTTTGCCAGAGAGGGGAAAATTGCGAGTCTAAATGAAAAACAATAGATTTACTTTAAAGTCGGGACTCTTTTGAAGTCTAAATTAAAATTTCAGGTACCTTTAGGAAAGGCTGCTTCAGAAAGTTATGATATTTAATTAGTGTGTTTAGATTCCACTGAAATTACACTTCACAGCCCAACATGATGTTAAATGAAAACTCGGGAGGATTCAGACTTCTGCTGCCTCAGTCAGTGGGAGTTCAGATCAACACAGAAGCTCTGAGATGGTGGAGAGAAACGGAGAATCCTCATGTCAACCGAAGTTCCTGCTGAGAGCCAGCTATGCTCACTAATCCTGCTGCTCACCTGAACCTCCTGTTCTCACTTTATCTGGCCATTCTTGCAGTATTAAATCAAGAACTCAAACACTTCACGTAATGCAGAAATGATACCTGATGAACACTGCAGTTTCACACAGAGGGAGGATTCCATTCGCATAACACCAAACTGGTTAAAACTGTTAGGAAAGGCCTAGTGTGACATGAATAACCACTTTAAGGGGCCATAATTAACTGGTTTCAGACACTAAAACTGAACGGATACACGTAGCGGATGGCTTTCAGGGGGGTCATGTAACTATTATTTATATTAGTTCCACGCTATCAACACAACCATGCAAATAATCCCAGGTTATATCAACCCTGTGCAATTAAATGAACAGTACAAATTAATTTCACGCTACAAACACAACTGTAAAAATAAAACGTGATTATATTAATGCCATGCTATAAACACAACCACACAAAAAACCTCAGGTTATACTGACCTCACGCTATAAACACAACCATACAAATAATCTGAGGTTATACTGACCTCTTGCTATAAACAGCTATACAAATAATCTCAGGTTATAGATATTTCATATTATAAACCCAACTTTACCAATAATCTCAGGTTGTTGTAATTCCATATTATAAGAACGACCTTACAAATAATCTCAGGTTATATTTACCTCATGCTATAAAACAACCAGACAAAACATTTCTGGTCATATTAATCCTGCGCTACAAACACAACCACACAGAAAATGTCAGGTTATAATAATCTCATGCTATAAATACGGGCGTACAAATAAACTCAGGTTATAGTAATTCCATGGTATAAACACAACCTTATAAATCTCAGTCCCTTGTTGTTTAAATGAACAGTACAAACAACCCCAGGTTATATTAATTCTGTGCTATAAAACTATAGAAATAACTTTCTAATACTAATCCAGTGCTATAATTCCAATTGTAGAAATAATCACAGTATATCAATCCTGTGCAAACTGCCATTTCATGTCATTGTACTATCAATATTCCATCCCGTACAGAGGCACTCAAGGAAGCATTTAGTCAGACTCCCTGCGGCCGAAATCACGCAGATGTATATTGTCCTACCTTAAGTGTACAATTCTGAATGACACACTGTGTTCACTTAAGCCAGATGATTATAGTAGTTGGTTCAAATGAAAATTATCTTAAATGTTGGGACATGTAAGATATTTTGGAGCAGCTGAACATACTGAGTATGGATCTTTTCTGATGTGTCTGTGTAATTTATACAGAGATTTCTTGTCCCATGCGTATCAATCTTAAACATTACAGACATCCAGAGGTAAAATTACCCCACCTCCTCATGGAAAAGGAATCCTGTCCAAACAGTACAGTTATTACTTTCATTTTTCTATATTGTTCAAATGTAACTACTTAATATACTAATTAAAACTATTTACCTGCTGTATCTTCATTTCTGACTCACTTTTTTCCTTGAAAAAACTGACAAACATGGCAAAAACATCAATTTTTCTTGGCTGCACAATGAAAACATGATCAAATCATGAAATACGACTAACTCTAAATTTCTCCTCTTGTTTCTGAAAGCTAGATGAGAGAAATAACTCATACCAAATTACAATGAACTTCTACAATCACCAGCCATGAATATGATGTAGGGTTAAATGCTGGAATCTTGGCCAGTCGCTAAAATATTCACACATTACACTGTACACTACTTCCTAAGTCATCTGTGTCATCGTCTGGTTCTGGTCTTTGTGTTTTCACATCCATATCCTATCCAGTTAAAGGAGTGAGAACACCCTCCCTGAAGCAGTATGAAAACAAACCCCATTTTGCCGTGACTGAACCGCTGCAGCTCTCCGAACCTGTCTCACCGCTGGGCTCCCAGACGTTAATGCCGCCATCTGACTCAGCTCCTGCTTTGGGGAGAAGCACATAGCTCATTCCAGCACCCCCACCCCCCAGCGTCTCTTTTTTTTCGCCCCCTGCCTTGCACAGACGAGCGCTGAAGTTTATTTCTCTTGGCATGTCCTTGGCCGGCGCACTGCCACCCATTTCACACGTTTTTATTGGCTAATTTGACTGTACTCTTGCCAGCAGCTGCAAGTGAGCCAGGAGCGGCGCCCTCCGGTCCCCCTCCATGCCATGCTCCCTCCCCGCTACAGCCACGGATGGATCAGTCCGCTACTCGGATCGAGGGAATTTTTGGCTGTGTTTCTCCTTGTCATCTGTTTTGCCGCCTATAAGCGAACAGAACCGAGTGTTGGAGTGTTGCTGAGGCTTACTCTCCACCCCCAGCTAAAGCCACTCAGGGGAAGCAAGGCTGTTTGTTTGCCCCTAAATATAATCAGCATCTGTTCTGTAAAATCAGTGGCGGCGGGTCTGCCAGCAAGCTGGGTGCTGTATGCTACTGCCGACAGTCAGTCCCCGCTGCCTCCTAGATTTCATTCACTTTCTCAATTCAGTTCAATTCAATAGCCACAGCACTATCTGCAGCAGATACTGTCACCAAGCTTCTCTACAGGAATTTGAGTCTAGACCACTAATGAGCCAGCTGAGGGCAACAGTGGCAGGAAATCTCCGTAAGAGACTGAGAAAAAACACTGAGTGGAACCAAGACTCAGAAGTAAACACTCCCCAAGGGCATGAGGAAGAACTGCTGAGAGGAACCAAGACTCAAAAGGAGAAATTTCCCAAGGGCATGAGAAGGAAATGCTAAGAGGAACCAGAAGAACTCCCTAAGAGAAAAACCTCCCTCCCTAACTCCGCTCTTAGAAAAACTCCCTAAGAGACAGAGGAAACAAAGTCAGAAAAGAACCAAGACTCAATAATGAAAATTGAAGAATTTTCACTATTGAGTATTGGTACAAAAGGAAAATTTCCCTACGAGCATGAGGAGGAAATGCTGGGGGAAACCAGAACTCCCTAAGAGTATGAAATAAAACCACCCACTGAGGGGACTCAACACTTTAAAGAAAGTTTCTGAAGAGCATGAGGAAGAACCACTATGAGGAACAATGACTCAAAAAGAGAACTTCTCTAAGAGGAACCACTGAGAGGAACCAACACTCAAGAGGAGAATTTTCCAAAAACCACGGGGAGAACATGCTGAAAAAGGCCAAGAGGAAGGCCAAAGGAAAAATTACAGCAGAACATGCTGAGGAATCCACAGAATACACATTTAAAAAAGCTGCTCAAGAACATCATAAAGAACTACTGAGAGGAACCAATAAGGGGAAAGTAGGGGTGCAACAGATAGATGCAGAACGGTAGAAATGTACTGACCTAACAAAGATGATTAAAACGAGGCCTTTGGATCATACAGAGTAAAGCTCTGCAAGATAACTCAATGACAATGTTACAATTGTTCAAGAAAGTTGTCAGATAAAGATCTGATGGACCGCAGAGCAGCAATAGTCAGCAATTGTACGGCAATACTATTATGAAAAAATTATGATTATGAAAAAAATGGATTTTTACCGTTGATGCAATGTTTAGAAAAAGCACTCTGCTGTATATTACAGTAATGTACATAAAAGAAAGAAGAGCTAGTTGCACGAGAATGATGCCGATGAAGAAGGATAGGAACAAAATAACCAAACAAAGCAAAATTAAAACAATAATAATCTTTAAGGCTAATCGATTACAGAAATAGTCATTATTTGCAACCCTACTAGAATGCCAGTTGTACTAAACAGACGCAGGTTATTCATTCATTAATTCATGCGTTTGTACAGAAATCCACTCACCAGTTCTTCCCTCCTGTACCAGTGTGGCTCAGAATACCTTTCGCAACGAACAAAACATCTTATTATCGTCTTGTCACAGAAAGACGCAGTTAAAGAAAATAAACGATTTCACAGAACGCACTTGGAATTGCAACCCCAACAACTAGCAGCTATAATTCATACTTCTTCCGTTTGAAGTCATGTATTGTGGTCCAGATGATCAAAGCTTACCGACCTAGATTCTCGTTTTTACGGAAAGGGGGCCATACCTTTAGAGAAGACACCACAGCAAATTGGATGGAGAATTGCAAACTCCCTTTGTTTATCAGATCCATAGGGCATAATCAAGTTACACGCGAACAAGTGAGATTAAGGAAGTGTTTTGTAATTGTCTTGCGGAAGGCCGAGTGCAGGCCTTTAGAACTGCCCGGTCTGGACTCAAATGCCCGCGGTGGGTTGTATCTTTAGCGCTGGACAGACGAGCTGGCTTTGTGAGTGCGTCCCGTGTGCCATGCAGATGCTGCGTGCGCAAACACGCCTAACATTTGCACAGCGGCAGTGTCACTCAGGCACGGTGTCTCCCGAGCTCAGGGGCGCTGCGCTGTCAGGACGCTAAAAATTAAAGCCTCCATCGACAGCACAAGCAAAATGTGCTGAAATACATCAATTCCACCTGGCTAGAGAGAGGCCTATTTATTACAAGAGGGTCCAGGCCCACACACTCCCCTTCTATCCTGGCTGCGAGTAAGGACGCTAGTTTAAAAGACAAATCTCTCTGTCATGCACACGCAGA
Source organism: Brachyalestes nurse (assembly GCA_037974405.1). Classification (NCBI taxonomy): domain Eukaryota; kingdom Metazoa; phylum Chordata; class Actinopteri; order Characiformes; family Alestidae; genus Brachyalestes; species Brachyalestes nurse. The sequence goes on from JBBPCY010000018.1 coordinate 7,995,407, forward strand.
AAGAATTAGTCTCAAATGGAAGGCAAGCTGGTACAAGAGAGAGTAGGAAACAGCTGCTTTATCAGAGTGGAGTTGTGGTAAAAGATATGGGTGGGATTGTGGTGGGCAGTATGATAACAGGTGAGAGTCATAAATTACATCACAATATGTTTCTGTGTATACGGGAATCATCAGCGCTGCTGGAACACTAAGGGCTGTATGGTTCATAAGTCATATAGATACACAATACAAGCCTGTAAACAGTACATAGTAACGGCCTAGACTGTATAGAGCACTATAACCGGATATCAGCCTATTTTCTTATTTTTTTTAAAAACTGGCCCAAACAGCATTACACAGACTTAGAATACCGAATACTTTAAAAACAAGTCCTTGAATACTCGTGCCCAGTACCTACCCTATGAAACAATAATGTAGCTTCCAAATAAAAGAAACTGAAAACCAAAATAACTTGAGAATTCACATTATTTGGGCAAGCTCTACTTATTGTATTCATTTATTTGTACATCACACTTGTTCACCAACTGTTTTTCTGCCCGTCCTGTTCCTGTTTTCTTCCTTTTTTTAAATCCCTATTAAAACATGACACTGCTGTTTACCCGTGCATTTTGTCCGTTCCAACTTGCAATCAAACTTTAGACAAATGAAATATTTTGTACATATCATATATTGTGAAAACGCATTCAAATATCACAATTATCACAATATTTTTGTCACATCGGCAGCCTGGGTAGGGATGGGGAGAGGTGTGCATCTAAAAAAAAAAAACCTCATCAGCGGAAACCGCATGGGAGCCATGGAGGAATTCAGCCAGTTCTTCCTCAAACTCACACACCATATCTGAACCATATGCTGAGAGGAATAGGTTTGGTATTTCAGAGATGGAATGTGAGGTGTCCATAGATTTCTTCAGCCAGGCATATCAGCTGGTAACATTTTTAGTGTTTGCTTAATAGTACCCATGTCTATGGAAAGTAGTGGCTTATGGTTTTCAAACTGACCATCGTCTCATACATTTGTAACCCGGGAGTACACAGCAAAAGTTACATACAGAAAAAAATGGATTAACTGAGGTTCTATGAGCATAAAATCTACCCAAAATTCTAGCCGTACTGTATGCACCATTATCTCAGATGCCCCATCCACTGGATATAAAGAAACCACTAGAGTGAATGGCAGACAGCAAGGACCTCTGATTCGAAGGCATCGATGTTGGACCTCTTTAGTGTAGTCTATCACGGGTCCTTTATTGGCCACCAGCCAAACGCTGGCTGAAGGGTCAAACTGTGATGGCTAGACGACTGGGTCAGAGCATGTCTAAAATGGGAGGTCTGGTTGGATGTGTGCAGTGGTAAGTACCTACCAGAAGTGTTCCAAGGTAGGAATGCTGGTGAAACGGCAAATATGTAATGGGCACCAAAGGCTCAGTGATGCACATGGATAATAAAAGCTAGTCTGTGTTCTCCAGTCCCACAGAGGAGCTACTATAAGTTAGTGTTGGCTACAATAGAAATGTGTTAGAACACACAGTACATCCCACCAATAGGAGAAGGCAAGCCAGCAGAGGCAGTATGACGCTCTGGGCAATGCTCTGCTGGGAAATCTTCAGTCCTGGCATTCATTTGAATGTTACTTTGACATGTATCACTTTCCTGAAAATTGCTGCAGACCAAGTACACTCCTTCATGTCAACAGTAACGACAGGAGCCTCTTTCAGCAGGATAAAGGACCCAGCTGCACTGCAAAACCTGTTAAGAACTGGTTTGAGAACCAAAACAAAGGGATCAAAAGTATTAACTTGGCGTCCAGATTACCCAGATCTCAGTTCAATTAAGGTGCCTTAAGGTGTTACAGCTGCCATAATAATTATCATAAGGAATGGGCATAATTGGCTCAAATCCAATTATCGTAACTATGCAACTTTGCACTAAATGTACATTTGATACTGTTTACAGGCTTTCTATAATTAGTCCAAATCAGTCTTTTTGATGTTACAGTGGGTTAGTGACGTACTGATGATACCTAGAAATACAAACAGTAAAATAATTTAACATGATACCAATGGCATGTTATATTGCCCACCCTTACAACCCAAGACTTTATAGTGAGGACCTCAGTCCTGCTCGGTGATGGAAAATATCTTCTACATGGCAGATCTACACAGCAGCTGTATACAGTACAGACTAAACATCCTGCAAAAAGATGGAAATGTTGACGGCCCAGTACGCCAGAACCGTTGTGTGGAGAACTAAATGATTATTCCCAAAGATACTTTCTATGAAGCATCCAATTATGCAGGAGCTGCAGATGGCTGGGGCGATTCTGGATTTCCTCATTCAGCGTGCAACTGTTTCACAGGCAGGGAACTGCAGTCAGTCTCTGCTTTGCAATAGTGAAGATGATGGGTTGCGGAGGTGCTGAAGTACAACAGTGACAAATAACTTCAGTTTTCTGTTTTACCATCAGTCTCATTTTTCTGTAGGCTGTAACAGCAGCTGAAATTGTTGACTGCAGGGCCTCTAGAGTGTGTTAGCAGAGCTCAGTCATTAGTACACTAGAGCTCAATGATCTGCTCACATCTGAGTTTGGTGGTACCCTGCAGTCTTCGGATACTGAACGTGTTCCTATCAAGCCAGAAGTCAACAGAGACTCCTGCCTCTTCTGTTCCCTGGGGTATCAAAGAAGCCATTAGGAAAAAAAAAAAACAAACACACACACACACACAGAGGGACCGGCCCTGTCTCATTCCAGACTGAACACTGAAAAGCACATTGATCACTGGCCTCCACTGACTACTCTGCCACGAGACGTCTGGGTGGACATCCAAGCACCTCCAACATATTTACAAATGCAACAAACATATCTCCTTAAGGTGCCCTGTGACAAACATCAACAGTCTCTCGATCTCTGCAGAAACCATTTCTGGAACCAAAACAAACAATCTTTGGACTGATGAGCTCAAACAGAAGCAGTAAATCCCATCAGTGAAAAGAGAATAATGCAGTTTATCAGCTCTTCTTCTGTTTGTAACATATACCGCTGTTCCTTTTGAAACAGTATGTTTAAAAATAATAAAAAAACATTAATAAAAAACATTTTAAAAATGATATACTATATAAACAATGATAAATAAATGTTTGAGAAACAGATTATTTTATTTGCTTTGATTTAAAACAGCCTGGATTTATTATTTTAGTTATACATGTATATATATATATATAAATATCTATACACATATTCTTATATGAGACACAGGGAAGGAGGGTCAGAGGTTATGTGCTGGGGCTTTGGTCCACCCTGTTCTGCACATTTTCAGTGCATGCAACATATAAATCCAACTATTCAACTAATAAGCAAGGCTTTCCTGGGTTGAAGTGGGTGTGTCAGAGCAGAGAAACACTAAAATTTGCAGGGCAGTGTGGTCTCCAAGTTGGGAACCAATGCGCTCTGGCAAACATGCAAAAACAAAAACATACAGGCCACATCTGGTCCAACACCATCACAATTATTTATAGTGATTACAGTGGGTAACTGCTGCTGTCACAGAAAGAGTCCAGCCTTGGATGGGACTAAAGAAAGAAAGTGGAGTAATGTGTGATTCTGTCTACAGCCAATGAGAAAGGGTGTGTATCCAAATCTGCTGGAACAGAGGAGCTGCTTGCTGAACTCACGCAAATAAGAGCCTTTAAAATGTTCAGAATCTTTAGATTCTGCGTGGACTAAGGATGTCAAGTCTCTTTACATATTTGTTCTCCTTACAATTACAAGTGAGCTGCAGTAATCTCACTGTGATTTTAAACGCTGTGTTCATACCCAGTTTGCATTTTTGCTACACTTCCTGTGTGAAAAGGCTCGCAGGAGAGTTAAGGCTACTGCTTCTGATCTAAAATGCATTTTTCTTAGCTGTGCTCTAAGGGAAAACGCCACGCCCGGAGTCAGCCAGCTTCATGCAGCTGTGGTGTTGCTGTGATCCTGGTAGCCCAATTACAGTGCACTGAATCAGCGCTATTACTGAATCGAATCGCACTATTACGGTAACAAATCGAGATCTCATATTAATACCTTTTTTGCACAGACTTGGAGTAGGTCCAAAAAGGTCTGTGCTTTCCTCCCTCAGAACGGGAGCCTGTTGTATCCGGATGTTTCAACATCTTTTAGGAAAACAACGAAAAAAAACAGCTCTTTCCAACATGGCTCTTTTCTATTCAAAACATCACGGATCCTATAAAAAAGACATGAACTGGCACTTGCCCCTTACCTAATGAGTCTAGAAACTAAAGGTGCATTCAATTCACCCTAGCAGTTCCCTGTAAAGTGGGCTACACACACAATTCAGACATTTTAAGGGGGGTCCAAACCACAGGGAGTGAAAGTGTTCAGTTGGAAGGGAATTTGAAACAGTTTAGAGTGAAGTGTGGAGTGAAGTTTTTCACTTCACAGGAGGTTTCAGGAAAGTTCAGCCATCAGTCCTAGCATGTTTCTCGAAGAGCGTGTGTTGCTTTGTGGAAGGTATTTAATTAACTGCGGCCCCTAAATCCACTTACCCGGCTCAGTGTGTGGGTATATAAGGGCACTGCTCGGGAACCCTGTGGAATGGAATGCAGCTGCCTCATCTACACGGTGTGAGACTGTATGAGCCCAGGAATACTTTTTCATCCATAATCCAGAGAGAAAAAGAACTAGGAAGCATTAAAACCTTGGTTTATGTTTTGGTGTGTAGTTTATAACATTCTACACTGTATCAGTTTTTACTGAATATTATTTATCAGCATGGAAGTGATTCCACACTTTTGAATGACATACTCTTTCCTTCTAATCTTCCCTTTAAGCCACATCAGCCTCAAACAAAAAAAACACTGGATGGAGATTTTATTAAAAGTAATGTAACAGATGGCACCACACTGTAGCTCCTGGCCTGAGAATGTGCATGTGTGAACTCTCTCCCACAAGGGCAGAGAGAGGGAGCGGAAGAGTGAGACAGGGAGGAAGAAAGAGGTCGAGGGAGAGAGACTGTAGGAGAATGTGAGGCTGTTTCTCACCAGGTAAAGACGGAAGCGGAGCTCACACCCCGCTAGCACGTGCAGGACATGGGTGATAAAGCCGGAGAGCCCCAGCTTTAGGCCTCACTATCGCCTATTTATATCAGCTCTGTGGGTAGCAGTCACCAGTGTGTCAGGAATATATAATGAACCGGCTGCTCACTGCCACGTTAACACTAAGGCTACTGCACCAGAGGCCAGCGAGAGAGCTGGCAGCACATTAGTATTCATGTAATGACTGAGAAGGAAATAGGTGGGATAGGATAGGTGTGGTATATACAAGGTGTGTCATTAGAGGGTGCAAATAGTGTCAAGCAGTAACTCTCCATATTAAACTTTACTGAATCACAAAGCAACTCAAGATTTTTTACAACAGGGATTTTTGTAATTTTTTCATTTACCTGAAAAAAGACATAATCTGAAACAGATGCCAGTGCAGATTCATTTTTCATTTTAAACTATTAAGATACAGATAATTTAATTCATGCAGAGTTAAGAAGCCCATCTAGAAATACAGTGTTGCCCTATTAGTTAAAATACACAGTCAACAACATGACCTTGAAAACACAGAATATGGAAAAAATCTGACTAGTAACATACAAATTCTAACAGAATACTTATTATTCTCATGTCAGTGTTAGGCTGCCTGTAGATATTTAAGAGAAGAACTATAAGTTTTACTTCATTTGTATGTAACAGAATCATGTTTGTATAGAAATTTGGTAAGAACTGCAATACAATATAACAGAGCTCAATTCTTGAACTGGCCAACAGAAAATGAACCAATCATAGCATAACATAGTACATAGTATTTTGGTACATACAGCTAAGCAAGCTCTCACACCCTTTCAGTCTTCAGCAGCAGAAGGACTGAAGAAGTGTTAGATTAACCACCACCGTGACAACAGGATGTGACAGTGGGATGAACCAATCACAAATGGATGTCCAGTTTATGGAACCAGTTCTATGAGGGGAAAATATTAGGTTTCTGGAAGTTCTGTTACTAGACATGGAATGTCTTTTGTAAGTTTTAAATGTCTGTGTTTAATCTAGGACTTCTTGTGCAATGCCGTCAGCACTAACTTACTGCTGCGCTCTCATAGGGATGGTAGAAGGAACAGCATTATTGTACAGGTGTTTGGTTTTATGACCATGGTTTGATATTTATGGCCAGAACCGAAGGCCGGGCTCTAATAGCCATGGTTCACCACCCATGTTATGTTACACTGCAAACAATTCTGTGATATTTCAGGCTAAGGATCTGTTAAGATGTGTTCTTTTATTCTGTCTGCTAATATCAATACTGCATACTGGATCAGGGTTATCTCTAATTTATAATCAGTTTGTAAAGTTTCTAAAATTAAGAAATTAAAAAATGCATTTACAAGACGCTGTGAGGTACACACACACACACACACACACCCCACCCAACACACACACCCACCCTCACCTATCCCTATGACTCATCCAGCCTGCCCATCCACCTCATATAACCTGTGCCAGTTCCACTCCCAAAGAGCCAGTGCATGAGAGAGAGCAGTGGGCTATGAAACTGCCAAAGAGACCTTATGACAATTAGCCTGGGAAAAGGTTTATGACCGCCGGAGCTACAGGCCCGTACAAATCGGCCCAGCCAGCGGCAGCGGCTCGAACAGAAAGGTAATTACACCTCGCCTCATCACAAGCGAGGAAGCAGGCGACATAACGCGCTCTTTTTTCACCCCGTCTTTTCACGCACTGCCCCACCATAATTAATTATCGTCCCTTTACTCTCTGATTTATTCTGTGATTCATAACATATTTATACATTCAAGATGAATTATCATTTCCTTCAGGGATTAATCAAAAAGAAGGGAGGAAGGACCGGTCCGCTCCTGTCGCCGGATGATCAAAAGACTGAGTGGCTTCACCTAGCGGCGGTGCTCGGCGAGCCAGGGCGAGGTCCGAGTAGGAGCTGCTGATCAGAGAGGAGGCCTTGAGGGGCCGACAGACGCTTCAGTACCAGTCAAGAGCCAAGCACATGTGATCCATGCTGTCAGATTCAAGTTTAATAGGGGACCAGGCTCTTTGTCCCACAGGAGCACTGGGCTCACGACTGGATCTCAGGACTAATAACTGGCCTAAATTTGGCCAACGTGTTCCTGAAATTGGAATCACTGAGAAAATGAGAATCACTTTTTGTCCGTTTCGAATATATAACCATTTAATCAGCATGACTCCAGTATGACAATCAGCATGACCAACGCTAAACATTAATGCACTTTATCTATTTAAGTAGGTACAAAGTCAGTCAAGAAAGTGTTGCTCTTATGCAGGAATGTCCAGTGATGTTTTGCAACTCTTTTTAATGTGTTTGTCCCGGTTCCTACTGTCCATATTTGGAAACTACAGTATCTATTGTGAATTCAGTTTTTGTGATATCACAAGAACCACAAGGGGTGCTTCTTTTTTTAAGCACTGTATAAGGTAGCCAATCAGAAGAAAGCTTTTCTTTATATACCCATTTATATCAGCATATACAGTATATACAGTTAGTCTTAAAAGTAATGTAACAGAAGCAGGGTGGTGAGAGAGAACAATAAATTCTAACAAGCACGTAGGAGATAGGCCCTTTAAATACTACAAGACAAAGAATTGAGAGGTCGAAGTGCAAAATGCTGATTGAAGCACTATAAACTACTGTGTGTAAGTGTTTGTTTCCTATTTTGTCTTAATTCTTGGTGTGTTAGTGATCCTTACCGCAAACAACCTCTTGAGTAGTGTAGCTTTTTAGCATTTTGTAGCTCCACTGGTTCTCACAATGGTTCTGAGGGAGCCCCTAACTCGTGTTGTGCATCTTAGGTTGGAGTTCAATTATGGACTGCCTGGGGGTCTCTGAGAACCGGACAGAAGACCACATACTGTTGTAGTTACACTAGTAAGTCATACTTTCCTAGTGTTCTAATGATTTAAAGGAACTACATTCTTCACCGGTGTCCAGAAATCATTCTAGTGGTTGGACTTTTATCCTTGCATTCAAGTAGGCCCGCAAGATCTCAGTGAGGCATACCTGCATGTGAGCAATTACATGTTGAAGTATGTCAAAGCTTTAAACCAAAGATGTAACATCATTCTAGGGCATAATAGCTAATGAATGTTCCTTTTAAAAGTAAAAAATTTGGTCTCTCTTCTTACGGTGAATTTTAGCCATTCACTCTAAGAATGCCAATGTAAACTAGTGCTACTTGCAGACACTATTACTCTATGTAGGGCATGTAGCAAGTGTGATTCACTGTCATTTCATTTTTAATATGGACGGGGAAAAGCGCCGGAAAAAAATGGCTTCATTTTACTGATGTGTGCATGAACGTGCAGGAAACCTCTCCACCCCACGTATTAAAAATTCACCACAGAAAGCAGTTTTGAATGTGTTGCACCTTGAAAAACATTCCTGGGGCCTTTGTGACCCAGAAAGCAGGTGTCTTAGCAAGGCTCCCCGTGAGCAGGCAGGGTTTGGCTGGGCTAGATAAATGGCAGGTCGGAGCGTGTGTGTGGAGACAGCTGGATTTCGTACCTCTCCGCCTGATAATGAGGGGAGATGATGATTTCTGGGCTGCAGGGGTTAATGGCACGAAACCGAACGGAGCCGCTAATTACACGTTACGAACTATTTATCAGAATCTCCATCTGCGCTGCGCCACAACTCTCATTGTGCACGCTAAATTACTCCTTGGATTATCTTTGTAAAGCAAGTTTCCGTAATTAGGGCCCTGCACTGATGTTTTCTCTTTCCGAACGGCAACAGACAACGAGAGCGAGAGACAGTGGGAGAGGCAGAGAGAGAGAGAGAAATTAGCTGACTGGTTAATTTGGGCCTGACATCTCAAACCAGCGACACAAAGCCATTTCACACTTCTCCGGGCCTACTTTTGGCAACATGTACTTCACAAAACCTCCGAGCTATTTTCTCATCCGAAAGGTGAGCGCCGGGTGCAATTTGCATTCCGTCACGACACCCCTCTCAAAGGGAGGAAGAAGCGGCTGCCGTCAAAGCGGCGAACACACGAAGCCGCAAACTTGCTTGAGCGGTCTGAAGACGCGCCGCGAAAAAGGACTTCCTTCCTGAGCTTCCCCCCCTCGCGACCTAAAAGGTGCGCCTGACACTTATCGAGACACGTGCCGCCTCGCGAAGAGTTTTCTTCGCGGCAACATTTTTATTAAAATTACCTTCATTAGAAAACACTCTTCATTATAAAACCAAAAAGTGCTGCCGGTCTCTCAGGGCTGTTGGATTAATAAGGACAGAGATGTATTTTAAGCCGTAAACTCGGCTCCTCACTGTCCTTAATCTCCTTTCCACTTCACAGGCCAAATTAACACCTCTCTCCGGCTCTGACGGGACCTCATTAGCTCGCTTCCACCCAGAAAGAGGAGGAATAGAGAACGGAGGAAGACGAGGAAGAAGGAAAAGTATGAGAAGAAGAAGTGGAAGAAGGAGGAGGAGGAGGAAGAGGAGGAGGAGGAGGGGAGAAAGGATGGGAAGCGACCAATGACAGGCACCGGCGCGGGGGATTAACCCTTGGCGCGACCGAACACTTCGGGAATCTAGGTCGACGACGTGTTTCTAATCAGCCGGCTGGTTAGCGATAATTAGCAGGCGAGGCAGCGCGGCGGAACGAGGGGAGGAGTGGGAGGGACGCAGCGAAATGAAACAGAAAAAGAAAAGAGGAACCTGTCATGTCGCAAACACTTCAAAGGCGCATACTTCTCTTTTAAAAAGTGGCACGGCGAGGGTCCAAGTATCACTGGGGACGCGGCGAAACCACAGAGCTGAGCGGGGAGGAGGAGACCAAGGGGGCCGACAGGGACCCAAAGTACACACACACTCACACATACACACACACACTTGCGCATACTTCTGAGGAACCCAAGTACACACACACACACTTTCTGTTTGTGCATACACTCATACAAGCCACCTGCACAACGAGGGAGGAGCACTGCATCTCTGTATAGTCTCATTAACTACACAGGCAAACTTTCACACTCTCTTTTCTGTGCTTTCTTTGTCTTTTTGTTCAGCTGCCTTGACTAGGGATGCATCAGTCATGAAGTTTGACCGTAGATTCTGATTTATTTTTTTGACCCGAAGCTCACTGTGTGTGGGCTAAATGAACGTCTTAAACAGGTTGGCACACGTCCAGTACTATCTATTAGCTTGCCGATCGTCACATAGATGTTTTGTGTAAAAGTCAACCCATTTCAGTGCTGCATCCCTAATATTAACATCACCCTGCATTTCAGGACCGATTACAGATTGGTCAAAACACACCCACTACATCATGTACATCATATTTATCGTATTTTAACACTTCCCAATATTTTTCTAACTCTCCCGCTGTAATTAAGAACACATCAAATTTCAACACAAAACAGCAATTTCTTAATATTCGCTTAGTATTATTATTATTGTTACTTACAGTAATATTCATTAAACTGCCTTGTTATGTAATTGTTCAGAAACAATTCAATGCATCAGGAATTTTATATGATTACAGTACGCCTGCATGCTAAAAGCAGAGAATGTGTAATCTCAGTAATCAGGGCTGCTGTACCAGTGTATACAAAGAATGAGTATAACAGTGAAAATAAGTTAGGAACACGCAGTAAACCACGTGTACACAGATATGCACTTCTGGCACCTCTGCTGAAATGACATGTTCATTTCTACATGTTGATCCTCTACAGAGAAAACACTTCTGTACATTCTAATACAATCTAGTAAAAAAAAAGTTTGTGATATATATTTATATTTTAGATGAAACAAAAAACTAAATGCAAATGTGCACAAGTTCACATTTTGTATTGTATATTTTTTAATATATTAAACACAGCAACTAAAAAATCACATTTAAGTCTGTTCCCTGTAAAGGATGCACTCTTTTTCAATTATAAAATGAACAATATCAACAACTGTATTTTATATTCAACAACAACAACAACAAGGACAATTAAGGAAAAAGGTTCATGCTGAACTCTGTAGGATGGGTTCATGCTGTCTGATCACTCAAATCCCACAACAGCGAGCTGGAAGGGCGAACAGCTGTGCCACTCGGGAGCCCAACACCAGAATATGATCACATACTTTACCCAATATTAAGCTCCATTACAATCAGTTCTAATATCGTTCCTAAACTGAGAGATTTGAATGATCACTTTTAGCTAGATTTTTTACACCCTTAGCAGTGCATACACAATACCCACTGTGCAGATGTCAGAAATGAACCATAACAGCGTTGTTGTGACTGAGGGTCTTCGAAGCCAGACGAGAAACTCCTTAGACAGGCAAGCTAATGCCATCCCATACCTGCCCTACACAGAGAAGCTATATTTATCCCTGGCTGGGTCGTGGTGTGGCACTGAATCACTCCTTATGAGGCAAGAGCGCTGGAAACATATTTGCGGTATCATTTCAATACGCATGTGCTTTGTGGACCATGGAACAGGCTCACAAATATGATTTATGATCATCATTTAATGGCTGGAGCGGCGGCTTTTGGGTAGAGATCAGATGACTCTCTCGACAGGGAGCATGTCAGAGACGGGGACGCCGAGCGCACCATCACAACAGGAAGTTTGAAAAAGAGAGAGAGAGAGAGAGAGAGAGAGACAGGCAGACAGAGGCCCGATACTTCAGCATGTTAATGGAGAAGAGATGCTACTCCAGTCTGATGGTAAAATGATACCAGTCAATAAGGAGGTGGAATGCGGATGTGGATGACGTGATGCTCTCAGTGAGAGGCTTGCTGGACGGCAGCAGTCTTTAAATTAGCTGCCGTTTGCTAATCCTTGTTGTCTTTGCAGTAAAAAAAAAAAAAAAAAAAAAAAACACACAAATGATGGTGCCTACCCCATTAAATCTACAGCATTAAATTCACCCCTACAGAGTTTACTTTCAGAATTTCATTTAACACTGTAGGAGCTTGTTAAGCCTTGCATGACGTTTCATTCACGATTTCAGTCACTCACTGGTTTCTACAGTCGTATGCATAAGATTTGGCCCCCCGGTCAAATGACGTGTTTTCCTGACTGGGAATAAGTACACAGAACACATTTCTGCATATTTTAATTCACAGTTATTGTTTATTTGCTGAATTTAACATATTGGGAAACAAAATAAAACAAACGTTGCCTGTGCAAACGCTATGGATATATTTTATCAGTATGTTATTTTTCCCAATAAAAACACAGCAAATAAATAGAAACCGTGTACACAAATAGGGAGAGAAAGGACACAATTAGGTCACTTCTCCAAATGTATGATGAGGCCAGTGTTCAAATCTTTGCATATGACTAAATGTACACAGTTCAGAGCCACTATACTGTGTGCGGTGTGAAATGGAAAGAGTTTGGGTCACTTCAGTGCACTGGACAGTCACTGACCTGGGCTTGGAAACTCTTGAGGACAGGGGCAACCATCTCCCGCACTTCCTAAACAGAGAGCAAATTTGAAAAAGTGTGTTAATGTCAAATCTCCATATATAAGAAGGTGCTACTGAAATATAAAAATAAAACATCTAATGAAAAATAAAATTAACTATATTATGTACTAACTTGCCATTATTAAGTATTCATAATATGAAACTAATAATTAGTTAATTTATTATTTAAAAAGTTCAATGAAAAATCAAATGTACACTGTTTTCCCCCCCTGGCATGTTTTCATAGTTTTACACTGGAGACTTATGTCTCTAATAAGTAATGGAACTTTATACCCCACCAATTAGCATGATCCCAAACACATTCATAAACCATCGCATACTCACATACTGTGATAGACACTAATAGACACCCTTAGGTGGTTTCAGAAACAAATTCAAGCTTTAGGGCGTTTTATCCTACAGTTTTTAGCTCAGCGATATACTTTTATGCTAAGGCAGGTGTGTGATGATACACTCTCGCAGCTCTCACCCTAATGCCTACTTTTTGACTGAATAATAAGTTACAGCAAGTTTTTAACACACAAATTGATTTTTAAGCTGCATTACATGAGTTTCATCATCATAATTTAGAGCACAATGAAAGCCCAAAAAGAGTGATCTGTCATGTTCCACCCGTGCAGTGGGATCCTGTTTGGCATGCCTTTGTACAACAGCAGGCTGCCAGCTGCTGCTTATTTGACCTGTATGAGTGGGTCAGGCTAACAGTGATGACGAGCCACTTCCGCTCCATCAACCTAAAACCTGGCTCAGGTAACACCGGATACAGGACCATGCAACCATAGGAGCACTGATAACAGCAGCACCTCAACACAATCACGCCATCCTCTCAATCAATAACTGGCATTACCAAATCAATCGATGCCTTTTGCTCCAAATGTGGAATTGACGGAATTTTCCCCATCAAAATCAATTACAAATCGACCCTGGCATATCTGATGACTTTTGGCTCCATAATTGTCTCTGAAAGACAAACAGCATAAACTGTAGACTGCAGTGAAGGACTCCGTAAAGATTCATTTCAGACCGGGTTGAAAATACTTCATAACTTCGAATATTTGAGTAATATTTTTGGACGACCTGTACTTTACTTCAGAATAACCAAAACTGTTTTTCTTTTTACTTAATTACAAATACCAACTTCAAATACCATTAAATGTTTAATCTTTCCAATCGGTAGAGCTCCCACACACTTTATAATTTATTTATAAAAACATCAATTCAAATTCGTATCAGTGTAAAATGCCCACAACTATGTTAATTATTCTTTAGCTACTGCACCGCACTCAAAGCTGATTAAGACGAGGAGCGGTGCTGCTGCAGGACAGAGACTGAGTCCTGGATAACGTGCTGGTTTTATGCATAAAGTTCATCCTAACATTAAGCGCATTTGAATTTTGCAAACAGTTAGTGCTTTTCTGCATTGTGCTGCCATATGGCAACAACGGCTGTTTTACATTTCTGATCACGTGCCTTCCTTTGCCAGTTTGTACTTCTTTTCAGACAAACAAACATCACACGACGAGGCCTGGCCTCTAATGCCCTCTGAAAGTGTGTATAATTTAAAATTCAGCTTAGTTTCCTTTTCATTCATTTTGCACCTTTTATTTACAGGGGGATTACTCTGGCATGGGTGTTTTGGGGATTGATCAATGTGTGTCAGTTCAGATTTTATGAAAGATAACTGTTGCCCTTTGATGGCACATGACAATAAAATTACAATCTGCAATGTGCACCACTAGTTATTCACTGGATACACTGGGCACAGCTATTTTCATACTGTCTTAGTGAATATTCTTACTTCATAATATAACAGTTTTCATTCAATATAATTACTTTCAGGTAGCTTTCTGTATTCTTGAAATATCTCTGTGTTTACAGCTGCTATGCACTTTATTTCTCATGCCTGGATAATGAAAGTGGCTCTGTCCCATGGCAGTGTACTGTTTACTCCCGTTCATGCACTGCAGATTACACTTCCATTGTTCACATAGTCCACACTGTTGCCATATGGCAACAAAACATCCAAAAGTATCCTCTCCAAAAAATCTTTTTTATATTTCTGTTGATCGGGCCATTTTCAATATGAGAAAAGCTTTTTTTTTAAATGTGCATAATTAATGTGGAAGAATTTCATGTAAAGAATTGGTTGAAAAAAGTTTCAAACGAGGCAGAATGACTAGTTCTGTTTACAGAGTGTGATCAACTCATGTCCAGTTACTTGAATTAAAAAACTCTTAATTGTATCTGTATTGTTATATTAACGTTTACTTTTAAATATCTTAGTGTTGTTCAACAAGTGCACATTTGGCTCTATATTTCCAATTTTATTGGGGGAAAAAAGGTTTAGTCTCATATAAAAGTGTCATAATCTACATCAGAGGGGTTGGATCCGTACAACACAAGCAAAAATTTTGAGAGTATGTGAACGCTGTATATCCTGATTGTCACTGATGACATTTGTGTCAAGTGCTGTGCAAATTAGGCTTTGCAGTTCGAGTTTGGAGAATTTGATGGAGGTTGAGGCTTTAAACGTCTTTAAGCACAGTCAGGGGAAAAAAAAAAAAGGTCTGCTAACGAGGAAAAATGTAAAATGTCAGAACGTGTATAATGAGAGGTGCGTGACATGCATTTTTTCCCTCTCCTCACCTTTACCTGAGTGGAATGGGTGACTTCAATAAGGATTAGAACTACAGGAGAAATGGGGAATTAAAAGAGTGAAGGCTAAAGGCTGAGGAAGAGAATCAGGGGGGTGGATGGGGGGACCTACTGTGTGAAAGTCTGCCTGCTTTTCCACAAGGAAAGTACTTGGACTGCTGGGAGATGCCAGTACAGTATAGTTGGTCTAAAATGAATCATTTCTGTGTTACAGAGGAAAAAGTGCTGCAAAGTACATCAATAAATTCCATACACCTGGCCCAGTGATTACCATACGCAGAGAATCAGGGTGGGGTGAGTTGGCATTTTGAGCGATATGCATTAAAAAGGATTAGGGATTAAATGAATGAGGCGAGAGAACATCTTTTAAGGCCGTGTGACATACGTAAGGGCGCCAACGCACAGGCAAACAAACAAACACACCCTGACGCACAAGGCCTCTACTCACCTCCGGGACATTTTTCTTGAACTCGCGACTCAGCTCCACCAGGTGCTTATGGGAGTGCTCGCTCTCTTCTTGTCGCCCAGCCAGCTGCGCCGCCACTGAATTTAGCTCCCTCTACAGAGAGTGAGAGAGAGAGAGAGAGAGAGAGAGAGAGAGAGAGAGATACAGGGAGACTTTAGAGGGAGCTGCCAACAGTCATAAACACAGCTTAGTGCGTACATAAATAAATATACACTGCTGAATATTAACAGTGTAATCCTTCATGATCTGATAGAAGGCAACTGCTTACTGTAAGCTCCAGCCCCATAAATAATTAAACCAAAATAAATCCATTGCCTACTGTAGCAGAAGGCCTTTTAGATAATCAGTATCTGAAATAATCAATACCTCTGCAACGGTCATGGGACCAGGGTGGGGGTGGGGGTGGAGAGGGAGAGAAAGGGAGAGAGGGAGAGTGAGAGAGAGTGAGAGAGAGAGAGAACAAAGCATCAGAGCCTTGATAAAATGGCGCACGCAGAGCTGCAAGACCAGAAGACGCACATTGATCAACCCCCCAAAACCCCCGTGCCAGGGCAATCCCCTCCGTGAAGGAAAGGTGCAAGAACGCGGTCAAGCATCATTTACGGCTCTGATTCCTCGATAAGGAAACAAACATCACTTCCGTTCCTGCTGGATCGTCCACTGGTAAAGCTGCTCTCCTAATTGAAGCCTGTGGAAACAATCCCTTATGGCGTCCACCAAATCAAGCAGCCATGATCAATCATCCTATTTCCCCATTTGTTCCTACTGAGCCAGCGGACAATGTTTCAGATCTCGTTCTCTGCTAAATTGTCAACCCTTTTTTTAGTCCTCCTTGCATACTGTCAAAGGTCTTTCCACTCATCCACCGGAGAAGAACACGTGAGAAAAAATGAGAGGGGGGTTTCAATTACTGTACCAAATTCATATATGACATGGAAAATTAAATTCAGTAGGTTTTAATTAATCTGCAGTCTTACTTAAAGGCAATTTAGAAAATTATCTAATGGGAGAAAAAGAAATCCTGAGGACAGAAAAACTGTACAGTAGCTGCAGATTTGACTCTCTGTGCCAACTGCTGTAAGGATATTTTAAGCTTCTAATTTTTTCCCCACACACTTGATAAAATTGGGTTTCAGGACTGGTGTTTGGACAGGCCGGGTTCGGAATGATTGACGTTTGAATGAATGACTCCGGTGAGATTCGTGAATCCTATCATTAGATGTGCTTTGATTCTAAGGTTTGTTCCCAAACACAAAACAGAAACAAATCAAGTTGCCAAATTGATCCCTAATCGAAGGTTGAGATAAAGTACTCAATGGGCACTCACAAAAAAAAACCAACACCTTATCATGAAAAACAAGAGCAGACTGTTGTTGAAGTGAGGAAAAGTCAAACTTACACAATTTCCCCAGAAGTTTGCTTCATTAATTCTGCGCTGGAGCTACATGGCTAATATAGATATGTAATGAACACTAATGGCTACCACTTAATAGTGGTGGGACACCATGCAAATATGGCTGCATCATTACACACTTGCCTCAACTGTGTCTTGAGAACAATTCACGGAAGGCCAGCATTTGTAAGACTTCATGATATCTATGTAAGACTTTCATGACAACTGACATATACCTACATAAACATTTAAAAATGGCTTATTAGTACAGACCCTTCGGTCAATTCTGTGGTAACCACCTCAGAAAACTTTTATAATAAAGCTTTTATAAATGTTAAGCTATTTAAAGACTCCAACTCAGCCTTTACTATTTCAGCCAAGCAATGTCTATTTTTTAGATAAGAGTAAGGCATGCACTATCAGAAATTAAAAACAGTCTACTTCAGCTAACTCAACACAGTTTCAGGCCATTGGGTTTATTCGGGCAATGTTAAATAGAGAGTATAATCTTTCAGTGACATTAGATTTGTAACTCCAGTGAAAACTAAAGAAGCAAACTTCCAACATCAATCATGTCTTGGCTGATGAGGTATATTAGAGGTGAGGGGATTTAGCCTAAATGACATACCTGATGAACTGAACGTGGAGTACCTAAACCTCAATGATAATTGAGAAATAACCAAAAATGGCAGAAAAGTATCCCTAAAAAAACTATATCCACTCGGAAGGTATTAAGCTCCAGTGCTTTTTTATTAAATGAAACCTATATGATTCCGTTAAGCCCTAATTGTTGAGGGACTTAAGAGAGTTTTTGGCCTGGGATGGCTGATTTAACCTCTATTAGAATTAAGCAAACTAAGAGCAGCTAATCTAGCTGACTGACGTCCACAGTGTGGGTGAGGGGCTGTCTGAATGTCAGGCACAGTCAAGGCCTGTAATTGTCTGCCACTTAAAAAAATCATAAAGAGCAATTTTAATCTTTCTGCTAGTGACGTTTCCTGAGCCATGCCATTGTCATCTGGACACTGATGATGCAAGTGCATCCTCTCAACTCCAGGCAGATATCTTTGCAGTGGTTAGGAAGATGGTACATTTCTCAAAAAGTCCCCCCCCCACCATTATAAATAGCCTTGTTTTTGACATGGTAAATGC
The DNA here is from genome assembly GCA_037974405.1 of Brachyalestes nurse. Lineage (NCBI taxonomy): Eukaryota > Metazoa > Chordata > Actinopteri > Characiformes > Alestidae > Brachyalestes > Brachyalestes nurse. The sequence goes on from JBBPCY010000018.1 coordinate 8,013,593, forward strand.
ATGTGCTTTAGTGTGGAGACACTCCTTCCCTACTTCACTCTTCTTCCTCGAGACTCGAGTTACATGCCTTAAGAGAGACATCTGCACCTGCGAGGCACTTTTAAGCTACTTCTCCCAGTTCAGAGAGGAGATAAGACCATGAGGATATACAGCTAATACTAAAAATATACCTCGCACATTGTTAAGATGGCAAATCATAGAAACTCGCGCTTAACTTTTATCAGAAGCATCATTCAACAGCGTGCTACTTTTTTTTTTTTTTGACAAATAGTTGTAGTATCTGAGGCATCCCAACTGACATCTTTACTCTCAGACTGTTCAACAGAGAGGAGCTAAGTGCAGCAGCTGAAAATAAACCTGCTTCTCTCTCACCTTTGGAGAACAAACTCCTTTCTCTTCTGCCCCCTCCCTTCCCCACCCCGTTTGTTCCTTTCACTTTGGCTCAGACAGGCGTCAGACCCACCTGATGCTGCAGCGCTTGCCGAGAGCTCTTCTTCTCTCGATCTTCTCTGTTTACCCATCATGCACTAAGTTCTCCGGAGCTGCCTGTTAGCGCGGCGTGTGATGATGCGCGTTAGTCAAAGTTCTTTGCCAGCCTAGACAATTACTACACACATGAGAGGCGTGAATCCCGGTGTGGCACTCCCACGGTCACTAATCAAAGGCAGCTCGCGATTCCACGTGTACCAGAGCACTTCAAAGTTCTCCCATCTGCGACAAACATTTGATTTCGGATGACTCTCTGGTCAGGAACCATCGCTCTTCAGCATGCTCCTCCTCAGATCTCTGCACAAGCCCAGCACACAGCACTCATCAAGACAGTTCTAATGATCAACAGTGGGGTGCTCAAGGCGTGTAAAAAGGCAGACGGCCGCAGTCGAAGCTTGCCGTTTGTAAAGAAGGCGATCGGTGATTGCTGCATTTTCGGTACGTGGTGGCCATTCAGGTCAATAGCGAGGCCCCTGTCATTAAGCCTGTGCCACTCAAACATCCGGTGGTAATTGATGAATTTCCCCCTGGGAAGCACCGCTGCTGTGGGGGTGGGAGGAGCTGTTCTGGGAGAGGAGGAGCCCCACTCAGCCTGCTGAGGCCAGCATCTGTCAAACTATCCGACAGACAGTCTAATGCTGCAAATTGACCAGCCGAGGTTATTCCCCTGTTCCAACTCCATGGAGTGGACGCTTTGATTATGCAAAGGAGGAGGCAGGAGTGAAAAACATGGAATGAGGGTGGACGGCATGCACGAACAGACATCATAGGTATCATTGGTGGTGATGTAGTCCATCCTAAATGGATAGACAGTGTGGCCAAGAGATCACAACAGACCGCTTATAATGGAACAAATAAGGTTTGTACATTGTCAGATATAATAACCAGGCAAGCTATCACTCCGTATATCTTTAATACCACGAGGCATGCAGTCGATGAATACTGCAGAAACGCACACGCTGTGGCAATAACCTTCAGATGTACTATAGCACCGGATAATCTTTACAATTGATTGCCACGAAATATGTGGCACGAGAAGCTGATGACAACACGGAACTGGGGATGGGGGGGGGGGGGGGGGTGGGGTGGAGGTG
>JBBPCY010000018.1:8023740-8040662 GCA_037974405.1 Brachyalestes nurse
GTGTGTGTGTGTGTGTGTGTGTGTGTGTGTGTGTGTGTGCGAGAGTGTGTGTGTGAATGAGTGTATGTGAGTGCAAATGCATCTCACCGCTTGAGCAGCCATCTCTTATCCCACAGCCAATAAAAAGCCATCCCCAGTGTCCACACCAATCTGAACACCGCCATTCAACAGCGGCCCATGGCAGGAGCGCAGGGAGTTTGGGAGAGAGGGACTGGCGCGAGTGAGAGAGCGTGAGCTTGAGTATGTGTGTGTGTGTGTTGTACAAAACGTCTGAGGGAGGGTACCATGCAGTCAGTTCCCCGCGTCGTCTCTCAGACGGGCTGTAAAGCCTTTCCAGCAAATTCCTTACATTCATCTGTGTCAGAACGCTCGGCACACATTAGCCGTTTACATGGGAGGAAACACAATCTATTTGATGCTACACTGCCCACACGTCCAAAGCCCTTCCCTCAATGCCGCAGCTTCACACTGTTTAACTTCCATCTCATATTCCAGGCAGGCAGGCAGAGGGGGGAAAAGCGGGCAAGCCGAGGCAACACACTCCATCTTCTCGTAAATCACCATTTAAACTTGCGGCTAAATGAAATCTGCCTAAAAGTAAACACGGGCCACTCAACGTTGTGCTGCTCCACACATTTGTTTATATTTACCCTGCGATGTCCAATTGATTTTTATTGTTCCCATAATGATGTATGCAAACGGAGAACAGGCTGGTGGGAGAAGTCACATGCGTTTTTTTCACTGTTCTTTCATGGTTTTTTTTTTATCCTATCGGAACGCTGCCAGCGTGAAGATTCGGAGGTAATCAGTGGGTCAGCTGCTTGGTTGGCCGAGGCAGCCGGTTGGTGAGCTCTGTGTAAATGTCAGCTCACTCATTACCAAAGCAAACTAACATGGCCGACGGAGCGGTGATAGATGGCTGACCTCAGAGGAGCGTCCACGCTGATAGCGAAAACTCCCTCTCCATCACCATCCTCCTTATTCATCAATCCATTTATCGCCCATGTATCAAAGGCGGCTCGGACCGTGTCGTCGCAGGTGTGCGATCAGTCACATACAGGAGGGCTCAAGTCGAACTGATAAATGATGACTATGGAGATATTAAGAACCTCTTTGTCTGCTCCAAACACCGCTTGCAATCTGCAGACTACACCACTCAGCCTTTACAAGGAACGGCTAATTCAAGACATATGACCTTTAGAACAAGCGGTGATCATGAGCCTTGATGACAGCTAATTTTTTTTTTTTTTTGGCTGGGCTCATCAAGCTACAAATCAACTGGGCCTGTACCCCTCGTAATACAAGCCAAACAATGTGTTGTAAGGGAGGGGGGGGGGAAAGAGGAACAAAGGGGACCAGAGCTTTCTGTTCATTTTCTCTCGGCAGACGAACGCATTAAAAGCTGTTTTCTGCTCAGCCGTGAATTCGGCGGCGTATCGTGACACGAGCCGCCGCGGTCCAGCGACTCCCATCTGTACCGGGCCGTCTCAGAGGGAAACGGGAACACCACGGGAGTACGGCAACATACAAAAGCGGAGGAGGCGCCTCCACTCGGCCCAGCCATGCGCTTCCCTCCTGGGCTCGCCAGAACAGTTTGGATGGCGGAACAGGAAGAGAGGAGGGAGCGGTGCTTTCCCTCGAGTTGGTGAGAAGCAAGAGAGGGGGTGACTACACGAATCCCACAGCCAGCAAAGAGACGCCCAACAGGGGCTTCCTGAAGTGTGAACCCCCCTCATCATCACACCCAGTCCTCCAGACAACTGAATCCATCATTAGATCAGTTACACGCGCGGATGCAAGTCCAACGCCGGAGATGAATGGAGGCGGAGAGAAAGGCAAAGTCGCGAGATGAAGGGATGTCGCACTACAGATTACAATTGTAATTTCTGTTATTTGTATAACAAATAACTGTTAATCGTGAACCGAATGTTTATAAGTAGAAACAATGAAAATTGTGAGTGTAATCTAGTGTTTATATGCCATTTGACACAACACCTGTGAAGTTTTGTTCATTTTTCTCACATCAAGTCTTACTGTGTCCAAAACCCCAACAAGTCTGCTCCATCCCAGTGAAGAGCTGGATGTAGCCTGAATAAGTTCAGAGAGGTTTTGGGGGTGTATTCACAAAAAAAAAAAAGATTTGGGCACTATAGACTTCTAGTGTTTGTTAGCAATGATCAGACCTAAACGAATGATCAACTAAGTGAAAGGTAATGACCTAGTCATATACTTCTTCAAATGTATGTTAAACTGAACTTAAGTTATCGTTTATGTAATGAGTAATGAAAGCTGTATAATTTGGCGGAAAAGAGCAAAGAATTAATCTTCTGTCAGGGCGGAAGCCACTGAGTATTTTAGGCAAAACTTACATTACAGTCAAAAATATTCAAATAGTGTGCTGTTCACTATATAGGAAAACTGCTAGCATGTTAAACCTAATGTGTCTGTTATGTAAAACCTTCTGTTCTTGACAGCAATATAAAAACATGTTGATACTATTCATTTATAAATGTGGATAACAGGCCATAGTGCCTAACCCTACAGTACATATATCTAGTTCTAAGGATCTAGCTCTAAACAATCCCAACTTTCTGAATCCTATACTCAGAGACATCAAAGTGAGGTTTGTGAAGTGTGAACCTCCACCTTCATCATCACACTCAGTCCACCTAAATCCATTATTAGATCAGGTATATGCACCGATGCTGGAGAGACAGAGACAGATCCATCAAAAACATGCAGAATGTGGGTCAGATCACAGAAGTGAGCATGGAAGCATAAGGAAGTCTTGGACGATTCTACAAGGCGCCCGAGGTCACCATACGCACACGACTTCAGCAACGTGGGGGGAGCCTGAGCCCAGTCTGACCACCCACAGCGCTCTTGTCTCGCTCACACCTATCCACTCCTCTCGGCTGCACACGAAGGACGTCAGGGATTTGGCCCTCTTCTGCTCCAGCTGGAGTGACAGCACCACAGCGAGAGATAGCGAGGGGACAGCAGCTAAAAAAAGAAATTAAGTTCAAACTAAATCAGGAGGCTTTTAGCGGCGTTATCTGAGCCTTTCCACAGATACCACAAGTTAATTGATCTGAAGCATCTCAGGAGTCCAAACTCCCCTTCGACCACGCTTTCCTTTTCATGCACGTCTATTCAGGTCCTATGTAATCAAAGCGGGAAAGCTTTTCAAGACCTCAACCATCAGATTCCTCACCATATCAGTCGATACGTTCCGATCGCCGATCATTTTCTTTAGAAGATCCAAAGTGAGCGGATATTAGCCTTGCCTTCTCAGCCAAAAGAAAAATAGTAATAATAATACAAAAAAATCCCAAACTGTAAACAAGCCACAAAGAACATTATGCTACAGTGCGATCCATTATTCATTTAAGATACATTTTTCATTTAGGAGAGGAGTGGAGGAGACGAGCAATGATGAATGCATTGCTCAGGATGCAATTTGTATGTAAAATAACAGAAGATTAAAGAATATGTTTTAAGTGCAAATGTAGTTCACTGCCATTTAAGGGGGGAAAAATACAGTCAAGGAGGAAGAAAAGAGCCCATGGCAATGCATTCTAAAAATCACTTAGTGCTACTAGGAGAGGCTAAGTAATGGGGCACAATAAGACTGAGGCGTTCCAGGACATGGTGCTCAGTCTCTCCATCATCAGATGAATAAGTGGATGGCCATAACTCAGAGAGCAGATTTTCATTGATATATCATTTGGCAGGCCATTTGAAAATGCACGGTAAGTAAACCAAATAATAATGCATCAACGCAACCTCCCGAGTATGCCTTTCTCTTCCCATCTCCCTCTCTCGCTCTCTCTCTCACTTTCTCTTTCACCCCCTCCCTACCTTCTTCCTCTCTGTCCCACAAATGAACAGAGACTCCACCAAAATACACACATACAAACACTGCAAAATCACAGCATACACAAACACTAAGAGGAACCCTTGTTTCTCTCTTTCTCTCTCTCTCTCTCTCTCTCTCTCTCTCTCTCTCTCTCTCGCTCGCTTGCTCACATGCACATATACACACAGCCTTGCCTGCTGGGCATCCTCTCTGGACACACTTCTCATCAACTTCATTCAGTGAACACCGTTTCAGCTGAGTGGCTCAGTGAGCCAGGCACAGAGAGGGACAGGAGAAGAGGAGAAAGGAGGAGAGTGATGAGGCCTCAGTTGCACAGCAGAGGAAAAGGCCCTATTACTGAGAGATGGGAGAGAAACCGTACCTGAGACAGAAAAACATTCAGCCACAATATATAGCAAGACCTCTGGTCCTCAAGTGCACTCTACTGACCATTAGCATTTATAGTCTACACAACATGGACAAACTATTGTATTGCAATATTGCTCACAAACACACTAATGAAGCAACGATGTAATATGATTAAAGATTGGCCTGGGTTGTTTTGGCTGAATTTATTTACTTTGGTGGATTATGTGAATACACCCACATACACTCAAATGTCAAAATGCTCTCAGCAAAAACGCTAATGAGAGGGCTCACCTGCATATCAGGGCTTCTGCGATACCAGTACTTTAAACATGGCACAAGACTAACTTTACTTTTATGACACCAGTACTGAGCCCTTGAGGACCAGCAGATACCAGCATTGGTCCGATACATTTCATCTTCAAAAACACCTTGAAGGCTTAAAACAATCAATGGACAAACTAATAAACACCAACATTGATGTGACCATTACTTAATTTTAAAGGCCTTATTGCATGTGGGATTTGGGGGGGGGTTGCAAGTAAGCATCACAGCTCAGAGACAAACACCAACTTAGATCTAAAAAGATATATATATACATATTTAATTTTTTTTTAATTATTGAAATGCCTAGTTAGACCACTATAACAGCTGACAGCCATAAACAATCTGGGGGCTTACTGTCCAAGCGGGTGGACCTAGACCCCACCGGGATCCGCTGTAGCCTTTAATTTACACACCTGGCAGAAATTCTTAGAGTTATAATTTAATCGGGTTACAGATGTGGGTGAATGTAGCGTCAGGAGTCTTGCTCAAAGACTCCTCACTGTTAGTTGTTGCCCAGATAGAGAATCAAATCAGTCTGCTGTATAGAAAACAGCATTGTTACCTTCCAAGTTAAACCAAATGTTTTGCTTTAGGCAACCATAGCCAAGACCTACATAAAACAGCCACATTCTTACTTTTGTTCAAATTCAACTGTATAAAACACAGCAATCCCCGTATAATACTTAGCTAATGTTCCTATGATAGCTTCAGACTAAACGTGACCTACTTTACTTCCCTTACGCTCAGCCATAAGTAACAAAGTGATGCTTCAGGTGTTATTAATTGTTCAATATTTTCAGGTCGGATGTTTTACACAATCAGATCAGATATGCTGTTTTTTTTTGTCTTTTTTCATTTTCAATAGCTGATTTTACCAATAGGTGTATTTGTAGTATTTTGTTATTTTTTTCTTTTGTTTCAGTGTTGTTTCAATTGTGTTTTCGCATTTGTCCTTATTACAAAAATAACTTTTGTGTCTTTGTGTTTTTTTGCATCTGAATTTTTCTTGTGACTGTTATGATTATGTACTTTTCGGTCCCTGAGAAGAATAGCAGGGCTCGATGGCTCAGTTAATGGGGATCCTATAAACAATAAACGATATAATGCCAAAGTTAATTAATAATTTAAGAGTTCTTAAAAATTATTACATTACGTGGAGCTTCTAAAACCCCTAAAAAGGTTCTTCAGCCTCACATCTAATTTATAAACATAACAAATATTACGAAGGCTCATTAGTGCAGTGGTCCTCAGGGACCTCCAGTGGGTCAAAATCTTTGCTTCAACCCAAATCACAACATGTAGGAAAGGGAGCGAATGCTGACCCATTAGCCGAGTATCCCGTACGGCAGGACTGAAGCGTGCGCAGGTGAAGAGAGGGAAGAGGCGGAGGTGACAAAATCTATTTAGGTCGGCCCAATCGATCCCCTCCCCCAGCCCACCCCAAGAGGTCGGCCTGGGGAGCTCAAGGAAGCCTTTTATTCCTTCTGGGGAAGGCAAGGCCTTCCCTGGCCCTGAGGTTCATCTCAGGGCTCTCTCGCAACTGCCGCGGAAAACATTATCCATGTTATAAAGGAATGAACTCCAAAGGCGTGAAGGGAGGAGTCTAAATGCACAATCAATTGAGGCCACAGGTGCACGTTTTTCTGCACAACATGTAAGAATGCTGGTTTCTAAACTAGGCTGTATGTTGTGAATTTGTGTGTAGGTGTGTGTGTGTGTGTGTACATGTCAGTGGTAATGAAGAGTGACTGCTCAACGTGGTGAGACAGAGAAGAGCGCTGTGTTGTGCTGGCCAGATGAAAGGATAGCGCAGGAAAGGCCTGCGAAAGGGGCAGCGCGAGAAAATACCTGTCAGACCATTTCAGTCCACCATGGGCAGCAAATCGGCCTAATCCAGCCGGCATGTACACGCGTCTCAGCTGTCTGACAGAGAAAAGGGAGGAGAGGAATGGAGAGAGAAAGAGAGACTGAGGAAAGGAAATTAGATCCATGGTTTGTAGCCCTCGCCCCTTCCTCGACAGGCGTGTTCCAGCTCAAAGGCGCTGGCTAATCCTCACCTCTCTCCTGCTCGTGCTCCTGTAAAACGACTTCTCACAGCTGCCTCAGAGCGGCCCGCCGCGGCAACTCTCCACTGACGGAACGCCAAAACATGCGCAAACACACACACACTTAAACGTGGACACACAAACACACTCCCACACCTCAGTAGACCGCCATAGCTCATTTAACATCCCTATCCCTCCAGCAATGCCCTCCCATGAGAAAGAAACACAGAAGGAAAAAAGAAACAAAGTAAAAAAAATAAAGCCTTTTTGATCACTTAGAAGCCTTTTTCTTCCTCACAGTATGTCACCAGTGGCAGTACGCTCCCTGAGTATTTTCCACTGAAAATGTAAGGATCCTGATTCAGTGCCATTATCACATTATTACTCGTTTTAACTGAAACAGTTTGGCCAATCTGAGCTGCACCAACAAATGCCTTCTTTCAAAACTGTTGCCAGGTTGGACGAGGTTTAAAATAAGCTCAAAAATCTCATTCAACCTAATAAGACACTGTAGCACAGATCTCGGCTCCTATCAAACTATCTACAAAAACAATGCGCTGTTTTAGATTTTACTTTTTTCTGATTTTGGCATCTCATTCGGTTGATCTCAAATGATAAATTTGATTTGATAATGATAATGATGATAATGATGACAATTTCTGCCAAAAAAATAACCCAATCCTGTTTTTCTAGATTTAGCACTATTGTATTGTCAACATTACATATAAAACTCAGAAGACATGTTTCCTATCCAAGTCTGTGTCTCAATAGACAAGCATTTCACATCAGGCCACTCTGAATGGCTCTGTTTACATCTCAACCACTGACGGACGCAGAAAATCGATAGAATTTTCTTTCCATTTCAAATGATATACATTTTTGGCGTGTGACATTGTTTGGTTAGACCAGGTATCGTGTCTTTATGTCATGTAATCCAGTCAATGTTGACACGTGTTGTAATTTCCAACCTGCCTAGTCTCAATAATTTACAAAAGCGCAGTCCATCTGAGTCATGTAATGCATTTTAAGCAGGACACTCAACATAGTGAATCTAAATTCATTAATCTGAATGGGATTCTGCGAAGCTTTTCCAACTCACTATGAAAGAACGAAGCTGTGGGTGAAACACTGGCTGTTTTTGAACATTAACATTTTGTTCTGGGCAATTTGGTTCCAGCTTTTCATCATATGTCATTCACACCTTTCTTCTCTCATAATGGTTCATGCACATTCATGTCCGCTCAGCTTGTTTCAGTTGCCAGATGTATTACCAAGAAGCTGACACCATATTGAGATCGCAGTCTTCTGTCCATTTTCCCTCTAAAAAAAGCCACAAAAGGAATCTTTTATGGTTCTTTAGGGGACCATGTTTGACAAGATACTTTGACAAGAATTCCTTTTCTGTAAGTTCCCCCAGTTTATGTTAATGCTTGAGATGTCAGACGTCATGCTGAACTTGTTTGGTTTTCCTAAATCATGTAGAACCAAGGATATAGTCATTTTGACATGCAAACATTTAATAACAAACATGTAACAATAATATTGGAGAAAATAGCGTCACACGCAAATGCCCAAACAGAACAAAAGTGCCCACATTTCTGTTATTTTAGGTCAAAGAAACACATTGAAAAAACACAACATCTTTGACTGACTCCATGAGAACTTTCGGGATCGTCTCCGCCTACAAGTGGGTGGGGAAAACCCGCAGGGGGGGGGGGGGGGCTGGAGAGCGGGCAAGGGGCAGAGTAGTGGCGTGCCAAGCAAAAGAGCAGCACACACTGAGCGTTTTAGACCATATTTATTTGTTAAAATCAGATTACTAATACGCTTTGAGTTGTAAGGATTAAATAATCTTCATATAAAGCAAAGGTTATTAACCAGTTTAATGGGCCTGTCCCAAAGAAAAAGAAATTTAACTGATAATTAACTTGTGGTTCATTTACAGCATCATGCAAAGAAGCCTTTTTAGCACTTTTTTGTTTAAGAGTGTCGGTGGGTGGTGCTACCAGATGGACAAAAGAAGACGGACACAACGGACATCGGGAGGCAACCAAATACCAGGATGAGGACATCTCTCGCGTTCACCCTGGCTACGAGTGCTTATTCTGACACGCAGAACAAGGCCCCATTTACAAGTTCTGGGAACCCACAACACTGACTGTTCTCACATTATAGCAATTGTTTGGGGGAAACACTGTGGCCCAGCGTTATCGTGGAGAAGGTGCTGAAGATAAGAGAGCACGCCAGGGCCGGAGAACGGCTGCTTTCAGGACCAGCTGGCGGGGGACGGGCACAAGGGGGAAGGCTGGCTACTGGCAGCCTCTCAGCAGAGCACTCCAGCTTTAAGGGCAGGATAGAGCGAGGGAGAGAGAAAATGTTTCCTTCCGAGGCGAAAAAAAAAAAAGAAAGAGGGCCCACACACTCGAGGCCTTTCATCTTCTCAATGAATAACCCAGCTTGAAGGAACCATTTCAAAGCTGGACTCGTTCACCTGCTCTCATGCTTACCCTGGGAGGAGACTCAGAATGGAGAGTGAGGGACAGAATGGAAAACAGGAGGAATAAAGGATTGTGCAAGTAAAAGAGACCTCACTCGTCACACAATGCCTAAACACTGAAAAAAATAAAGATATATTGTCCTACAGTAAGAAAATCATCGTGATGTTGAAAGGAAAAAGTTGTCTGGGGCTTTTGTGCCACGCACATGGCCCTGAACAAAGCGACGCCGCTCTTAGCTCTTCTCAAACTAACTCTATGGCCTTTGGCTTAACTGCCACAAGCAAGTGCAACCCAGAGAGAAAACCGCAGGAAATAAAAAAGAAAATCAAACTATTCCAGTAAAAGCCCCAGACGCAATGGCAGAGAGCGAGAGAAGGGAGAGATTTATCCCTTCACGGCCTTTTGACACTAAATTAAACTGTTGAGTCCATTCCCCGTGCCAGCTAGTTATCTTTCCAGGCTAATTTAACACTATAATTTACGTTCCATATAAAATACGTCCCGATATGGCGCTGTCGTGGCAGTACATCATTCTCGGCGAGCGCTTCGGTTTCGGCGAAAAGGACAGAATTAGATCATATTCATGATGCAATTAAACACTTCAGTGGGAATCAATGTAAAACTGATGAGCCCTGAAAACAATGCATATGGCTGAGAACATTAGAACACATTACCTTCCCCTGGATCCCCTCCACAGACGCAATTTAAACCCCTCCAACACTCTCGGCTGCCATCACCGCTGCCTCATAACGCGCAGCCATAATAAATGAATTTTTCACAAAATTATTCAACTACTAAATTGCCCATGGTAACTGAATATCAGATGAAAGTGATGTGAATTATTAAGTAGAGATACTGTTTGTTCTCATCCAGAGTATAATAATCACCCAAATGAGGGAAGGGAGAATAAGGGAGGGAGAGAGAAAGACCGAGAGAGGGAAAGAGAGAGAGAGGGAGAGGGAGAGCGTGAGAGAGGTGCTAGGAGAGTCTTTTATTATAAATACTGCCATTGATGTAGACTCGAGGAGAAGCTGGTCTGCGGCCTTGGTTGCCTGCTGAGATGATGGCATCGACCATTTCCCATCGGGCGGAAGTGTGGGTTTTCTTGTGGTTTCAACTATGAGCAAATTACTAAGCTGTTTCGAGTTGTGTTTGCATGATCTGGGTTTAGCTAATGTTGATACAACTCACTCGCTTATTTCTGCAAAACATCGCACACCGTGAGCGTAACAGCAAAGCACATTCTGATGTGGACAGGTAGACCACAGACTTATATTAAGTATACTAGAATACTATTTAAAAGTATATTCAGACATTTTGAAGTATGTTTAAAGATAAAGCAGATTCCCTGCACATCACACTACACATACAGTACAGTACCAACCTGACAGCCCACACAACTGACCACAAAAGCTTCTGTGGCCCCTACGTTTAAACTGACCTGAACAGTTTAAATGCAGTCAAATATAACACAAAACCCAACGACATAATAAACACCAAGAAATTTCCTGAACCTTTCCGTTTGTATCAATTTATCAATGATGGAGGAATAGCACTGATCAAAAAGAGCACTTGCACTGAAAATTCAACAAGTTAGCTAGTGTTGCTTCCACATGGCCAATCAACAAGCTGCCTGAAAATGTTTGCTTTTGCAAATTAAATAACTCAAATTACTATGACTGATTGCATTTATACGTTTTATATAAAGTGCAATATCACCACAGTCCATTAGAGGAAACGCACTCACTGACCACTTTATTAGCATCTCTACCTTGCTTTTGTGCAATTAAACACTGCAAAAGTAATATCCTGGCATGTGCAAGCAATTTAAATCTAGTCAGTATAGTAATTTGTAATTTATTTATTTTTCCTCACTATTATAGATAAATCATCTTATTTCCATTTCCTTTGTTTCCTTTATTACTGGATTACTGGTTTCAAGATGCAGGTAATCCTGCTTCTTTCGAAATATTACAAATATTAACAACATTTACAGAGATTTTACTCACCATGTTATCATTTTTGCAGTATAGAGACCGTAGCCAATTTGCTGAAGTGTTAGCCATCCTTCAGTCTTTCATCAGTGATAAGTTTCTGACCACAGAGTCGCTCTTGGCTTAATATTTCTGGATGGTGGAGCACTCTCAACCTAGCAGTTACACTGACATGTAAAAACCCCAACAATGCCACTGTGCGCGCACGCACACACACACACATACACACACACACACACTTCGCAGCCATTTTCACTGCTGTGCTGAAATGGCCCACCACCCAAATAATATCTGGTCAACAGCAGTCCTGTGGACAAACACAGACCACTGATATGTGGGGTTAAGAGGGGGGCTGACAAATTGTTCATGAAAACAGATCATAGTCTGTAACTGTACAAAGACTTTGTGGAACTACAGTTATACAAAAGTTTGGATGGCCTTTTATTAGGTATGCCTACCTTGTACCTACATTTAGTGTCCATTTTATTAGCACTACTGATTATACAGGTGCACTTTCCAGTTTAATTATGGTCGTGACCCCACAGGTCTACCAGTGAACAGACATAATTTGAGTGGGGGATCATTCCCAGCACAGCAGTGACACTGACTGTGGTGCTATGGGGTCTTAACCAGTGAAAAACAAGGTCACTGCAGAGGAACAGATGGACTTCAGTCTGTAACTGTAAACAAATCACACCTATAATAGTAAGCAGAGCTGATAAAATGGACAATCCGTGTCGGACAGAAGGTAGGGGTACCCAAAAAAGAGCCTTTATAGAGGACTGTCCTTACATCTATGTGCCTACTCTATCAAACTTTATTCAACATCTAAAGTCTTCGGAAAGCAAACAAGCACTTGGTGCGCAACTGAAATGCTACAAGTCAAAAAGGGTAAAATTTAAATGTATGTGTGCGGGGGGTGGGGAGTGGGTGTATGAGTTTCGGTTTAAATTTACTGAGTAGTTTGCATGTAGGATTCAATCCTAATGACACAAGACATAATTTAATTCTTTATTATAGTAAAATATTATATACTACTAAAATACTACTATCCATCTGTATTATACTACTACTATATTCTACTAACATATGATAGTGCTACCATATTATTATTATTATTGTTATTATTATTAATAATATTATTATTATAAAAAATTATATAGTAAAATAACTTTCAAGAAGTGGTGGTGGTAAAACGGTCCACAACAAAAAGTCCCTGGTGTCCCCAGTCTAGATGATAATTATAGCAAGATGTTAAGGAAAGCTTCTCAGAATTTTGAGTTCTGAATGTAAACCATTTTTGTGGGATAAGTGTCAAATGTGATGGTGAAAAACATTTTAAAGGCATTCGCAATCAAGTAATCATCTGAATCAATTATTTGGCAGCCAATGTTTTTTATTTTGTCATGTTCCCAGCTATCATGATGGGTAGTACTGTAACCAGGATCCAGGATTTTAGTGTGGTCCATTTTACAGAAATGTAAAATATTTTATGTAGTCAAAAACAAATAGCTGAATGCATGCACTTAATGTCCTCTTCCTCTGTAATCTAAATTAAATTTTAAGTTTTCTCTCACTGATAACTAAGCCTGCCCAGCTCTACCAATCTCTAGCTAAAAGCAGCTTGCTATTCATACAGTTCATGCAGCGTAACCTGATTTCTGAAATACATTGCAAAATCAGGTAATCAATTAAAACTGATTAAAAAATATTCTAGTAGTACACAAAAGAGCAGACATTGTGATATAACAACTTTAAAGTTCTCATTTGAGTGTTGATATAGACTGTACGGAGACTGTATGGATTTGATAGGTAATATAGATTGTATGGAGACTGTATGGATCTGAATGTTAATACAGACTGTATGGAGTCTGTTTGAGTTTGATTGTTAATATATACTGTATGGAGACTGTATGGATTTGATAGGTAATATAGACTGTATGGAGACTGTAAGGATCTGAATGTTAATACAGACTGTATGGACACTGTATGGGTTTGATTGTTAATATAGCCCACTATAGAGACTGTTGCCTGATCTGCATAGCTACTATAGCTAGGCTGTGGTTTAGATAGCAACATTACAAGTTAGTCTAAATTAAAACTAAACGATAGAGATTTGTATTATACAAGCATAATGGGTTCATTTGTAGCATAACTCATGTGTATCCTTACTATGTCATATGCTTGCCTATAGTAGGGGTGCACAACTGGATATCCAACTCATTTTGGTAGTTCCTCCACACCAATTGAAACTGGTAAATAATGAATGATTCACGTGTTTGAATGGACAAATCACCAAGCTGTGCTTGAAATCACCCCTGCAGGACCAGAGTTACGCACTACTGACCTATAGTATGTGTTGCATGTCTGTGCATCATAACAAGTGTCTTATTATGTGTCTTGTCTGCTGCAAAGCTAAACATAGTAGGCAAGTAATGGGCAGCTACCAGTCTTCTGAGATCAGTTGAGAACCAAATGAATCACTGCCTCCTGGTTGGGTAGTCTAGAAATAGAAGCTTTTTTTACACACAGCATTATACTTGCTATGGCAGAACATTTTCTGAAATTGGAACAATACAGAGAAGATTAGCCTGGCCCCTGTTCTATATTTTTGGTGCAGCGGGTGGTTAGGGAGCTGTACTTGTGATCGGAAGGCCGTGGGTTTAAATCCCAGGACTGCCAATGGCACCACTGAGGGACCCTTGAGCAAGATGCTGTCTCCACACACTGCTCCCTGGCTGCCCACTGCTTCACTTGGGTGAATGTGAGAAATAGTTAAATACATCGTGTGATCCGGACATCCAGTCATCAAGAGCAGAGGTCCCCAACCACCGGGCCGTGAAAGGGTATCGGTCCGTGAGTCATTTGCTACCGGGCTGCCCAGAAAGACAGAAAAGAATTTTTTTGGAAAAAAAACACTCATCTCGGTCATGTGATACGGTACAACAAAAATTTGATGTTTTTGTTTTTTGTTTTTAGTTGTATCTATACTGGTCCATGAAAATATTGTTTTACATGAAACTGGTCCATGGCGCAAAAAAAGGTTGGGGACCGCTGCTCTAGAGCCATGATGATGGGATACAGGAACACCAAGAAAAGGCTTTTATAATTCAAACATTATGTTTACCAAAGTTGACGAACACAACCTGCATTCAGGCTACTGAATGTGACCATAGTCTAGGCCGTCTTCACCATTAAGTGCCCCGTACCCTGGCCTGTTGCTAGGAGACATGTAAACCGCATGTGTGTTTTGTTGTGTTTGTTTACCTTTCCCCTCCTCCCTCAGTTCCCTCCTGTCCTTTTCATTTAGCAGGAAATTATCCGCTTTGAAGAGCAGCAGAATGTCATAAACTGGCCTTTTCTTGACTGCCCTATAAATGCAGTTTAGAGAACTGTTGTTGATGTGGGATCAGAAGCGCGAGCTGCACCTATATGTGTGTCACGTGAGGCGTGTGTGTGCACAAGAATGTATGCTGTGCAATGCGTGCAAGGAGAGTGTGTAAAGTGGGTGAAGAGTGTCGCTAAGTGTATGACCATGCATGTTCGCGTGTCACACTTTAGGAATGCCATAGCTGCTGTTTAAGGTCAGACCACCGACACACAGAGCATGTGGTTTGTTAGGCCACTCAGTTCATCGTGTTATGGTGAATCAGTCTGGCTGTTGCATACAGTGCAGGCCATATGGTATATCCGAAGGTCCACTTATTCAGACTGATTCAGTTTTACCAAAACATCTGGTCAGGATCGTCAGTGCTATCCATTACTGAAATGGCCAGGTCCTGCACCTGCAGGTGCCAAGACAAATGGGTGAGCCTGAGGGGCAGCTGGAGGCCTGATGGTTAGGGAGTTGCCCCTGTGATGAGAAGGTCATGGGTTTGAATCCCACGACTTCCAGTGATGCCACTGAGGATCCCTTAAATAAGGTACCATCCCTGCACACTGCTCCCTGGGTACTGTGTCACTGACTGCCCACTGCTTTACTTGGCGAATTGATTAAATCTGTTGTACACAGAAAAAGAATTTCACACTGTGTGCTGTGCCATAGTGTTCACACATGACCAATTGTTTACTCCACTTATTGTTTTTAGCAGCACCAAAGAAAGTGTATTTATACCTGACAGTTAATGTGATGGATATAAATATGGCAAAAAAAAAATGTCTCTGAGACTTTCTGGAACAATGTGCAGTTTGCACCAGCCACTACAGCTGAGTGAAGCTGAAAGTGTGGCCAGAACCGGAATTTTACAAGTATGAACCTCTGAACAAAGTGCAGTTTCAGAGGACGTATAAATGTAGCTCCATAATTACTGCTTGTTGTTTTGTTGAAATTTGTGCTCATAAAATGCAAACAGATGAAGAATATCGGGTTAGGCATCGCTGTTTGCTGCAAACAGACTCCTTTAAACTGCTGTAAGTTACACTTATTATTCTGGACACGTTCTGCCATCAGGAGAGCAGGCTTAGGAGGTTAGCAAAAAGCTAACAAGCAACAAATTCCCATAATAAAAAAATAGGTCTCGAATACAGACTTTACAGAAAGTATTACATAAAAACATACAAAGTACAGAATATCTTACATACCTGTTCAGAGCTTCATATATCTGTATTTAAAGAGCAGCTGAAGTCAAACGTGAATATTGTGCTAACCTAACACCTTGCCAGCTGGATGCTAGCGTAGCACAGCACAGCACAGATTAGTACTTTTATACCAATGAAGCAAGTATGTTTCAGCATTAAATATTAATATATACTGGCAGACACTTGGTGCTTTTTGTACTGGGCTCTAATGGATGAAAATTCACATTTTTGTTTAATCACACATAAGACATAGGGATAAAACTTCATATCAGATATATAGAATTAGAATAGCAATCAGAAAACTTTATTGATCTCAGAGGAGATTGCTTACTTTGCGACTGCATAGACACACAGGGACACATAGACAAGAACAAGATAAAATATAAAGTATAAATGAAAGCAAATAAAAATATGCAGAAATACTCAATATGAAATACGCTACACTATATAGCCTACACAAATACTGGGTATAAATACTATAGATAAGTAACAGTTGAAAGTGAATTACTAATAACACAAATGGTGGTTTGGAGTCTGTTATTGCTGTAATAACAGTATTTATGTAATGCTGACATAAGTAGTGATGGTCAGACTATTGCACATAATAATAGTAAGATATTGTACATAATGAAATGATTTAGCACCCAATAAGAAAAACTGCACATGATATTTGACATGGTAAGAAGGTATTGCATGGAAGAAGATATGATTATGTGCATAATGATGTTTTAGCACCCAATTAGAACAATATATGAGTCAAAAGAAGGCATAAAGAACAAATCTATAAAGAAACAATATGTGAGAATCAAAAGAGGACAAAAGAGAACAAAACGATACTCAAAAGATTTATTCTGATCATGATGATTAACACTGAACAATTTTTTTTTTAACACTTTTTTAACACTCAAGATGAGATTAAACCGTGTGACTGGGATCAGACCCAGGAGAGCAGGCACTGATAGACTCTAAGGATGGGGCTTGAGACCCTTTTGCCCTCAGACAGTACAGGTGCGCTCTTGGTCAATGTTTATTGTAACTGTTTATTGTAATGGTATGTCTTCAGTTGTTGCTCTATATATGCTTTGGCATACACTATATGGACAAAAGTATTGGGACACACCTGTTTTTCAGGGTTTGGGCTAGACCCTTGCTTCTAATACAGGGCAATCATAATTCTACAGCAGACCAAGACATTTTGGACAACGCCATGCTTCCAACTTTGTGGACCCAGTTTGGGGAAGAACCTTTTCTATTC
>JBBPCY010000018.1:8042925-8075114 GCA_037974405.1 Brachyalestes nurse
GAGAGAGAGTAAGGGAGAGAAAGAGAAAGGGAGGAAGAGAGAGAGAGAGAGAGAGAGAGAGTAAGGGAGAAAGAGAAAGGGAGGAAGAGAAAGAGAGAGAGAGAATATGGGCGAGAGAGAGAAAGGGAGTAAGAGAAGGGAGGAAGAGAGAGAGACAGAGAGAGAGTGTAAGGGAGAGAGAGAAAGCAAGAGAGAGAGAGAAAGGGAGGAAAAGAGAGAGAGAGAATAAGGGAGAGAGAGAGAGAGAGAAAGGGAGAAAGAGAGAGAGAGAGAGAGAAAGGGAGGAAGAGAGAGAGAGAATATGGGCGAGAGAGAGAAAGGGAGGAAGAGAGAGAGACAGTGAGAGAGTGTAAGGGAGAGAGAGAGATAGATAGACAGACAGACAGATAGAGCACAATCAGAGATTTAGCTGTGTTTTCCCCCCATATCTTGTCGACAGGCTCTCTCCTCGACCACTTCACTGGCAAAATGAAGAGGAAAGAAAACAAATCACTCCCAAAGCTGCTACTGTTGTTCCAAAGCCTATCACTGTGGCTCCCCCACTTGGCCACGTCAATACAGAAGAGTGATGGCAGTTTGCTATATGATTGCCTTTTTTATTTTCTCAACCCCCCCCCCCCCCAATACCCCCATCTCTTCTTATACCCTCCTCCTCTAATCAGTACGGCAGGCCGAAACAAAAGAGGCATTGTCTCTTTAACTGAGGGCAGCACTGTATCACTGCTTCCTTCCCCATTTCCCCGCTTTATTAGCGACGCGGCAGACCACTGTTTATACTAGTGGGTATTCCGTGTTTGCTGGAACAATTACAGTATGACAAATGGCCCATCAATGCCATCTATCAGAGGCCGGCTGACAGGAATCCTATACGGAGGGCAGCTATTCATCCCCGCTCTCCTTCTCTGGGGTACCATGCTTCAGTATCCATGACAACGCGCAAGCCGCTCACGGTGCACGCCGCCGCGTGATGAGAGATGGCACTCGAGAGTGGCTCTGGAAATTAGCCTTTGACACCCTCCTCCTTTTAAGTCCGGGCACAGCCCCCTCTTCCAAAAAACATACGCCCTCCGCAGGGATGTGCACCCTACGCAGACCACACAATGGGGCGGCGACCCATTGCCTCATCCATCCCGCCCCCATCAACCCGCAGCCTGGATGATCAGCGAACCCAGAACTTTGTGTACTGGAGTGAAACCAAGGGAAAACATCCGCTACCACACCAAATCTGAGCATGTAGAGCAGAACAAGACACCAGGCACAAGATGGCCGATAGCCACCGCTGATGGGCTATTAACGTTGGCGAATGAGAATATGATAGCCCTCGCGCGGCACTTCAGCCCATGTCGCCGACTTCTTAAATAAATTTAAAAAATAATAAAAGAAAGAAATCATGCCTCATCTCCAGAAAACAAGATTGACATTTCATTGAGCAGCCCTTTTTTGCGCTCTATATTAAATACAGGAAAGTATTTGTTTTTCAGCCAGGCCTGCAGTTGTTCATTATGCTTCACCTTTTGGCTTATTGATACAGGGAACTCTGGGGTATTGGGAAGGAACTAAATTGCTTGGGACTTCCCATGTTGGTGGAATAGATTATATAGCTTTAATAAAGGGGCTGGGACTGCCAGAGCAGACTGACAGCAGCAGACAGTAGAATTCTGGGGTTTGAAGACTCCGGACATAAAGGAGTAAAGTGGTCTAACTGCTCCACGATAAACCAAAACAAATGGAGGAGACACAACAGTGGGATCAATATTAGTGAGACAGACAGAGACGGATAGTCCAGACTGGGAGGGTCTGGGGTCTGACCTCTGACTTGACCTCTGTCTGGTCTCCCTTAGAAATACTATAGGAGATGGAGGGCTACAAGCAGAACGCAGGTCAATTATGATGCAAGCCCTGTGTGTGTATTGTGACCAGTTCTTCACATGCACTGACCACAGAACGCTTTGGAAGATGTTTTGACACTAAACAGACATTAAATAAAAGAATGAAACCTTAAGTATTGCCTACAAAATAGTATTTTTCCAAAGCTCCAAATCTGACATCAGCAAACTATAATCACACAAAGCACTTAAATCTAAGATTGAAAACAAGCAGCTATTTCCCAAAGCACCATCAACAGATATAAATACTCTCATTATAGCCTTAAAATAAGTGTAGTCTTATGTGTGGTAGTCATTGATTGCATGGAAACACTACCACAATAGTGTTTTCCCAGGTTTGGTGAGGCAGAGGGGAAAAAACTGAGCGCGCACTAGGGAGGGAGGGAGGGAGGGAGGTTTCAGTTCAGTAAAAATCATTTTCAGAAATGGTCTGAGGGGCTCAGAGGTAGCACGTCAACAGCTATAACCCTCCCCGTGACACCGCGCGCCGGCAGCTCCCTCATTGATGTGGCAGCGTCTCGTTCTCACCAGTTGGAGAGCAGACAGTTTTGCCGAGCCTCGCAGTCCCTAATTATCCCCCGACTTCGTCTAATTCAATAAACACAATTCCGATCTGCCGGCGTAGAGGCATGGCATTCTTGTCCCCTCCGGCTCAGACGAGTCCAAAAAAGACGCCGAGAGAGGAACAGTGAAGCTGACAAAATGAGCGGAGCACATGAGAACTAAATGCCATTTAATCTCCCGTTTAAATTGTGCCTTTCTTTTTTTTGCGTGTGGGCATGAAAGGAGAGGGAGGGGAAAGGGGAGCCAGAGGCCATGCTACAGCTGATCTGAGGAGCCAGGGTCTACCCTTTACCCCCCGGTTCAGGACAAATTGGGGAGGGGGGGATAAGAAGCTTGAACAGGAAAGCAGTCCATGCAGCTCCACCTGAAGGATGAGACGAGTCGAGCAGCGCTGTGTTAATTCAACAAGAGAGGGAGTTTACAGAAAGCAAATATTCCTGTATGAACGTGAATATTACAGGCTCGGAGTGTGACTGCAGAAGAAGTTTAAACAAGATTGCAGCTTGTGCCGAAGCTGTTACACAAGGCCGGGAAGTTGTAGAACACACAGGACTGCCGAAAAGAATCCAGATAAAAGCTTCCAGGGAAAGTTCTTCCACCAAATGCATGCAGAAAGGCAATATTATACTAATATGAAAGATTAAATAGTCAATTGACCTTCTTGAAAATGAGAAAAAGCAAATCTGTGCGCTGATTCAATTCTCCTGGTCTTTCTTTACACAGAATCACAGAAACATCTACTTAGAAGTATTTTAAAGCAAAATACCCTGCTTGTTTTCTTTATTGTCTTTTAAAGGCTATGCATGTTTTATTACTCTTCAGAAAAGTCTGTATTTTAAGAGCTTGATTACAAAATGCTAAACATCCATTAGATATACTGGGAATGAATAAAGAGTTTTTGAAAAGTGTCAAAGTTAATGAAAAATCTCTAGTAAAAGTGGAATTCATTAAAATAAAGAAGCCATTTTTTCATTTGTAAAGCCCACACCAAATAATATATGTCATTAACAAATACTCTGTTTTGTTCTTCATGCATTATTTTTTTTAAACGCTATTTGACTGGTCATCAAAAATAAAAATTATTGGCAGCGGCAAGCTTTCACAACATCTAGACTTAATTTAAGTAATTTATAAAAAGCCCAGTCATTTGACCAGGGGTGTGTGTATAACCTAAGCCACACCCCAAACAGCAGGTCCTACAAAAGACCGTAAAGGAGACACACTCAGAAGAGACATGGAGCACACTGGAGATACACTTTAAAAACTGAAATGCAGTTTCAGGTTTATTTTTACAGTATGTATTGAAACCGCTACACCTTTGCCACCCACAGTCAAGCTAATGCAGTCTTTTAAAAGAGAGATGTGCAGATCCACTCCTTCCATCTCCATCGCTTGTGCATACAAACACACATGGACACATGCACAGAGACACTGAATGGCATAAGCCTTGATTTAAAGGTCATTAGGTTTTAATTGCATTGCTAATTCCCTATGGGGAAGAGAAGCGACACGTTGGGGGGAGGGAGAGGTGGGTGAGGGGTAAGCCAAACCTTTGAGAATGAAAATAGTGGGAGGTGGAGGGCTTAGAAACACCACGCACCCTTATTCAAGCAGCAAGGCCCTCCAAACCGGCTGCACGTTATTAGATTTAATAGGCTCAAATAGCAGCAAGGCCCTCGTCGTCATTATAAAGCCTTTACTTTCTTGCCGACTGCCAAGTCTGTTTTGCGCTAGCTCCAGACTGCCAAAGCCAACAATTGCAGATTAGTGAAGCCCTTCTCCCATTTCAACAGAGGTTAATAAAAAGCGACAGGGCTAAGTCCGCTCTGATTAAGTATGCTGAGAGATATTACGGCAGTTTGTTACATCAGATCATTATTGGATTAAACAGCACACACACAACAATGAAATTTTCATTTTCCATTTACAACATGCACACGCACACACACACAGAGCTGGCTTTGGGAGTACACTTGTCAGAACAAAGACGGCATTATAATAAGCACATATTTCTCCCCTCCTTCCCTCTCTTGTCTTCTTCAGCGCGTCGCGCTAAGTCGAGGCGCTCCGAGTCACACTGGAGCTCGACCCTAATCACTCGGCTGTATCAGGAAACGGAGAGGGGGCTGTTCTCGCAAAAGCAT
Source organism: Brachyalestes nurse (assembly GCA_037974405.1). Classification (NCBI taxonomy): domain Eukaryota; kingdom Metazoa; phylum Chordata; class Actinopteri; order Characiformes; family Alestidae; genus Brachyalestes; species Brachyalestes nurse. The sequence goes on from JBBPCY010000018.1 coordinate 8,047,520, forward strand.
CCAGGTTGGACCTTCGTTAAGACAATCAAAACGGACAAACGCTCCTTTTTACGGGACTCAAAGATGAATCTGTAAAGTCTGCAGAACTCATGATCGCCTGTGAAAGTAACAATAGCAGGTTTCCATTAACCGCTGATTACGGAACACTAATGCACTGTTTTGTAAGGATAGATGCAAGCTCAGCAAGCCAATTCCTGAGAATGCCTAACGCAAACAATTAGAAGAATAGATGCAAAGTCAATAATTCAGAGGTGAGACTGCTGAGGTCAAATATGAGGTCTGCGTTACGAGACCTTCATTATTTGAAGACCACAATCACAGGTTCAAAGTGTGCTCAGAACTCTACCTGCAGGTAGAACAACCCCATTCATCTACAGTATCTTCTTTAATCCCTCAGTCCAGCAGAATTATACAATTAAAGAGGTTAATTTAAAGAAAATCATTCAAAGTGGTTTGATGAGAGCTACATGGATGGGCATTGTAGAGGCAGACCATAGTAGAGCACAACAGAATTACCACTTTTTACTATCATTCCATATAAGAACTGAACACAGAAAAGATGTAGGTTCCCTGATGCATTTGAATGGTTAATAAAATGGATACATCACAACGCCTGGTTCGTATTAAACACCACTTCAAGAACTCAGAGATAGATTTGTCTAGATCAAACCACTCTGAATGGCTCTGTTTACATCTCAACCTTTATTATGCAGGTATTTTTTTCAAAATTCCTTTAATTGTATCCTGTGTCATGCCTTCTTCAACACCCAAAGCAGTTCTTTTTTACCAGACCCTGCTAAGCTGACATCTGTCTGTCATGTCGGCCCAATCCTACATCAGTTTTGCTTTCTGACTGACGGCAGATAAGACGGAAACAAGTGAACAAGCAATCTAACCTTGGATCAGCACTTTAAGGAACGTCCTTCACTGAACGTAGGTATCTTGCTCATTATTCTGGGCTTGGGTCACCCAGTCCTAACCATAAGCTACACTCTACCATCAAATAGCCAGGCATCAAGCCTCTAAGGGCCTTCTGGCTTTACCAAGTTGCCCATCATCTCTCAATCAGAAGGATTATATTAACTTTCTCAGTGATATCCCTTCTGCCACATTATCTGAGCCTCATCCTTGCTGGCGTTAAAACCCTAATTCCGCAGGAGAAAAAGGAGCAGGCCTCAGCTAGTGCCTCTCCTGGGGTATTCCCCTCTGTCCCATTACCTACCATAAATCCGAATGCATTACGATAAGGTGCATAAAATGAGTCATCCATCTGGACAGTAAATAAGAAGTTGTCAGTGGCCTGACGCCAAGCCCAGATCGCTGCCCTTCCTCTCTGTATGTGCCCCGCCAGACTCCACTGCTATTGAACCGCAGCTAAAAAGGTTCTGATAAATAAGGGCGCGTATGCTCCATCCCGCTGGATGCTAATGGTGCTGCTGTATGAGGGACAGGCCTGTGTGTTTCGCAATCATTCAAAAGGGAAATTGCTCACTAATATAACAGCGTAGCTTGATACACACTACCAATGACTGTCAAATGTTTCATCTAGTAAAACGCTTCTTTTAACTGTCCCTCTTCTTTCACCCTTTCTCATTCCAGGCACCTTTCTCAGACACAGATTTAATGAAGCGTGTCCAGTGCTGGTGGAAATTACAGCGGCTAAAATGATGATTTTGGGTCAAAGCACCGCGCTTGCTTGCGTTCAGAGAATAGTGAAGTGCATTCTAAGATATTTGTTGCCCACAATTAGCCAATGAACAAATGCATAATGCCAGCAAGGCACATATCTCTGAACTGAAGGCACCTCAGCTGGGCATTCTGCTGGACTCCCGGCGAAGGGCAGAGCAAGAGCGAAATTCTAACCTTCTAATATTTTCACCACTTCTCTCATTTCTCTCCACCGCTGTTGCTTTGGGAATGCACTTCTCCTTAGTTGGTATGTTTATCTGTCAGCGCACAAGTGATTTGTTGTAGTCACAGGAGGGTGCCATCTCCCGGCATAAAAACAGAAACTAATTTTTTATTAAAAAATGATCTTTTAGAACTATATAAATAACACCTTGCCTGTGCTGTCGAAAGAACACAAGCACATTTTGGATGTATAAGGGAGTTAGTATCAGAGATGATGGACGGATAAGGACAGATAACATAGGACCCTCAACCTTCGCCTCCTTTTTTATTATTTTTTTTCCAAAGCGAAATTAGTTTTTGGCTGGATCTGATTTTGACATGACTGAAAAGCAACAATGTGATAATCTACTGAAAATGCATATTCTGTGCAAAGTTTACAATGGCACTCTTCACAAATTGCCCAAAATGCTTCCTTAACAAGCACATTTCCCCGCATTACCGTCTGGTTATTACATTATAAGACAGAAGTCAAAAATAAGATGCAATGTTCACCCAGTTTTTTTGTGTGTATCGCACGAATCGCACACACACGTTTGCTGTTGCATGGCAGATTTGCCCATGCATTAAGTATAATGAACCACTTACAGTCCTTTCCCCCACTTTCGCTTTAACTTTATTACATGATGCAATAGTGAGGAACTGGGAGTCAATCAGAAGAGAGTTGTTTTGGCCCTGAAGTGCGAGACTGCCAGAGGTTCTCTCCCTGCTGGAGGCCACAGGCCCCCCGGCAGCCGCGCCGCAGAAAGGCCCTCATGTTCTCGAAATGAACTCCCTCCTCATGGCTGATACTCCACGGTCCGAGCTAATAACTGCGCCTGTTTCGTTTGCACTGGTCCAAAATGACTCCCTGAATGACTACAGTGCATATCAAGCAGGCCTAAGTCAAACAGTGCGGCCAGTTACTGTTTGTGTTGGAAATTACTGGACCAGATGATAATGCCTTGTTAATTCTGCACTTGATGCTGGGTGTGGTTATACATTATTTTGTCTCCTGTTGTGATTTTTAAACAAATTATACAATATAAAAATGTTTAGTAGTGAAAAGAAACATAAGGAGAATTACAGTAATCAATATGTTAGCTGAACAATCCAGTAACCAGGTATCAGTATCAGGTCAATGCTAATCCTGTCATTATCAGTAATATTAACAAGTAATCTTGTGATTATTTGGACAATTAATCAAGTAATAATATGCACAATTTATAACAGCAAACATCTCATTTCATTTTGTTTGAAATTTGTAAACATACATTCACAAGACCCTGTCGAAGGTTTCCTCTCTTTCAACAAAATACCTATTTGGGTTTAAATATCTCCCCCTTGTGGAGAATGTTCAGACTGCTGAACACAGCTTTATAATGATCTGCAGGTCCCCCGTTTATCATTAAAACTGCGACCTAATCAGAAGGCCAATTAACAGAGAACGTAAATTTTAAATGAGCAATCGATTTTAATTGAGTACTCATATCAGCCTTGGTCGATATTAGCAGAAAATGCTAGAATGGATGTTGTGGGGAAAAGAATAAATCAGATCCAGTCCTGTAATAAATCTATCCTGAAATATAACACAGACACACCGTGTGAGGTCATGTGGTTGGCTGTGTATTTCTTCCTGTGGGATAGTGAAGTGTCTGAGTAGTTTGAGCAGGACTGCCTACTTTTTGATGCTTATCATAAATGAAGAGTTTCACTTAAAAGCTCATCTTAGTGGTTTTAAAACAGACTGCGTTATCGATACTGGTATAATAAAAGAAAATATCATATATCTCACAACAGCTGGAAAAAAACAGAACTGGTTTGTTGGTGAACTTGAGAAGACATAGGTAGGCTTTTTATAAGCCAGAGGGGGGCACCCTCCCCACTGACCTGCACTGCGTTCTCTCTACGGCCACTGCAACACGCTCTCCTCCAGAGGGAGATGTCTCCGGGCCGTTCTTCTCGCGAATGTACCGGTATGATTTATTTCTCGTCATTGATGAGGGCAACCTGCACAGTCCAATATGGGCAGCTTTATTTTAATCTACTTTACATTTGCTCTACTTTAAAGCGACTACCCTCGCCTGCCTCGCGAAGCTGACGACTGCAGTTAATTACCCCATTGTCACACAAGAGCTAAGAGGAAAAAAAAAAGAAACACACAATTACTCCCCGTTTCACAACACTTTGAAATAAGAGTGTGGCGCACTATACATATTTATTATTTCTCCATGCATGGGGAAAGTGGTGTTCTGATTTATTGCAGCACTTTGTTAAAAGTAGGACACTTTAACAAGAGGACGAAGTTTTGAAGAAGAAGCACGGAGAGCTTATTTGCTATAGGCAAGCAATCAGCGAGGAATTCAAAAGCTAGACCGGCCTCCAGAGCGCTATAATAAGGGAGCGAGGAGGGAGAGAGCGAGAGCGCTACCGGCTACGCGGTGCATACACACAAACATTTTCCCATGCGAGTCAGTAAAAGTATCAAAAGCACTGAAAGCGAGACCAGCTATTGTCTCTCTGTTCCGAAGCGGTTAAGAAAGAGTTTTTGTGTGTGGTCCGAAATGAAAGTGAGGGAGGGACGAGGGAGTGAGAGAGCGAGAGAGAGAAAGAGAGAGCAACACTGTAAAACCACATAACACAAGCACGAGGGTGATAAGGATGAAAGGTTCTGAGACAAAAGGAGAATAATATTTGCCTTTCTGTGTTACACAGTGCGTAAAAAAATTCACCAATATTTAATTCATGCAAAGTTAAATGAAGCCAAATCAAGCCTGATTCAAAAAATCTCTCTATGTGAATTAATGCAGGATTGGTGATTTTCACCATGTAGTGGACTGTGCCATGTATTTCTTCACTTGCATGTTTCTCATGACTCTGTGAGGACCAAGGTGGGACCAAGCTTTTGACTCCTTCAAAAATTACATCAAGTAAAAAATAACTGCACTGAGTTTTGTTCAAGTGAAAAGGAAGTCTGTAAACAGAGCTATTTGATGTGAAATTGTTCAGTGTGGAGTAGGGCTACACAATATATCGGGTGATAATCATTATCACAATCTCAGTTTTGGCAATACTGATATCGCAGAAGTCTGCAATATGCAGAAAGAGCCTCCAACCAATCACAGTGTTTCTGACAGGCTGACCAATCACAGCTCCAGGCCAGTTACTGGGTGTTCTGATGAATCACGGTCTTTATGTAATCAACAAAAATGATGATATAGACCCTTTAGCATCATGAAAGTCATTGCATTCACAAAATGTTGCAGTGAAATCTTGTTTTGTCGACAGGGGGTGGAGTTGTTCATTGTTGTTTCTTTTTGTTTTAAGCATGGGGAGAAATGTTACTAGAAGAAACAGTGTAGTGGTCTTGATGTGTACAAATCTATTCCTTTATTTTCATTTCCAAAACTGCCCATGAACCTGCATGTGTCTTACATATTATATGTAATGCTGCTGAGGATAAAATAGGGCTAAGCCTAGAAGAACAATGTAGCTATTTTGTCACCCTGCATTCTGGAACTTCTCCATCACACATGGATTTAAAATATATACTTTAGTAAAGAGCCTTCTTAACATGCACATGTTCTAAGACCCAAGTAATATATAGCTGGACCAATAATACCAGCTGAAACCAAGCCCCCACAGCTTTATCAGTGTATCTGCAAAATCCTGGGCTGAGCTAATAATGCAGGCTGAACTACTGAATATAAAATGCATCCAAACCTAAATTTGATTTTAACATGTTAAAAAAAACAACTTAATAGAGTTTAATGTTAGGCGGCATCGTAGCACAGTTATATATATATTATATCCCTGAGTCTGAACAGTTTGACAAAATTCAAGATCTTTTTATGTTTTCGTTAGGGTTTTTCACTACAGCACTCAGCATACATTATGCATACATCAACAACCACTACAAGCTCCTGTGGTGCCGAGCAGGCCTGATCTACATGCTGCAGATCTACAGGCTAATAAATACAATTCAATCTGGCATCATCGAACAAGGGTGCTTTTTATTTTATCATAGACACACATGCCTGTACATATATTCAAGCATGCCAGTAGACTGCAGTGTGCCTGGATGTGAGTGAGTGGCAAGTGTTATGGATAACATTCTCACACATGGCAGGGGGTTCAATCCCCCTTCCTCCCCCAAATCCAATTTGTACCATCTTTCTTATAAACTGAACTTTCCAATAAGCAATCTGTGAGTATGGGAAAGGGTATCAATACCAAAAATGTGTGAACAAACCAGTAAACTACTAGAGATGTGAGAACTGCATTGCTGACAGATCATGTGATCAAAAGTCATCACATCTTTATTCAGCATAAAGTGAGTTTTTGACCCTTCTAGTCAGAGAAAAAGGGGCAAACAGATCTAAGGCATCTAGATAGCCAAGCAGCTACACTGCTAATGTAAGCTTTCACATACAGCTAATGCCACCAATAAGCTCCTCTATATGCCCCCTATATTCCACATAATTATGTTTTTGACTTTGTGAAGTTCTTCTGTTATTATTTTTGATTTAGTAATATTTGTTATTAAAGATTGAATATATGACAACTGGCAAACAGCCAGTTTCAAACTCATAGAGTCTCTATAACTTTTCATATTCAATTAAACAGTCTATTGTTGGTTGTCACATTTTTATGCCCTTAAAATCGGTAGGCCTGTTTACTGACAAAACCTTGATATTAGTTAGAGCCTCGTGTGGTCACAGAGTAAGCCACTTTTTTCACATAGTAATGTGATAACTAATGGAAGAATCTATGGTGGCTGAAATGGAGAGAGGGAAGCAGTTTATGAGTCCCTCATTATTTAATGTTACGGCTTCCCTGTGGCCCAGTGAAAATTTGATGGCGGTATTAAGACCCCGCACTAGCTCCTCATGGCTGCAGACACACAGCATATTCACGTGCAGAAGCCAGAAGAAAAAGCAAATAGAAACATAACATACAAACAAAAACAGAAATGACAGCAACATCAGAAATGAGCCACAGCCCTGCACATATGGAATTCTCCAGCACCTATATCTACAATAAAGACATCTGCACCTCTAGAAGACAACGGAACACGCGAACACAACAGAGACAAAGTTTTTAATGATCACCTCCCCCGCGCCGTGCCCTGCGCAGTAAAGCCCAAGACTGCCTCGGCCGTTACCCTGCTAGAAATCTGCATACAGTAAAAAGACAAACAGTCCTGTAAATAAAGACGGGTGTCCAGCAACTGTCTTGCCAGCGACGTGCTTATTGACCGTAGTCAGATGCTCTGCTGATTAAAAATTGATCCCTTTCGAAAAATCTAATCAACAGAACAGGATTCTTTCATATGTGGAGGGCGCAGCTGCTGACACAGGGGGTGCAGACCTGTTATTAACCCCTGCCCCTCCGCATGCATCCTTGTAAAGCCAGCTTGTGCACACACACACACACACGCTCACACACTCACACGCTCACACACACACTTCCTCATGGCCCAGGGCCAGACTCAGGCCCAGACACCTTGAATTATTCAGCAGTCTGGGAGAGAGAAGAGTCTACGGCCACCTCATGTCAATTTATGCGTGTGGGAGGCAAGGGCTACTAGCCTTAATGGACCATCCAGGCCCCGAGAGTTAGGCCTCCCAAAACAACGGCCCAAGGGAGGAGGGTCTGGGGGTGGAGGGAACAGCTGAGAGGGGTGAGGCAGGGTTAGCCTTTTAGACCAGGCAAGCGGACCGGGGAGATGTGAGAATGAATTCATCAGCAGCGTAGCGAGGGTCACGGCAGGTTAATGATGCCACGTGTCTAGACGGACGCTGCTCTTGCCCTCTGCCCGTGAGCCAGCTGGGGGTGGAATAGGATTGCTGGGGGTAATACTGCTCCTAATGCTTCACAAGCCATAATAATCAAGTTTTAGTCATGATTCTTCATGCTTTTAGTTAGAATTTTAGCTAGAACCTAAATGTTCCGATTGCACGGTACAGCAGTGGGTCTTGCAGGTTCACAGGCTACAATTCCATCAGCTAAATCAGATCCATTGATCCATTTTTTGTTTGTTGTTTTTTTGGTAGTGGTAGGCACCCCATCAAAACAATCACACCCAAAATAATGAATTACTCCACTTGACCACTTACTCCAAGGCTCTCCATTTTGTGTGATTTTAACATAATCAATAAAAACCTGCCATACCAGATTAGCAAGATATTTTAGCATTGATTATTATTCATGCAAAACATTACCAAGTCATTAATTAATACTCAATTATTAACTAGGTGTGTGACAATATACTCAGCCCATGGTTTCAAATAATTCACAATACTGGATTCAGAATTCAATATTCTTACAATATTCTAAACAGATTTTAAATGAAGAAAAATGACAGGTCTACTAATGACAGAGCTGGCATGTGGGTGGAGTGTGGCTCATGAACATGAACATGCTGGTCTCGGTTGTTAATTGGTGCTACTTGACTGCAAACTTTGGTGTTCAAACCAACTGCATTACATATAAACAAAAAAAATCATCACTCTCCACAAAGCACTGCCATACCGATGCACACAGCCTTTATTTAGCATTGCAAGATCACAATCTTTCAATATATTGTTACACCCACTTAAAGAAACCAAAAGCAACTATCAACCAATATTTGATTTCTGGAAAACTAATAACTGAATTTTATCAATAATCAATACCCCACAGTAAGAACAGTAAGAATCCACAGTAAATAACAATCCCTCGTTAGTCATACATCAGAACCACCTTATTCTCATTTGACGCCTTCAAACAATCACTGCGACGACAAAATGACAAAATAGTAAAATTCTGTGAACACCTTACCAAGTCCATGCTCCACTCAAGGGGCCAAATCAGTCCCTCTCGGAGCGCTCTTTGGGTCCCTGCGCAGTCCAAGGTTCATATTAAAGCCTGAGCTGAATTAATAAGCGCAGGGCTGCCTTTAATCTGTTAAAAACCCAAAGAGTCAAAAGCTTCGCCCACACGGCAGCCTGTGATTAGAGACTCCTCATCCAGCACTCAACACTCAACCCGTTATCATTACACAGACAATTACTGCTCCACCAGGGCCACCTCCACCACCCCGGCGCATTTAGTAATCACGCCATTCTTCCTGGAAAAAGGATGAGGAGCGGCGAGGGGGAGGGCAGGCACTGGGTAAGCGGGTTGCAACGGCATTGCTGTCATGGGACCCATCACCTTGGTGATCCTGGGCCAGAGCCCCCAGCCTAAGCTCAGGGGGGAGACGGGCTGCAAATGGTAAAGTCTGAAATTCACTGAAGGCGGAGGAAGATTGTCTTATGGCTTGTGGGCAAACAGCTTATTTATACACAGTATTAGATTACTTGTAAGTCAGCACATAATGGTTTTGACAGTTCCATTATATAAATACAGATAACATTTTTAAAGAATGAATATAAATCCTTCTGATTCTATAGACCTCTGCTGTTACTTGGCAAGTCTTAAAAACTGTTAGAATGCTGTTGTCCATTCAGGCATCTCAAGCTGTTTGTAATTCTTTGGCCAGAATATAGTAAACATATGCAGCTGTAGTAACAAAGGATCAAAACTCTAAAATCGTAACTTTATAAATAGGGATGGGTTTTGAGAACTAAGTCGGTACCGGTTCCTGACTGGTCAATACTGAAATATTGATTATCTCCTGGACAAACAGTGCTGCTATCAGTGTTTATGCAGCATTAATGCATTCTAATATAGCTGCAATGGCTGAAGCTAGACTGGATCAGTGGGAGGGACGAAAGCAGCACTCTGCACATCACCAACACACATTTGTAGCTATTGCTCCTCTGTCATTACACAAGAAACCCAGTTTAGCTAGTTATTTCTTTTAAAAATGTCAGACCAAATGAACTGTTGAACCTTTTTCATGCCTTTTCTCATGTTGTCTTTATTCTTTGTACCAAATAATGGAGAGTACTATCCATAGGAGTATCAATATGACTCAGAATTGATTAGCAGTATCAGTATCAATATTGGATGTCAGTGAAATCCTAACCGTACCCATCCCATTTAATATAGTTATTTTATGAAAGTGATTTTAAGAACATTTTAAAGTTAATGACAACATTTTATTCCAAAACATCTTTTGGCCATTTCCCTTGGACTATTCGCCATGAAATGGTTACACAATATTAAGGGCAGCTGGGGTAAAAAATGATGTAGAAATGTTAAAGGGCTGTGATACACCCCAGGGACAAGATTATTACAACAACAAAACGCTACGTGTTTCTAATTTTTCCGTTTTTGCATGATCAGCTGATGCATCAGCATATGGACGAGTTTCCTTAAGCGTGGAACGAGAGGAATGACCTACTCCCTGTTATCAGGCCTGCTCTGCATTTCACTAATGAGAAGAGAATATTCAGCTCATGAGGAATTGTTGCGGAGTAGGAATGTACCAAAAAAAACCTCACAGTGATTAAATATTCCTACAATGAAGAATCAAATTCTGAGACTTTTCAAGTAACAAAAATGAAAAATAGTGATAAACCCTGTTTGCTCCTTTCACTTTCCTGAGCCTGTCAATGAAGATACGTTCGGACAGTTTGAGCAGATAAACAGTAAAAAAAAAAAAAAAGGTAGGCCGTGTAAAATGATTTCAGTTTCTCTAAGGGACATTAGATAAGCAATTTGTTCATGGATCAAGAGGTGGAACCTATCCACTACAGGTTTAAAACCTTGAAAACCACTCAATACAGAGTAAATAAGTCTCTGTAGGCACACTGACGCCATATTAACAAATGCCTAAAGAAAAACTGATTTGTTTACCATGGCTGACCAATCGTTGTCTGTTGACTGCTGGATCATCAGGTTTTCAGATTTGTGCATCACAAGTCACATGTGGTCACCAAGGCTGCATGAACTACTTCTAGAGTGATCTACTAAAATCACTCCTAGATGCAGATGTCTTCCACAGCAGATACATTAATGTAGTGGGCAGACCCATTTTGAATTATCAGCATTCAGACATTTCAAGGTCAAGCACCTTCAAAAGCAGGACCACATGAGCCAGATAAAGTGGAATAAACCCTCCCCCCACCAAAACACACACACACACACACACACACACACACACACACACACACACACACACACGCACACACGCACACAGTTCCTCTGACTGGCAGCACACACACCTCCACTCTGGCCAGTACACAAGTTCCAAGAGAGGAAATGCTTAATTTGCATCCAATGGCTGGTGCCATAACTGTTAAGGTCAACAGTCTCTGCGATGATTGAGCCGAAACCAAGGGCAGGCAGCCCGGGCGGCAGAGGGGACGCCACACCCCCCTTCGCCCATTTGCACAATGCAATTTCCCCACCTCTCTCCGTCAAGGTGACTGTGCACATAACTCAAACATCAGTGCCTGGGACAATTCCAATGTCCGTGTCACAGCAAACAGGGGAAAACAGAACAACAGGCAATCACCTATAACGAGAATGTATTCAAATGTAGAGCATACAGCACGGCAAATGCTGATTTAGTATTTCAATAAGCACCAGTTGGGACAGATCCTTCAGACAGGGACAGCTGAGTAAGCGCATGACTAATGTTAGCACGACTGATGATTTGAAAGAGACCAGTGAAGAGGAACACACACGCACGGAAAGCACTTGACACAAGCCATTTGCCGAGTCCAGCACATTATCAGCAGAGCAAATAACGCCTCCTGACCACACACACAAGTGCAAAAGTTTAACCGAAGGCTAGACTTACAGGAAGAGCAGTCCTGGAGGATAGAAGTACTGTAGCGAGCAGATGGGCGCAGCAGGGACTGCCAACTATATTTCAAAGAGACCTGCTCAGACTATTAGCAGTCCTAGAAATGGAACGGAGAACCTCAGAAGGCTGTTATGAAATGAATATAGAGGTGAGGAGTATGGGCTTGGATAAAGATGCCTCTTGTGGCGCTTTGATCATTAATCTGGCAGTGTTCAAGGACACAGTAGAGAGCAGCAGAGTAGATGCGGGAACATTTGGTGACCCAGGTGCCATCAAAGCTCAGATAATGCAGGAAACAAAATTTACATATTAACCAAAGTATCAGTTTTCAAATCGCAGAGGTTATGTCTGAAAAGTGCAGACAATATCGCGTACGCCCAGTGAGAAAATATTCAGTTATCGAGCTCTGAGACGTAAGCCAACTGGCACTCAAGTAGGACATTATCATCTTTATTAGTAATCGAGTAATGTAGCAATCATTTTTAACAATTAATCGATTATACACATACAAGCTATAACAGTAAACTTCATATACATTGACTTTATATACATGGCAACTGTAACTATAAACATATCCAAAAGCATGAGACCCAGCTGGGAGAGTTTCCTTCCTTTTAAGTGCCCACATAGTGACTTATAGACTGATCTCATCTTTATAGTTGATCTGAGGATACCATGTTTATCATTCAGAATGCAGTGTAATCACTCACCTGATTCATTTGAGAACATTACAATGATTTTTTCTTTTCATTCAGTAATCATGGTGGCCATACACTCAGGTAATAAATACCTAACAGTGAAAACACACCAGACTTTGTTACATACAGGTAAGTGGCTGAGTAACAACCAACAGTCAAGAAATTTTGGGTTGGACCAAACAATCACTCAGCCATGGTTTGGAAGTCAAATTATATTTTCACCAAATTGATTTTCTCCATATTGATTTCACAGAAGCATTTCATGCAGTACAGTCATCTGCAACACTATCATCGGTCATCCCTCTACTACCACCAAACTGGGGCAAGTAACGCATTAGGCGGCAATGACCTCCAACTCGGCAGGAAACAAACAATTACTCGGTCTGAGAGGTAGAGCTACACGCTTCTTCTGTTTTCTAGCACAGATTACCAGCAAAGGGATTCACAGCATACAAAACTGTCACTAATTTCACACTAAATCATTTCAAAGCACAAAAAAAAATCCCATAGGCGTTCGCCGGTCCCTGCAGTGGAGCCTAGGTAACCCCCAAACAGCGGTTCCTCGGCCTGCGTCAGCGTGAGAGGCCACTCACAGCGACAGAGGGAGTGAAGAGCAGGGTCCCGAGTGGGTCGCCGTGACGACACTCGCCCTCACATTTACACCCTGCTGCTCGAGCCTCGGGGGGAAAAGAGTGCAGCTCCTGCCCTCTTCAGCGAGGCCTGCAGCACCGTTTTACTAAACCTGCTGCTCTCAGTGGGGTGTGGAGGGAGGGGGGAGAGAGAAGAGAAGATACAGTGAAAGAGGTGCAGAGAGAGAGAGCGAAACACAGAGAGATAGAGTGAGTGAGAGAGAGAGAGTGTAAAGGAGAGAGAGAGAAAGAGAGGGAGTCCCCAGAGGGCTGAACAATCAGACAATTTCAAGATCACGAAGCATTAAACCAATCCCGGCAGGGTACACTAATTAAACAGCCGAGCCCGGCACCACCAACCAATCCCCACAGAGCAATTAAATCCATCCCCTCTAAAACACTGTGGAACCTGTCTGGGGAAAACTGCAGAAGAGCGAGCGAAAGAGTGAGCAAGAGAGTGAGAAAGAGAGAGAGAGAGAGAGTGAAAGGAGGGGGAAAAAATCATAAAATTCATCTAGAGAGAGGGGGTAAGAGGGGGAACGCAGTAAAGCTACTAACAAGGGGATTTGAATAGGAACGTTTCAATTCAACGCTTTGTTCTTCCTGTCTTTATTTTTTTAATTACTTGAGTCAAAATGCCTCAACAATTCTTTTTTTTCACCCTCAGTGTGTGGGGGAAGGGTCTGACACCACATTATCATGCAAAACCTGTGACCCTGTCGATCTAGGGGCAGAAATTGCGTATTTAATTTGTATTAAAGTATTCAGGAGCCACCATAAGACGCCTTTCGCGCTTTGCAACGTACAAACACTGTTCGCAAACACACAAAACTCAACTTGTCTCTACAAATCATGCGTAAAAGAAAAATCTGAAAGTGATCAATATTGCAAAAACTCACCGTGCGAAAAGAGCGCTCGGATTCTGTGGGTCCGGCGCATCCGTACTAACCCAGCTACTAACACCCCAGCGTTCAGAGCACAGAACGATTCCATTGATCATTTTCATCTCATAACACTGCGAATTGATGAGCTGTTTAACATAATTAAGCCGTATTCTCTCTGGAACTCCGTAACAATGTGGGCACCATAAGTGGACACTCAAAATATTTGTTCATTGTTTTACTTGTCTCAATCAGCAAAGGCAGTGGTTCTGCTTTCCCTGCATGATAATGTTGTTTACAGCTCGATTCATATCCAAGTTACTATGTAAATAGATTCAAGACTTATCTCCCTAAGAAGCTTCCATGATCTTACTCATACCTGAAGTGATCTGCCTGATTACCACAATTTCTATTATTGGTATAACTTTACACATATAAATACACTGGTTCTTTATGAGCTACCAGCAGCCCAATTCAAAAAGGCAACAGCAGCCCAGAAGAACTCAGCACTGGTTTTCATTCCACTGACATGGCCACAGTAAATGCAACAAGGAACACAACAGCCAGGGAAAAGGTCTAGTCGATTACACAAGACATATCGGACACTGTTTCCACCTGGAATCACATATGGCTTGGGAGATCTGATCCTAAGCGGACAGCACTAAACACAGGAGTGAACAGGGTCCATAAAAGTCCATCATTCGCATCACTTTCGGAGGTACTCAGGGATGAACATGACCACGTTTGTAGTGTGAATGCTAAAGTGTCCCAACAGGACTGTCATGATGACTGACGATTAACTGCCATATGAATAATAGTGATTAGAGCTGGGTAATGGTGATGTTTTATTATTGTAATCCGTTACATCACGTCACAATGCACTTTTGTGAATACCGCCAGTCCTTAAAAAACTACAAACAGAGCATAATTAGTCTCATTTAATTGGATTTAGTGTAGTACATTGTGTGAAAATCATTGTATTAAGTTATTCATTTCATCTTTTAAATGTGCCACTACTTTTGTTCTTTTTTGTCTGTTACAATTTCTCAAACCTCAGAAAAACCAAACAGCCACAACATTAAAACCACTGACAGGTGAAGTGAATAACATTGATTATCTCCTTACAGTGGCACCTGTGAGGGGGGGAATTAGGCAGCAAGTCAACAGTCAGTTCTTAAAGTTGATATTTTGATAAAGCTGGAAGAATGGGCAGGCATAAGGTTCCGAGCCACTTTGACAGAGGCCAAATGGGGCAACAGGTTCACGGGTGCCCAAAACTCACTGATGCACGTGGGCAGCGAAGAATAGTCCGTCTGGCCAGATGCCATAGAAGAGCCACTGAAGCACAAATAACTGAAAAAGTTCATGCTGGCTATGATAGAAAGGTGTCCGAACACACAGTGCATCACAGCTTGCTGCTTATGGGACTGTGTGACATGTCAATGTGGAATAATGCGCACTGCCACACTGCAAAAATTGCTCAGGGGCGATTTGAGGAACATGACAAAGAGTTCAAGGTGTTGACCAGTCCGATTGAGCATCTGTGCAATGTGCTGGCCAAACTACTCCAATCCATGGAAGCCCCACTTTGTAACTTACAGGATCTGCTTGGTGCCAGATGCTACAGCACACATTCAGAGGGCTTGCGGAGTTCATGCCTCAATAGTTGTTTTGGTAGTACAAGGAGGACCAACACAATATTAGGCAGCTATTTGTTGAGACTGATTAGGGTATACCCAGTATTGCACAAAAGTCTTAGGAATTTGTGAAAATAAACATTTATCTATATATTTATCCATAAATGCCAGGGAAGACACGAGGTAACAGAATAAACACAAACACACAAGTAAGCAGTAAAAAAGTATCAAGATCTATTTTGTTTGTAAATAGTAGCTGATATTTTATGAGCTGTTTTCCCCTTTATGCCTCCAGGTGTTGCAGGAAAAGTTCATCAGTGGCTCACACGATGTAATCTAACAAAGTACAGATCAAGCCAAACCAGATATTTGATGGTAAGTTTCTCAGGCACCTAAGACTATCATACTGACACAGAAGGCTGCAATTCGCAAAACTTCTAACCAATCACAGTGTTCATGATGTGGTCACTAGGTGTTCTGATAAACTGAGATTTTATGTAATCCAACAAAGGTAAAAAGACACTGATTCACAAGGTGGTTTTAAAAGGCCCATATTTAAAATGGTCTTTTATTGTCATTTGTTCTGTGATGTTCATGTGAGCTTGTATATTATGAATATAATTCAAAGCTTATTCTTACAAGATCACTGGCCAACCTCTGTTGACCCCTTAGAATAAACAGGCTGTTTTTGTTACCAATGACTAAAATAAGAGTAATATATGCAAATGTAAGACTAATATATGTAAATGGTCTTGTACTGCTGCTCCTTCAGAATGAAGCACACAGCCAAAACACTCCTTCGAACTTCAACCTGAATGGGTGGGGCTAAATTCCAATAGGCTGAATAAAGAGATATATGTATACAGTTTGTTGGCTTTGTGACTTCACAAAAACTATGATTTGAAAATAGGATGTTTTTACAGTTTAGTTTCCATATATGGACCGTATGGATGGGGGAGTTAACATACATGTTGAAACTGTTCTGCATTTCTATTAAAAAGCCTTGAAATATATAAATATTTTTAGTAACAATATTTACATATTTTAAGGCTTTTTAATAGAAATGCATCGTAATCACAATATGAAGCAGTGCTATCGCTAAAAACATGCTTATATACAGTCTTTATATTACTACATTAAATCATACAGTGTGTGTTTTGTGCAACTGCTGAAAAGACAGAAACCGAGTGAAGAGGAAAGTGTGTAAATCTCAGATGATCTGCCACATGGATATACTTCCATTCCCTCACCATTAAAACTGATGAACTGCTCATGACGGTGCTGCTCACTTTCAGAATCTTCTGTCAGAGGCAAACGGAGTAATTAATTACACGAGTCGCACAACAAAGGGAAGTCTAATAAACCACTAAGAAACTGCCTGTTTAGACTATAATTAGACCTACGTGTCACCATCTCAGATCAAGAAACTGTAATGTTTTCTCGCTGTATGCAGGATTTATTCCTGCTGATAGACTGAAGCCTGTGAATTTGAAACAAATAAAGGAGCCTGAGCTCGTCACACATCTCTGGCACCTTAAAGCACGAGAAAATAAGCATGGCGCGCAAATCTAGGAAGTGCTCGAATAAATGTTTCGATGATCTCTCAGGCCCACTTCACAGCAGTGGAGCATTAAAACAGAGAATTTGCATTCAAATATAATATATATAGAGTATCATCGTAAAGGGGGAGGAAGGGCTGGCGCTGTTCCACTGCATAGTAGAGAAGTAAACACTGTGAGTGTGTACGCACACATACACACACACACACAGACACACACAATCAGGGGGTCTCCTTTTATCCCTGAAGGGCAGAATGGACAATAGGGAGCTGAATTACGGCTTCTGAAGCACTGCCTGATATGAGAGAGGCAGAGAGTGGAGCGGGGAGAATGAGGGAGAGAGAGAGAGAGAGGAAGAAGAATGGAGGGATTCAATAAGGGCTCTGTAAAATGAACAAGAAAGGCTGGTGCTCAATACGTCTGCCATCAGACAGTCAAAACAAATAAAGAGGGCTGCTGTACAGGTACACAGCTCAATATGGCCTCGCTGGGCCGAGCTCCGGCTGCCAACGGGGAAGAGGAGACGCAGCTATATACTCATACAGATGAGCCATTAGCTCTCTCCCGCTCGCTCGTTTGCCTCTGAAAGGAAGGTTTACGGGGCTGCTGCTCAGGTTGAGGCGGACACTGAGCTACACGGAAAGCCCCTGCTCCTCTAGACTAATGCGTCCCCAAAGTTTTGTTAAAGCCTCGTTATTTACTCCTGCGCCAAGCCCACCGCGGCCCCCAGGAGTGTCAGGGAACAAGGTATTAATATGAAAATGCTGAGAGTCATTGCCGTGAAGGACTATCGCGCTTGGTGTGGATCGATAGTGAAAAATTGAGGATCTATGCATCTGGGACATTGTTAGGGATTTTCAAAGAGGAAGCAGCTTAAGCTGAAGGTGCATGTCATGGTTACGCATCAGGCGCGGCGACAAAGCTAATGCCACCGCGGAGCTGGTATGAGTTGTAAGGGTCAGTACTGGAGCAGAAAGGTCAACGTTAGGCTTCGTCCATGCAGCCGCACCTGCACCAACAAACGCTCCCCAGTCTCGTGTCTGATCCATGTTACTTCACCTGGTCTGCGAGAATGGGTGCGCTTGAGAGCACCGCCGGCTTTGTGCAGGGGAACGCATAAACCGCTGTCATTACAAAAAAGATCACAGCCGTATCAAAGCAGCCGTGTTTATCCTGGAACAGTGGGTGTGAATGGAAGAAAATGACTCTGGACAGGTATGAAAATCAAACCCCAGGAGGGTCACAGTGATTAAGCCGACGTTTTATGACAGACCCGTTCTCTCCTCTATGAATAGTCACCCGTCGCCGTGCCGGGAAAGAAGAAGGGGGGGAGTGGGGGGGAGAAGAAAAAAAACGGTTTATCATTCGGCTCCTCATGCTGAAGTATCTGCTTTGAAGTCTTGAGCACTAATTCTACAGAGGAAGGTTAAACTGCTTAAAGCTTGAGTCAGTTTCACTTCCCCTCTAATGTTGTCAGCAAAGCTGCAGAATGTCACTACTGGATCTCACAACTCAATTTGCTCACACTGTAAAGGCTTTTCCTCCTCTTTCGCCTCTCCCTTTTGTTTCCACGGCAGGAGAACACGGTGAGAGAGGAAGGGCATCATCATGCAAACACGGAGGACAAGAGACCGGCCTACATGCACACATTAAGGCGCAGGAGATAAGCACGTATAGTGATGCTGATTTATTCAAATGGTAATTTTACAGAAACATATTTGAGCCCTAAGGCCTAAACCTGAGTCCAACACATCCTCATGCTTCTCCGATCTGCTCCTGTTTTGTTTGGGGAAGATTTGACATGCCAGACAGCTCCGCATGCGATTCAGAGTTCCTTTGTAATCGTCATAATTAATGACACGTGGATTATCAGTGACTGGTTACAGGGTCTGATTGTTGTGCATTACTGTGCGAATTCTCTGCGGTGCTGTTATGCTGCTGGTTCGTCTCTCAGGGCGCTTTCCACTTAATGTTGTTGAGGGTATCCAAGGTTTCCTCTCAGCAACTGCAGTGGTTCTTTCATCATCGCAAATCCCAACCGCCCCGCAGAATATCTCAAAACCATTCCGGATCCGGGCGCATTTCAAGAACAACAATAACAACAATAAACACAGATCCACTCCACCATGAACGAGTGCAAAGTTGAAACGGGTCTTTTTCACGGCCAATTTGAGCCGGTTGGGGAAAAGCTCTTGGCAAAGCGTACACAAAGACGCCTGGCCAGGGCTGCACACTCGCAAACGCCGCGGAGATGGCACCATTTGGCGATGCGGCTGCCGCTCGCTGCAGATTAAAGCTGACAGGCAAAGGCCTGAGTCATGCAGAGTATGGCACAATCACAGCTTTGTGTTTCTGATCTCATTTACATCGCCCCACAGAAACCGGGCCTCACACACTCACATACACACACAAGAACAAAGCAAAATGACCAAGACATCCTGTTGTCAGACTACTGAAAGTCCAGAAAAGCAGGGAATACAAATCGCTGCAGGATGTCCTCTAGGCCTTTGTTTTTAGTGTGAGAAGGAATTAAGATAAAGTAAATGGCTTGTAGGAAGCTACCCATGCAATTAGGCAGGCCAGGGTAAACAAACTGATATCTGTATTAACAAATGAATATTTAAAGCACATTATCAATAGGGACTTTAAGAAACGGTTTGCTCATTCGTTTTGTTGCTTTTATCTATGATCAAATAATTAGTCATAGCTACAAACCAATAATCAAAATACCATGTTGACACATCTTGAGCGTCCACTGGCTTGGAGCTCTTTATAGTGGTGGTGACAGAAACCAGGGGTCTTGATGTCTGCAACATAAATCCAGTAGGGCTGGATGATACGGAAAAAACATTAGTATTGCGATTATATTGCTACATATTGCCTAGTCTTTCAGTTCATTAAAGTGACCATAACATCACTTTTCTGGAACCTGGAAAAAGGCTTGAAGTATGTTAACACTGCTAAAGTATTTACGTAGTAAGTAAATACTGTTAAAGTATTTCCGGCATCCATACATGTACATTCATATATGGGAATCAAAGTGCAAAAAAAAAAAAACAACAACAACACATTCAATTATTATTACTGGTATACACTATACGACTGGTATATGGTATTATGGTATAGTCATTAAAATGTTGCAACAGAAGGAAAATGTACAATATAGGCCCTTGTTAAAGTAAATTTTATTGAATTACAGGAACATCTCAGCAGCTCTCACCTGGGGCTGTGATTGGTCACCCTGACAAAAACACTGCGACTGATTAGAGGCCCATTTGTATATTGCAGCCTTCAGCGATATCAATTCCAACCACCAGTGAACCTACATATGTCTTCTTCATATGTGTCGTCTATGTGTCGTTTCAAAATATAGATATTTTATACCAAAATCATCTAATAAAACAACGTCTCAGGCATCAGGCAGCATTTTCATAACCATTTCACTTAACAGCCTTCTGTGAGGGAGCTTTTAGAAGCCTGAAATCATCAGACACCTGGTTCCATTCACCACCACAGTAAACCACCTCTGAATGACTCTTAACCATCTAATAACCTTAAAAAAAAAAAATTCTCTTCAATTCAGTGAAAAATGATGCCCAAAACTAAGAGACCACCATCATAGTACAAAGCAACCAGGAAATGCTGGCTTTGTGTTACATATGCAGACTTATTTTCGCAACACTCATGCTACGGTGGTCTATGACACTCTCCTCCCACTATTCATCATCCCATACAAAAGGATGGCGTAAGTCCATTCCCTACTGGCCGGGACCTGTATTCAGGCCCGGCAGCGCCTAGCAGGACCTTCTTGACCTGTCCTTTCCACGGGCGCCCACGGAAATGCCATCTGGCTGGTGTGAATGATTACCACGGCAACAGCCGAGTGACCAGAGAGCAGCAGGAACCAAGGTCACAGAACCTGTTCTCTCTCCATTTCTGTGTCATCTCTTTTATGAGGTATAAACCCCACAAGTTCCTCTGCCTGTGACGACTCATCGAGACAGAAAAAAAAACAGTTTACAGAATAAAGGCTGGCTACCCAGCAAAATGCAAAAAGCAGCAGTTTTATGTGCTTCGTACTGGGAAAACCACTGTAGGCTTCAATTTTCTACCAAACGTCATCTAAAGAACCATCTCAAAGTCTCTTATCTCAATATTTTTCCATCTATGCAGTTGGTGTCTTTTCATCACAGATGTCAAAAAGCATTGCAGATTGGGATCAGACGAGATGGCAAATACATCTTCAAGACATGCTCATGACATGCAACAGAATTTTCTGAAATCTGTTCGGAAACTGGGGAAGAAAGGAACACACACAACATACTACTGTTTTAATACTACTAACAAAAAATTGTATAGATTTTTTTTTAATAAAATGATCATATCTATCATTTTATTCATCATAATATTCAAGATTATGTTACAATAAGCTTTCTGAGCCTATCAAGGACATGATGTCTATAATAAAAGAACCCCGAACTGCATGTTTCGATACAAAGAGAATTGTAATTAGCCGTGTTTAAATGGACTGGTTCACTGTGATGTGTGCGAAACGCTGAATTAAAAATCATTGTGTTAATAGTTTTGATAGTACTCTTAAAATGTGGTAGCGCTGACTTCTGTCTTCCTTACTGAACCTCAGAAGAACTTCATGCTGTGATTCATGCTGGGTATCGATACAATTTCTATATGAATGAATATATATTTTTAGCATTATTCACTGTTTAGTAATGCTGTTCTAATGAAACACACAGTCGTTCAGTGCTCTTTAAGTACGGACGATATCCACGATATGCTCAGAAAAGCATACTGTGGCACAACGTGACGTAATTTATCATAAGAACAATAAATATCGACATGTTCCCCGGCCCTACTGCAAATATTCACTGACAGTCCCTCACATTCGCTTTCTCAATTTATTTTTCAAGAAGAACACTAATAAACAAGGGGACATTATGGAAACACCCTCGAGGTATAATAACAATGTAGCAGTTGGCTTATAACTTATTGTAATTGGAGGGCAACCACCCTGACACCCAGGACCCATAAGATCCCAGACACAAATATCATATGACACAGCCATATGCAACGCTGCAGACCAACACAGACAAAAGAGGGTAATAAATCAACTGTCAGCCGCAGATCCCCCACTTATTCCCCCACTGGTCAATACAAGCAGACTATTTCCACCCATGGGGTCCAAGGTTACAGCACAACAGCTGATAGCAAAGACAGTATAAGATTTTCAAAGGAGGCGGAACTGCACTTGGTGCTCCTCTTGCAGGTTGTCTCAGCGCAAACAAACTTCTGGGGTTTCACTGATGCATTTCTGTTCTCTCCAATATTTCTATATTTAAGGCTAATCTATAGATCACCATGAAGCTCAAGTTCAAGGGTGGGTGAGGGGCCAAGGAAGACACAATGGCCATGATGTCCCACAAGGGAAATGGAGAGAGAATTACAATGAGACACCAGAGGCGAGAAATGGCCACCGCCACCCAAAAACCATAAAGACTTCCTACTATTAAAAAAGAGAATTTAATATAAGGTGTCCTCCACTGGTTTCACCTCTTGCACACTGACACACGAAACCCAAGACACCGGAGACTCTCAAGCGGATGGTGCTTTTGCACTTGAGCTGAAGTTCGGCACATTTTCTGTATTTTAACCAAGTTTCTCCTGCTTTCTGTCTTATTTTTTTCCAGCTCATTTCCTAAGTAGATTCACATTCAGTCGGAGATTTTGTGCTCGGGTACCTCCGCGGCTACGGCAGACTGTGGGAGAATGGCGCATTTCATGACTGACGAAGCAGTGGTTTCGCATCTATTATCCGTGCATGCGTAATTTTAAAGGGTATGAATCAAAGGGAGCGGGAACCAAGTGCAAAATGCGAAGGGAAAAAAAAAGAGTCCAATAAAATATTCACAGACCCCTGTCTAAACAATTACAGACCTATTATAATGGTTAAATATGACACTTGGAGAATGTGAGGGGCATTTCCCACCCACCTAGAGAGGTAAAAGGTCCAGCCAGCATCTGAAAGAAATGCTCTTTTAAGAGCACCATAAAAAAGAGGTGGACGATACAAACAAACATAACATCACAATACTTCTAGACATTTTCATGACAGATCATGAAACGATATTAAGTTTTATGAGAAAAGAGAATTTCCTAAGAAAAAAGTAATATACTTTTTAAGCACTGGTCCATATAGGCAGATCATTTTCACCAATTGTGATTACAATTCATTTATATTCAGCATTTCACGCTGCACTGCTCTATTTCTAACTACATCAGACTAATGATGCTCTTTGTAATTAAACATTAAGTTTTTCAGAGTTCCTTAAACGCTGATACGCACAATATGCTCCGAAAAGTGTGCAGTAAACACATTTTTAAAAGTTTTACAAAGTGTCAGGACATTTGGATTTACTGTGCCATTCTTGCCACACAGTTCAGACACATGGAGGGCTGTAGCCCTGCCTGTATATCCAGACCCAGTTCAGCGTGACACTACAAAAACACACGGTGCTGACGCGGCATTTGGTAACTCACATTTAGTAAGCCGGGAATTGTCACCGGGTGCAGGTGAGCGCATCAATAACCTACACCAGGTGCGACCTAGACAAACTCAAGAAACAAAGTAAAACCTCAGGGCTCGGATGTGCAAATGTGTGCATTTCAAAAAGCCAGCACCAGAGGATTTGCACAGGATGGGAAGTGTGCAATAAAGGGCCGATCTGGAGCAAGATTTACCATCGGAATTACTCCATGGCTTCCTAACAGCATCAGCCACTATCATGCACAGTAAGCTTCACCTGAACTCAAACAGACTGACATTAAACTTGTCTTTGTGGATAAAGCAACACATCATGTCAACGGTGCAACTTCTTATGGCGACTTCTGCAGTAATTCACCTCAAAACATTAGTATGCACCGGTGCTAAAGATAGATATGTCAGAATTGAGAGTGTGGTTTTCAAGTTGCAAGAGTTACTTTTTAAATTATAGCCTGAATTATCAGAGCTGTTGTTTTAAATTACCCTTATGAAGCTCATTAACTGCCTGTCGATCAGTTAGGCCAGGCAAAAGCAAACAAACAGTGATTTACAATGTACAGCAATCAAAAGTGAAAAAGTGGATATTCTGTCGTCTTGGAAAAAACAACCCTAAAACATTGATAAGGATTTCAGTAAGATGTTTAAGAGATCTATTTGAAGCTGGACATTTTGCAAATGTGAAAAACTGGAGAGATAAAAAATGAAACTAATGGTTCCACTTAAATGTATCCCTAAAGCTGTTTTTAAAGTTCACTTAAGGTAAAAGTCAAAACTTTCACCTTAAGTGCCATGTTTTATGTTGATGTTGATTAAAGGGACCATTACACCTTAACTTGTCTATAATAACTTAAATTGCCAGCCACAATTTTGGTCAGGATCAAAATACATCATAAAAATGACACAGTTCCCCTCATATCTTTCAGTTCATCTTACACTTCATCACTTTCATGGTTTTGTGACATTATGGACCATATGGGCGTCCTCGCTGCTCCACCTGACTGCTGCTGCTGCTCTGCTTCACCCACTCCACCCTTCTTCTCCTCCTCCACCAGAGACCCCGCTCGTCTGCCCTACTCGACCCGCACAAAGCTGCTCTCCGCCCGGCCAGCGTGGAAACAGAGCCCGCTTAACGAATGAACGGCTTCCAGAAGCAAAAACCCAGTTTCTTGCACGAGGCTGCTGGAGGAGGCTTGAATAGCAAGCGGCCACACACACGCGTGCACAGCACACACACACACACACACAATCCCAGCCCCCTCGAACGGCTCCTGGCATGCTCTTGTCATTGCTCATGTTACAGGACATCAATCATACCGGGGGGTGGGGGGGTGGAGGAAGGTGGGGGTGAGGCTGCTGCCCTCTCGCCGGCCGAGCCTGATTTACAAACATTAGCAGAGAGCAGCGATTACACGGAGCTCTCTCTCTCTCTCACACACACACACACACACATACACTCTCACACTGCGGCTGGAGGACGAGGCACACAAACACACACACACAAAGAGAGACACGGTTGCGTTTTTTGCAAGGTGCCACACGGTGATAAAGAGCTATAGGCTCCACTGGTTGAGGTTACAGCTTTGTGTCTGCACCCCCTCTCCATGCACAAAATAAAAACAATAAAACGACACAAGGCGGCTCAAAGCCTTTTAACAATCCCCAAAAAGCTCGTGCACGCGCACACACCTGAATACACCTGTCGTCCCACGAATATCAATACATAAGTTGTCTTTTACAGGAGGAAAAAAAGCCACAAGAGGTTTTAAACATTCCCTAAAAAGCTCATGAACGCGATTACACCTGAATACACCTATCGTCCCGCGATTAACAATAGTTAAGTTGTCTTTTACAAAGCTTAAAGTGTCCCGAGAGAAGTAAAACGAGACAAAAGTGCTGCAATAAAAACGAAGAACTGGTGACTTTCCCTAACACCACTTTTATTAGATCACAACATCACCAACAACAACGATACAAAAAAAACAGATTAATGTTTCTCCTCCGAGCCCAAGCGCTCCTCTCTAATTTGGAAGGAGCGCGCTCTCCGTGGTTAAACAGATAAAATGCTCGCAAAAAGTTGCCACCCTCGCAGCTACAAAAACGCAAAAAAGTTTTCTGGCGCTCAGAGAAGAAGAAAAGAGCGGTGCGCGCAGTAAGGAGCAGAAGGAGTGTCAGGAGCACCACCAGGAGCACCCGGAGCACCACCAGAAGAACCAGGAGCACCAGGAGCAGCAGAGCCGGCTGGAGCCGGACCGTGCGCACTCTCCCCGGCTCTCTCTCCTGCCGCCGCTCGCTGATCGATGAGTCAACCGAACAAAGGCAGGAGGAGGAGGAGGAGGGGGATCAATTTCTAATAAGTATCAATGCAGCGCGGCCCCGTCTCCCCGCGCCATGCGCACCCGGAGAGCCGCGCTCGGGGCCCCGCGCCACGGAGCGCCGTTTACCCGCAGTGAGCCGAGAGAGAGAGAGGGGGAGAGAAGGAGAGAGGGAGAGACAGAGGGAGAGAGACTGACCTGCAGCCGCCGTAGATCAAATTTCTTCCAATATTGAAACATCGATCCCACATCGGCGGCCATCTTGGGGTAAATATCGAGGAGGGCTTTTTTTTGTTTTTTCCTCACTCTCTCTCTCCGCTCCTCTCTCTCTCCTCTCCTCTCTCCCACACCGGCTACAATAAATATACGGGCTGGATTCCCCTCGTTAAACGACGTCGCCACATGAGAGAGATAGAGAGATGGCGAGAGGAAGAGACGTATAAAGAGAGGGGAAAAAATGATGAAGAGCAGCGCTTAAAAAATAGAGGAGGAGAAAAAAAAGAAAAGGTGAAAAAATATAATACAAGTAAAGGAAGAGAATAATCAAAAGGAGAGGAGAGACGCGCGCGTTCTTTTTTTCCTCCGCGCGGTCCCGACTGCACTTGATCTTGCTTTGGTAAAAAAAAAAAGTTATCAATACTGACGTAACGGCGTGATCGATAACGTCTGGAAACGGGAAGGAGAACAACAGAAGGATCGTGAACGAGAGAGCGCACGCGTGTTACAATAGAAAAAGGCGGCGGAGGGGGGGGGGGGGGGGTCGTGGGCTCCCCTTCAGAAAACACGTGAAAGTTGCGGGTTTTCAAATTTAAGAGATGCATATAAGAGCTAAACACAGCTGCTGAAATGTTGCATGATATTGAAAAGATGCATGTTGATGCATGTTGTTGCAAAGATGCTTGTTATTGTAAATATGCACGTCAATGCATGTTATTGCAAAGGTACATGTTAATGCATGTTATTTCAAAGTTGCATATTATTGCAAAGATGCATGTTTATTTATGTTATTCCAAAGACCTAAACACGTTTAATTGCACTGGAATGGAACAGTGCATATAAAAAACATTTATTAATTTGTGATTTAAATCATTATCAAAAAGAGAAAAGTGTGAGAGGAAAAAAACATGTCAAATCACATTTTTTCTTCTTTAAGGGGATGGAGGGATTGTTTTGTAGGTAAATAGTACTGAAAATACTGTTTTCTGTTTTTAACTTGCTTACTTGTCTGAATAAAAACATTAACAACAAATCATAGGCATGTCAGTTTGAAAGGTAATAATGTAGTTTGTTTGCTGGTGAGAGAATAAGCCTGAGTGGGTGAATGTTACTTCTTTCTGCAGTTCTTCTTTTCTTTGTAGCTGAAAGCTTATTTATATAATATTTATTCATAAGTTTACTTATAAGTCCATATTTCCCTGCCATTGTAAGTTTTCGTCACTGATTTCAAAGACGCAACTCTTGTCACACTGTCTGTTGATCCCATCATTTAAAATACCAGATTTAAAAAAAAAGAAAAGACAAGCTCTTTACACACTTTTTTAACATCACTTGCTCCCTCTTGTGGAAGTCTGTCTTCTTGGCCTGTTTAAAAGATTCCCTGTGAGACAGGTTTGCATTTCACACACACACACACACACACACACACACACACACACACACACACACACACACACACACACACACACACACAC